>CM034157.1:153743899-154176399 GCA_019776745.2 Taxus chinensis
CTAGTGTATCATCTAGTTCTCCTCCATTTCCATTGGTTGAACCTCTTACACAATCTACATCTCGACCTACCAAGCAAGCTCAACCTACTACATCACAAAAGCATACTTCTTCTCCTCCTTTACAAGATACTTCTCCTTTTTCTCATATTTCACGTGAGTCATTACACTTCTCTCGTCGCACTTGACCACATGATGTGCTGTGTACTTTACTTGATATGTGTCTAATTCACTTACCCTCCAACCAACATCATCCACAACATCATCTACAATGTCAACATGATCAACCTTATTGTAATTATCATCATATCAATGGCCATAGGGACAATAATTGCTTCACCCTTCATGATAGATTACAATAATTATAGGATAAGGGAATCATTTCCTTTGATTCTCACTCACATGAGCGGTCCCTCTCTCCTCTACCTTGTTAGTGAGTTTCTATGCCGATTGAGTCATCTCCTCCATCTGGTGCTCAAGTCATGGTGCATCCACCACCATAGTTTTTCACTCATGCACGCTCTCCACTGCGTCCATACATTGCTACACCATCACATCCATCACATCCACTTCATCCATCTCATCCACCACATCATGCTACTATGTCACATTGGCTTCCACAGCCCTTGACATTCACCCATCCCACCGCTGCTCCACATGATATTCAGTTCGGTTCATATGCTCACACTGCTTCCATGCCACATGCTTCCACCACTTCGCGCTGCCTTGGTATTTAGTAAGTGATTGCTATCACCTTACCCCCCAATGAAACACTTGTGTTCTTATAGTTCTTAAATGAGTGTTGAGGGTTTTTTTACAAGAACCTCTCATCATGTGCTTCGTTGATTCATTTAGCGCACTCTATTAGATCATTTCCTGATGACGCACTCTTTCTTTATGTGGTTAATTCTTGACTACTAAGGGGTCTTAGTTAAATGAACCTAATCATCCATATGCTGGGGGTCTTAATTAAATCGCTAATCTCTCCCCCCCATATTCATCACACTAACATATTACGATCACATTACATTATCATGTCAACACGTGTTCATCATGACACATTAGTTTGGAAATCATACATTATCTATTTTTACATACATTCCACTCTCATTATTACACTAACTACGCATCACAAATTCCATTCAACAAATATGCACATCACTCACCTCGTCAAACATCATATCTAGCAAATCAAATTACATATGTTATCTATCATCATTCACATTACACATTTTGTCTATCATTATCAAAATCATAGTACAAGTCTACATCAATAAACATGAACGATATCCAACACATTACATACATTATGACAATAATCATTGAATCATATATCATCAATCACATTACGACATCAATACACAATGAAATAAACTCATCATATACCAATAAAATATATCTATATATATCGAGTACAATCATCATTACAAAACATCTCATCACTGGGGGGAAACTCCCCTACATCATATACAATAATACAAATCAAATCTCATCATCACTATCACTCTCGGGTACTGCGAGAGCCCTAGAACTTGATGCCTCACCACTAACTCTACGTCGCTGGTTGCGACCTCGATACCTCTCAACCTACCTCTGTAGTAGTGTCACCTCAGTAGAATGCTCTGCAAACTGACGCTTGCAACTTGACATAATGTAAAAACACATCCTGCACCAAGGGACCACCACCTTCCACCTCTCTGGCTCATCGAGTCTCCTCATGTGCCTCATCCCTCTCACCTAGTAGCACATAGTGCAAGTTTCCGCTGCTATGGCTATTGCTCAAACAAATGGGCATGCTTGCCCTGCAATGTTATCCACATGCTCTAGCATCCCTCCACCCGCAAGTACATCACTTGGAACATTCCATGTCAATGAGCAAATGGATGTGTCTACTATCAAGGACCAATATATGTCACCTACAACACAATAGAACAATGCATTAGATAACCATCACTATCACATAGGAAGTAACAAATCACACAATGCAACTATATATAGATACTCACGCTCCGCTATCACCATTGCCACATTGTCGGGGGCATGTGCTTCCCCCTCTCCCTCTCCTCCCTGTGGTAATCCCATTGCTTCTGCGAACAATGGAAATAAGAATACCCATCGATGTGATGCCCACCATGTGTGGTACTCCTCTGTACACCCCACATCATCTGATTCTATCGACTCTATCACCACATCTACCTCATCTGGCCCAAGAGGTACTAACTGCTCTCTTGTGGGCCTTGGTCTAGCTCTGACCCTCCTAGGTGCTCTAATAGCTCTCAACCATATATATGGCTCTGGGGGCATGTCCTGAGCCATGAAAATTGTTATGATACCCTCTCCACCTGGAATAACTCGGCCACCCCTACAAAATGATCCTTCAACCACATGGTCCTATGTATGCACTGACAACTCTACAACATCCTCTGGCCATCCTCTATAATCTCGGTATGGCCTCCATATAACTACCTCAGGCCCCATCCTATCTATCAATTCCCTATAGGTATCAGTGTCCATCTTTCACCCATGCACACCAATCCATCTCCTTGCAAATATATCTGGCCTAGCCCACTCTACTCGTGGACCTCCAACTGGCCTCAACACTACTATATGCTCATAGGCCCATACATGCAATAGTGTAGTAGCTCCTATCCCACCTCCATGCTCCTCCTATGTGAATCTATATAGGTCTCTATATAGGTGGGCCAACACACATCGTGCCCACGCATATCTGGTACTCTCCTCCTCTATCCAGTGGCATATGTCATGCATCTTATACAAGATGCCCACACCTCCTCCCTCTACTGTGATAGATGAAGAAATAACCACAGATATGAATTTCCGCAAGCACGGAACCCCTGACCTCAAAATAACATCCAAACTAATATGGGCCTCGGAAGGTACTTGAGTCCCTGCAAAATACAGTCTAGTGGCTTGCATCTGTATCTCCATATCCTCCAATGGCATGACCTGTACTCTCTCCCCAACAACTGGCAATCGCAGTATGTGATACACATCCTCCAACATGACTATCATCTCACTAGTAGGCAACCAAAAAGTACAAGTATCCACACACCACCTCTCACATAAGGTTGTCAACATAGGCATATTATGGGGCACATCCCCCATTCACACTATGTGTTGCAGGCCGGCATGGTCCATAACATCCCAATCATCATCTGACAAACCTAACCCAAGAAAAGTACTCAAATGATGACCCCCGTGGAACTCCCTTGAGTGAATATCCCTCTACACAACACAAAATGACAAAAACCACATTGTTATAACACTATATAAATCCATACACATGCGCTTATCACATTACTACACAATAAAATTACATTTACACCATTCTAGACTAAATACACACTCTCTATTTGGATTGGGGCACCTAGAAGTAGTACTGGGGTGCCTAGGAGGAGGACACCAACACCAAAATCTGGGTGCTCTTATCCTGAAGGCCACTAGTGCCCTTCACCACTCTTGTCTAGGTCTAAAAGGCTAAGAAAAATAAAAATCACAATTTTGTAAAAATTTAACAAAAATGACTACTGTACACACATTTTTCAAAAAAAAATGCACTTACCAACTCCTCGTCGTCGTACGTGATGCTATGGA
This sequence comes from Taxus chinensis, assembly GCA_019776745.2. Taxonomy (NCBI): domain Eukaryota; kingdom Viridiplantae; phylum Streptophyta; class Pinopsida; order Cupressales; family Taxaceae; genus Taxus; species Taxus chinensis. The sequence goes on from CM034157.1 coordinate 153,747,512, forward strand.
CGGTCGCCACCATCTCAAATCGGCAAGGTCATGCTACTCTCACTTGCGGCATCCTTACTTACACTCAGAGCTCACTATCACTCACGTGTAAAAGACAAATGAAGTGACTAATCACTTTTTCACCCCTACTATTTATAGTTACTTTTTCATCACCTACTATAGGTCATTATTTCGCAATCATTCTCTCAACTAATACACACCACATGAGTTTTTTCATATCTTGAGCATTTTTACTCTGATTTACACCCATTTGTGGTGTTCTTTTCTAAATTTCCACCTATCATATTCATACACATTACATGCATGTGCATGTTATCTCTCCTCGACATTTTATTTCACTCAATCTATATACACATTTTGGATATTTCTATCATATTCTATCTATTTTGTGCTTACTTTCGGCTCAATGTTCATTCTTATCATCACTTCCCCTTTCACCAAAAGGGGGGCATACAATTGGGGTCATCTTATAATTACCATTACATCACTATGTGTTCAACCAAACACTATTGATTCAACAATTCCAAACATTTACTAATACACTATGTGACATTTCACCATCGATTCCCCCTAATGACCTAACCTTGGGGGAAACAAACATACAATTTCTATATACGATATTTCATCACTTCCCCCTAATGACCTAACCTGGGGCAACAAGCATTAAAATCTTTCCATGTAGATCATTCATCAATTTCTATCGATTCCCCCTAATGACCTAACCTGGGGGAAACTAGCATAAAATCTCTCTATGAGTAACCAATCAAAATAATCAATCAATCAATCCATCAACATGTTCAAATCTCTAACAATCAAAATCATATCACTCAATCAATACAATATAATACAATTGGCCTCCTAGATGACCTAACTTGGGAGTTACATGCGTTACTTTCCCAGATGACCTTCTTGGGAAGTTATTCTATATTTGTGTTTTCTTCCTGATGACTTGACTTGGAAGCCATCATACATTTTCGTTTTTCTTCCAGATGACCTAACTTGGAAGCCATCATACATTTTGTTTTCTTCTAGATGACCTAACTTGGAAGCCATCACATTGTGGTGACACCCTGTGGAGTGGGGGAAAGATTTTTTTCCTATACCACTCCTATATGGGTCAATTGTTTGATCAAAATTATTTGGATCCAAAAACCACAAAAAGTTTGATCTGAGTCTGTAGTGGCTAGATCTTGAGGATGTAGTTAGAGGTTGGAGAATAATGCACCTTTCTCCCTACACTCTTCCTCTAGCGATAGGATGCCCAAATCCTCTAGTCGATTTTTCGTATACACATAATCGGGTTGGGAACTGATCACTCCCTACCCCATCATATCGTCATCATACAACATTTGAAATCATCAATCATCTAACATTACAATCATCACTCTCATTTAGTGCACTTCATCATGATATTACACTTCTCACTACGTTACATGGATCAACACGTTGATCCATGGTTAGACATGTTATATGGCTCTTTCAACACATTTTTTACTACCACATCTTATTGTGTTCTACTACAACATGGGATTCTCTGGATTTCTCTCAGGTATGCATCTCTATCTACTTTATGTTACCAAGATTTCCACTCACCAACATAAAGTGGGGGAAAATGTAGTCACAAAATCATACACTTACTACTATAATTATACCGCCAAGTATGTTGTTTTATAAATGGATCTTGCATAAGAAAAGTATTCACTAATAACCCATCCCCTAGTCCTATTTGTCAGTTTAGTTGGTCATTTTCATTGTTTTGTCTTGCACAGTCATCAGTTACTTGCACAGTTCTTGGTCATCTCTCAGGGAGTCTTAGTTTGTCGTTATTTACTCAGTTGTCATCTCTGGTCTTTGACTAAGGCACCTAAGAAGGGATTAGGGCACCCATGGGTGTCCGGTCCTCATTTCTAGGCACCCTGGTCTTAGTCACACTTGGTTCTCATTTAGATGTTTGAGGTCAATCTCTGTAATTTTCCCTCCCATTCCCCTAGGTACTAGTTCGGCATGTTAGCTCATTAGTGTCAAAATTTGAGCCAAAGATCCCTCTAGTAAACATAACATAGATATTATCTTATGGGAAAACCAATTCTACTAAGGGATAGCTATCTACACAAGGCAAGGGACTACATTTGGGCACTATTTGCATCACACACTACATAGGAAAGGGAAGTCTATTCTATTCCATCCACCATTTTGCATTCTATCTAGCTATTTCCTGCTATCTCTACATCATTGGTGCTAGGGCACCATAGGCACATTATTGCACACACAATCACACATAACTACATTGGGTCTGAGATGTAGTGCAAGTGCTTAGTTGTAAGTCTACCATTGTGGCCGCTAAGGACAATCTGACCCCTTCATATGCATCTTTATTTTTTAGGGTTTGATACTTTGTGTGGGGTTTTGTAGGTGATTCTTCATTGTATGTTTACGATGGCATCATCAACGAAAGCTAAGTGTGACATTAACTAGACAAAAGGTGAATTATTGCGAAGGCCTAGTGAACCCTCCCAGGATCCAAGGTTTTGAGCTATTTCCACAGACCAGGGCACCCTTACTTTAGACCATGGAGCAGCCCTAGGTCGGCCCTCATCCTCTCCCTAGGTGCCCCAGTCTATGGCCAGATCTGCCTCTGCTGTAACTTTCTGAGGTGTGCTCACAACACTCTATTATGGCCTGTTGTTCATCGCTCTATCTCAGTCCCAGACCATTGTGCAAGGTAAGTTACATTTAGGTTCAGTACCTTTTCCTCTTATTTCCTATTTCATTTCATTTGAAATATCAAATAAAGCATTTATCATTTATATATCAGTATATTTTAGTTATTACATTGTTGTACTTCTTATATTAACTCTTAAAATTCAATTTTTAGTTAATCACTAGCTCTCTGTTCTGGTGAACCCAAACACTTTCACGCTTAGGATCCTCCTCCTACCATGGACCCTAAAATTCCTCTAGTTTCTTTGTCTGATTTACTTAAGAAACATCAGAATTGCCAAGTTGTTATTCAAAAAGCCCTAGACACCATGTACCTTCCTAAAGACACGCTGCCACACAAGATAAGTCCTATATTCGATCATCTATCTGACGACCCTAGTCCTAGTGTTCCTCCATCTAATTAACCTTTATTGGACTCAATTCGACATTTACATAGCTTCTTTCACGATAAATTTGCATCTATGGAATCCACCATCACATCCCTTAGGTCTGAAATTCAATAGCTTAAGGAGGCTTCTCAATCACATGTTTGTGCTCATTCTACATCTTTTATGCAATCCATGTCTAATACATGCCATATGGTTGAAACTCAAGCCACGTCATTGCCTAAGCCTCTCATGTTTGAGCACACTACTATGCCTCATGACATTTTTCCTCACCTCCTTAATCATAAGTTGATCACTCTACCAAATATGCAATATTATTCTCCTTATTGGTTAACTAAATATCAAGGTCGTCCATACTGCAATTACCATTGAATCAATGGACATAATGACAACGGCTGGCATACTTTGCATCGAATAATCAAAATTCTAGAGCGTCAAGGTCTTATTGCATTTACTACACAACATCCTGCTACAAAGGTTACACCCACATGGGCTCCTAAGTCTACTCCTTCAATTAGTCAAAACCCACCTAAGCAATCACCTACAGTATCACCTAGTCAACCTAATCAACCACTTATCAAAAATAGTTCACAAACTCCTACCCAGCCGTCTACTACATTACCAACTCTGCCTAAGAAACCTCCGTTAAAGGTTGGTGCCACTTCACCTCCTCCCAAGTCTAAGCTTCAAACAATCAACTTCGTCCCACAATTAACCCTCCTACTAGTAGTCAAAACACATTGCAAACTCCACCACCTCATACTAGTCCTTCACCACCACCGCAGTCCACACATGCTACACTTGATATGTCTTTCGGTTCATACGCTCCCATTACTTCTATACCACATGCTTCCACCGCTAAGCGCAAACTTGGTCTTTGGCAATCCTCACCACTCACATCAGGTGTAGAATCTTCTTCCTTCACCTTTAAATCACAGATCATTCTCTTGCATATACTTTGGGAGCATAGTACTAACGCCTCCCCCCCCCCCTCTATTATCACATTAGCATAGGTACATCTTTCATCTAGACATTACCATACATTCACATATTCATCATATACTAGCACTGATCATTACCCGACGATGCACTCTTGTGCTTGGTTCACACTTGATTGTTGAGGGATTATGACACATGAACCTCACACACTACACATAGGCACTATTCATACTAGCATACCTCCTACATACCTAGTCTACCTTTGCATATCATACACTGGTTGTCTACAAGCTCTTGTCCACTCCAAATTCCCCCTGCTCTTGAAAAGTGAACTTTCGAAATTTTGAGTTTTAGTGTCTTTTCTGTCGAGCTGGTAGTACGAAAAAGTCGTGAAATTGAAAAAATCCATGTTTCGGGTCATTTTGTATGTTTTTCGGGCCTGTCGGACATTTTTGTCCCGCATGTCCCAAGTTCCGAAGTGCGTTCTGTTCCCCGATCGGCCGATTTCCACGAAGTTGTTCCATTTTCGGGCCCGTCGGAACTTTTCGTCCCAAATGTCCCAAAGTTAATTGTGCAAGTTGTTCCAACTTTCGGCCGAAACACCCGAACCGCGTACTTCGCGCGTTTTCGTCCCGAATGTCCCAAACTTAAAAAGACCTAGTTGTAACATTTTCGCCCGAACCGGCCGAGTCGCGTACTTCGGAACTTTTTGTCCCAAATGTCCCAAAGTTAAAAAGTGCAAGTTGTTCCATTTTCGGCCGAAACACCCGAACCGCGTACTTCGCGCGTTTTCGTCCCAATTGTCCCAAAAGGCATTTGTGCGTCTTCTCCCTGCTTCGCCCGAATCGGCCGAGCCGCGTGTTTCGCGCATTCGCGTCTCACATGTCCCAAGCGAACCAAATGCCATTCATACTTAGTTTTTCCCGCTCTACCCGAATATGTTATTTTTCAAACTGATAGATATGAATTTAATGCGCATTGATCACCTTTCTCTCTCCTCAACGGCTATATAACGGGCAGACCCCCTTTTGCATTTCTCACATTGCTTCCTTGCTATCTTTTGCTCGAACCCTTGCAATCTAATTCCCTGCGCGTGTATCCCTTTTCTCTGTAATTCATTCCTAGAAAGTGAAATGTCAACTGCTGCAAATGCTCCTGAAGACCCAGCTGATAAAGATAAAGAAATCCAGAGCACTGAGCTTCCAGGTGCTGTAGATTCTTCTGCCGCAATTGCCTCAAGCGCCCCGTTCACATCTCAACTTGAATCAACAGCTGCTCAAACCTTGAGTGTCATGAGCTCTCTGTCTCTCGGCCCTCTTGCCCCTCCTGCTGATTCTCTTTCCTCTTTTGCGTGGGTGCAATCTTCGGTTGACAATAGGAAAAGGAAATCTTCTTCTCGGAGCTCAGGGTCAAATTTTGATGCTGTTGCAGCCTTGTTGGGCACCACTCCTTCTCGTGCCAAGAAAGCCAAAGTCACCTCCAGAATAGTGTCTGATGCTCAAGGTCAGCAATTCCTGGAGATTGCCAAGCCTACAACGGATAAATCAGAGCAGGACTTGCAGGTATCTGACTTAGAGCTCTCGAGGATTCCAATGGGAGAGTCTACCCCTGAAGGTGAGATTCACAACCTCCAGGAAACAGTCACAAGAGTCATTGGGAGGGTAGAGAAAGGGCAGCAAACTATTGAACAGTTGGAAGAACAGGCCCAAATTCTCACAGGTTTCATCAAGTCTCTTTTGTCTAAGGACAAAGTTTTGGACCCTACCCCGTTGACTACTCTTCCACCACCTGTAATCCTGAGCCAAGATGAAGTGCAGAGTATCAAAGACATGCACAAGTATTCCGTCTATGGCAAAGCTATGGAAGCCATGGTGGATGATATGCTTGTTGCAGGGTTGAACTTCATCGATGAAGCTTTCAAACTCCATGGAAAAGTGGGCAATTTGCAACAGAAGCTCTCCTCTACTATTGAGATCATGGATAAAGAGCTGAAACTCTGGAGCAGTTGCATAGTAGACCTCCGCCTTATGGGACAGGCAGATGAGAACATCTTGCTGGCGAATAAGGTTTTTGATGATGCCAAGGATAATCTATCAAAATCCTGGGTTTACAGCGTAGAGTGGAAGATCAGAGTCTTGGAGGAGGCTTTGGGAGAACTGAAGAACAACTGGCAGAAGGGTGAAGCTTTCAAGACACTGGTTGTCTCTGCTTTCAAAGATATACACTGCCATCTTCAAGATGAAACTTCTGGTGTACTACTTTCCTTGCAAGAAATCAAAACTCAATTTAGAGTTTTTGTCAAAGATAATTTTTTCAAGGAAAGTTCCATCTCCAAAGAAAAAATGAAGGAGATTTGCTCTCTTCAATCTACCATTGAAGAAGCAAATAAAGATTATCATACTCATGTCGAGTTTGATAAAGAGATGGAGAAGTGTCTTGGATTTTGGACTCAGTCTACGGCCAACACGTCAGTCCCTCGTGGCAGAGACATAGCTGAAGCGTTAAAGAAATTCAGGCAGCGGATTCTGAAGTCAGTGGGTCCCTCCCAGTGACTGGCCACCTGTCTTCTTCTCCTCATTCTCTTCTCTTCTTCCATTTCTTTTTCCGTTTTCTTTGTAATGAGTTGAGGTACTGCGATTGGCGGTCCTTAACTATTCTTTAGTTAAAAGAAATGGTTACGAAGAGTAACTGATTTGTAAGCTATATAATGGCCTTCGTTATGCCATTCAAAAGAGGAAGAACTTGGCATATTTTCTGAAAGTGTAAATAGATTATAAAGAAATCAATACAAAAGGGCTTTCCATTCTTTGTCTATCTGATCTCTGTTATTCCTAAGCTTTCATTTATTTTCTTTGTGAAGATCATTTGTCTCAAGTTTGTTAGTCTTGCTGATTGCATACTCTTCAACTTTGCAAGCATGGTGATCTTGTATAACCAAGAAGGAACTTTGTGTCCTTGATTAATGAATCTGTGTTATGTTAAGAAACTTTGTGTTCTAGCAGATGTTATTTACAGAACTTTGTGTCTTTAAATTCCATCTTATTTATCCGATACGAATGATCTTGTTCTAAATTCACTGTAACTTCGCATACATAAAGAATTATTCTGTTATCTATAATTCTGCATGTTGCCTTTCTGCTTTTTCTCATCTTCTCATTCCTCTGTCCTTTTGTACTTGAACATCCTCATTGAAAACACTTTCGTAATATCCAAGTTTAACCAGAAAATAATGTTTTGTACATTTGTAAATAAGTTCGTTTCTGAATAAGGGAACCTCTCCCATTAAAGAGGAGGGACTTCTTGTCCCCTGACTGTTGCTCTTCTTAAAAGTCCTATTTGACGACCAACAGTTTTTGGCGACTCCGCTGGGGAAAATCGCATTCCAGTTCTGCAATTTTTGATCATCCTTTGATCTGGCGACTCCGCGTTTCACTCGAGGGAGAAGGGCCCTTGGTATCGAAGATTCTCAGTTTCAGCTTTTGGAGCAGCAGGGTTTTCCTTTCCCTTCAACAAATAGAAGGACTCGTTCGACAAGCATTCCACCTGTTCAAGACAGAATCCCTACGGGTGGTTTTTCTTCAGAGCCAGCTAGCCCTAATCTTCAAGCTTTGATTCTTGCTGGTGTTGCAGTCCCTCTCCAAGCCGTTTTTCCAAGAATGGCGGCACCATTACCATGGGGTCATCGTGTCGGGCCCCTAGCCCTCACTCAGCCTTTGCATGAGTTACCCAGAGGTAACCGGAAGAACTTCCCTAAATTCAAAGGCGATGGCAAAGTGCATCCTGATGAACACATCGCAGCCTTCATTGTTGCATGTGGAGTTCTGGGAGTCGAACATGAAGACGTCTCCGTAAGGACTGTTCGTTGAGACGTTACAAGATAATGCTGCTGATTGGTTCTACCACCTCCCGGCTGGCGCTATCACCGACTGGGACACAATGAGAACTCAGTTTGAAAACCGTTTCAAGCCGGCAGAAGATGTACATGCCTTGCTAGCCCAAATCTCTCAGATAAAGAAAGATTCACAAGAGCCCATGAGAGAATTTGTGGCCCGATTCAACAAATTGATCAATAAAATTCCGCAGCTTACCCAACCTGTTGATCAAATTCAAAAATGTTTCTTCCTAAATGCTCAATCGCCCAAAGTTAGTTATGCACTAAGAAGGGCTAATCTCGCAACATTGGTCGAGGATCAAACCCTCGCTGTTAGTATCGAGGATGACTTGATCATGTCAGGGAAGTTGAGAAGAGACCCTTCCAAATCTAAGTCTGCTACTTCTTCCTCTTCCACCCCTGGACCTAATACTGATCCATTAGTTCAGAAACTTGCGAATGATCTTATTGCTATAAAGAAACAATTGGCTCAGCACGCTCCTTATGCAGACGTTCCAAGGAGAAATTTTCAGCCCAGAAATCGTTTGCCTGCTTCTCAAACAAGATTAGCACTTGAAGGACCTCCTGTTAAAGTCCCTGTCAATGCGACCTGCGAGGTGGAAGAACCAGATGATGATGAAGATAACGAAGCTTGCGAAGAGTTTGCGGGAGAAGTTGATGACGAAGCAGACGAACTTGAGGGATCTCGAGTAAATTTCTTCACCACTGAGGGCATTGATGATGGAGATGACTATGATGAAGTAGTAGCAGACATGAATAGCGAATCATTCGCTGTCATGACTCGAGAACAGACAAATCAGAGGGAGAAAGTGACACAGCCCATCAAGAAATCTAAGGAGCAGTCGAAAACTATTCCCGTGATTGCAAAAAGAGGATCTCCTATCCCTACTTCGTCTACACCAAAGGTGAGTCCTATCAATCCTGCTACTAAAATTTCTTCTTCTTTCTCTCCTAAAGTTGATAAGCCTAGAGTACCGAATGATGATGGCCCGTCCACTTCTGGATCCTTTGATATTGTTGATCACCTGAAAAAGACCAAGGTCCAAATCTCAGAAGCTGAGTATTATCAAACCCATCCCAAAGCTTTTGCTAAAATGATCCACTTTGTCAATTCCCACTCTAAGACCACCTCTAAAGGCCTTTTGCCCACTCCTCCTTCTGCACCACAGCCTAGTCTGGTAGCCGCTGTCACCTCGCCTAATGACAAAATCAAGCCTTTTTATGTAACACTTCTTATAGCTGGTCATAGGCTCAGTAATTGTGTCATAGATTCCGGAGCCTCAGATAATGTGATGCCTGCTAAAGTAGCTCATGCTTTAGGCCTAACTCTCACTCGCACTTATGGATCTTATTACTCTATGGAGAGTAAGGAAGTGCCCCTGGTCGGGAGAATTAAAGATGCACAAGTAGCTTTTGCTGCTTTACCTGAGAAGAAAGTGTTGGCTACCATCTTAGTGGCAGATATTCCCCCTTCATACGGGATGTTGCTAAGTAGGAACTTCTGTAAGGACGTGGGTGGGGAAATCCAAATGGACTGGTCACATGCACTCATACCTGTCAATGGACACATGAAGAAGTTGCTGCCTGAGAAGCAGTCTGAGTATATTGTGCAGAAAACGGATGACCCTAAAGCACAAATACTTTATGAGGATATGGGGCATGGTAACTACATGATTATGTCCCCTGATGAAATCTGACCCCCCAAAGTGTCTCCTAAGGATCCTAATGGGGTTTGGATTTTAGAGTTTGATGGAAGTTGTTCCTCAGCTGGTTCTGGAGCCGGTGTCCTGCTGGTGTCACCTGAAGGAGGCCTACACCCCTTTTCATTTAAGTTGCAGTTCGAGAATACTAATAACACAGTAGAGTATGAGGCCCTCATTCTCGGATTGCAAGTGGCCAAAGAACAAGGTGTAAAGAATCTTCTGGCTCGTGGTGATGCAGAGTTGATTGTAAAGCAGGTCAGAAACCTTTTTCAAGTAAAAAATGGAAGGCTGAAACATTACCGGAATCAGGTTTGGGATTCCATTGAATTCCTTGATGCTTTCTCTATCGAAGCAGTACCTAGGGAAAAGAACAGCAGGGCTGATTCACTAGCTGTCTCAGGGTCACTACTGATTCCTCATCCTGATTTCTCTCAAGACAAGTTCACCATTGAGATGATCCATCGACCCAGTGTACCTGATAATACCAATAACTGGCAGGTTTTCAATGATGATCAACATTTGCTTTCCTTCCTGGAACTCAAGGGTAATTTCGAACAGCTGTATTTTGAGGGAAGTGACAACCTACCTCGTGAGAGTGTGCCCTTTGACAAAGCAGTCACCCAAGGGGAAGAAACAGATCAGGAAGGGTGCATTAAACTCAAGGGGAATAAGATTCCTAAAGGATTGGTAAGCTTAGAGGAACTATTTGATAAACATGACAGGTATGTGAAGTCTAGGGCTTCTACTGGACCTCAACAATCAGCTGAGCATGACAAAATCAATATTGGGAGTTCTACTGATCCTAGGCTAGTGAATATTGGGAAATGTTGCACGACAGATGAAAGGAGAAAAGCAATTGATCTTCTAAGGAGGTATAAGGATGTTCTTGCTTATTCTTATGAGGATCTAAAAGCCTTCAAGCCAAAAGATATGCAGCATTCTATTCCTCTCAAACCAGGAATCAAACCTTTTAAGCAGAAACAGAGGCAATATAATCCCAAAATAGCTGACACCATCTTTCAGGAAATTCAGAAGTTGTTGAAGGCTAAAATCATTTTTCCCATTCACCATTCAACATGGATTGCAAATATTGTGCCTGTTAGGAAGAAAAATGGTGAGATCCACATCTGTGTAGATTTCAGGAACCTGAATCAGGCTTCCTTGAAGGATAATTACCCTTTACCCATGATGGACCAGGTCTTGCAAGCAGTAACAGGGTCTGAAATGTTATCCATGCTCGATGGATTCTCGGGATACAATCAGGTAGAGGTTGATACTGCAGATCAACACAAGACAACTTTCACTACTCCATGGGGTACCTTCGCTTACAAGAGGATGCCTTTTGGGCTCATTAATGCTGGTGCCACTTTTTAAAGAGCTATGGACCTGGCTTTTGGAAGTTTGAAAGGGAAGTGTATTGTCATATATACCTTGATGACCTGACAGTGTTTTCCAAGACAAGGGCAGATCATTTTGATCACCTAGAGACAGTTCTGCTGAGATGCAGAGAGCATGGGATCTCTCTGAACCCTAAAAAATCTGTCTTTTGTGTCACAGAGGGAAAGTTATTAGGGCACATCGTTTCCAAGGATGGTATTAAGATTGATCCTGAACGAGTTCAAGCTATCCAACAAATTCCTCTCCCAACCAGTAAAAAGTGCGTGCACTCTTTCTTTGGTAAGATCAATTTTTTAGGAAGATTCATCCCTTATTTTGCAGAGTTAACTTTGAATATTTCTCAGATGATGAAAGGGAAGCAAACATTTGGTTGGTCTTCTGAAGGAAAGGAATCCTTTGAAGGTATCAAGAGAGCTATCGCTAAAACTCCTGTTTTAGCTTGTCCTGATTTCAGCAAAGATTTTATTATCTATTGCTATGCCACAGATAATACCTTAGCTGCTGTTTTGACTCAAGAAGACTCTAATGAGCATGAGCTCCCTATTGCGTTCATGAGCTATATTCTGAAAGATCATGAGTTGAAATACACCATGATGGAGAAACATGCTTTTGCAGTGGTTAAAGCTGTCAAGCAGTTTCGCTTTTACATCCTCAACTCTCATTCCATGGTATTGGTCCCATATACAACTGTCAAGTCGATTCTCACACAGCAAGAATTTGGATCCAAGAGAGGGAACTGGGTTGCTAAGGTCCAAGAGTATGACATTGACATCAAACCGACCAAGCTGGTTCGTGGAAAAGGCCTTTGTGAGCTCATTGCTGAAGGAGCCAAACATGAGTTGCTGGAGGAGAAAGTTGACCTTCCTACCATTCTGTTCCTTAGTTCAGTTGATGAATGGTATGCTGACATCGCCCATTTTCTCACCTATGGGGAATGCCCCTCTCATTTAACTGCCAAAGAAAAGAGGACTGTTAAATTGAGGTCAGTGCAATATGTATTGTGGGAAAACGCTTTGTTCAAGCGTGGGTTAGATGGGAGATTTTTGAAGTGTGTGGACAAGGAACAACAGAGAAAGTTGCTCTCAGCTTTTCATGATCAGGCATGTGGAGGGCACTATTCATCAACGGTTACAGCTCATAAGATACTCCGTGGAGGATATTACTGGCCTTCCTTGTTTAAAGATGCATCCAAGTGGGTTGATAAATGTGAGGCTTGTCAGACCTTTGTGGGAAGACCCAAACTGGCCTCTTTGCCTCTTAAGCCAGTTGTAATTGAAGAACCTTTTCAGCAGTGGGGTTTGGACTTCATTGGAACACTTAATCCTGCTTCTAGTGCTGGTCACACTCATGTGCTAACTGCCACTGACTATTTCACCAAATGGGTGGAAGCTATTCCAGTCAAGAGTACTACTTCTGAAGTGGTGTGCAGCTTCATTAAAGAGAACATCTTGGTAAGGTATGGTGTACCTAATAAGATTGTAACAGATAATGCTTCGAATTTCTCTTCAACTGAGATAATGGATTTCTGCTACGGGTATGGCATCTCCCTGGCTCATTCTTCAGATTATTACCCCCAGGGAAATGGGCAAGCAGAATCCACTAACAAAAATCTGGTGACTATTATAAGGAAGTTAGTAAATGAGTCTCAATGAAACTGGCACAAGAAGCTCTATGATGCTCTTTGGGCAGACAGGATTACACCAAAGAGAGCTATTGGAATGTCTCCTTTTCAAGTGGTATATGGAGTAGAAGCTCAATTGCCAGTAACAGTGGAACTGCCAGCCTTGCACCTAATGAAGGCCATTGAAGATACTAGTTTCAGAGATTCTTTGGACAAGAGAATTATGTACCTGCACAAACTGAATGAGGACAGATTGGTGGTTGCTGATAGGATATCTGTTCACCAACAGAAGGTAAAGGTCCTGTTTGATAAGAAATCCAGGTTCAGAGATTTCCAAGTTGGAGACACCGTGCTGTTATGGGATAAAAGGCATGAACCTCGTGGCAGCCATGGAAAGTTTGATTCCCTTTGGCTCGGGCCTTTCAAGATCAGACACTTTGCTGGTAAGAATTCTTTCTATCTTAATTACATGGATGGTTCTCCTCTCCCACTTCCTTATAGTGGGCAGTATCTCAAGTTGTTCAAGTCATAGGTGATTAGGGAGTCTCCTTGTATATTCTGTACAGCGTTTTGGTTTTTCTTTCCTTTTGTTTTGGTGTGTTGTCCTCTGTATTGATCTGCTTTTTGACTCCGTTGCCCAATGGATAAGGTACTGGTCTGCTTCCCCTGAGTTTGTCTAAGTTCTTGCCTTGTCTCATTCCTTGAATTCATGCCAAGTCATCCCCAGAAGGAGCCAGCTGTTGTCCACTCAAAATTCCCCCTGCTCTTGAAGAAGTGAACTTTCAAAATTTTGAGTTTAAGTGTCTTTTCTGTCAAGCTGGTAGTATGAAAAAGCCATGAAATTGAAAAAATCCATAGCTTTGGGTCATTTTGTATGTTTTTCGGGCCTGTCGGACATTTTTGTCCCGCATGTCCCAAGTTCCGAAGTGCGCTCTGTTCCCCGATCGGCCGATTTCCCGAAGTTGTTCCATTTTCGGGCCCGTCGGAACTTTTCGTCCCAACTGTCCCAAAGTTAATTGTGCAAGTTGTTCCAATTTCGGCCGAAACACCCGAACCGCGTACTTCGCTGCGTTTTCGTCCCGAATGTCCCAAACTTCTCTGGACCTGCGAGTTGTAACATTTTCACCCGAACCGGCCGAGTCGCGTACTTCGGAACTTTTTGTCCCAAATGTCCCAAAGTTAAAAAGTGCAAGTTGTTCCAATTTCGGCCGAAACACCCGAACTTCGAACGTACTTCGTCAGATTGTGCGTTCCATTTTTCTGATTCCCAATTGTCCCAAAAGGCATTTGTGCGTCTTCTCCCTGCTTCGCCCGAATCGGCCGAGCCGCGTGTTTCGCGCATTCGCGTCTCACATGTCCCAAGCGAACCAAATGCCATTCATACTTAGTTTTTCCCGCTCTACCCGAATATGTTGTTTTTCAAACTGATAGATATGAATTTAATGCGCATTGATCACCTTTCTCTCTCCTCAACGGCTATATAACGGGCAGACCCCCTTTTTGCATTTCTCACATTGCTTCCTTGCTATCTTTTGCTCGAACCCTTGCAATCTAATTCCCTGCGCGTGTATCCCTTTTCTCTGTAATTCCTTCCAGAAAGTGAAATGCCAACCCCTGCAAATGCTCCTGAAGACCCAGCTGATAAAGATAAAGAAATCCAGAGCACTGAGCTTCCAGGTGCTGTAGATTCTTCTGCCGCAATTGCCTCAAGCGCCCCGTTCACATCTCAACTTGAATCAACAGCTGCTCAAACCTTGAGTGTCATGAGCTCTCTGTCTCTCGGCCCTCTTGCCCCTCCTGCTGATTCTCTTTCCTCTTTTGTGTGGGTGCAACCTTCGGTTGACAATAGGAAGAGGAAATTTTCCTCTCGGAGCTCAGGGTCAAATTTTGATGCTGTTGCAGCCTTGTTGGGCACCACTCCTTCTCGTGCCAAGAAAGCCAAAGTCACCTCCAGAATAGTGTCTGATGCTCAAGGTCAGCAATTCCTGGAGATTGCCAAGCCTACAATGGATAAATCAGAGCAGGACTTGCAGGTATCTGACTTAGAGCTCTCGAGGATTCCAATGGGAGAGTCTACCCCTAAAGGTGAGATTCACAACCTCCAGGAAACAGTCACAAGAGTCATTGGGAGGGTAGAGAAGGGGCAGCAAACTATTGAACAGTTGGAAGAACAGGCCCAAATTCTCACAGGTTTCATCAAGTCTCTTTTGTCTAAGGACAAAGTTTTGGACCCTACCCCGTTGACTACTCTTCCACCACCTGTAATCCTGAGCCAAGATGAAGTGCAGAGTATCAAAGACATGCACAAGTATTCCGTCTATGGCAAAGCTATGGAAGCCATGGTGGATGATATGCTTGTTGCAGGGTTGAACTTCATCGATGAAGCCTTCAAACTCCATGGAAAAGTGGGCAATTTGCAACAGAAGCTCTCCTCTACTATTGAGATCATGGATAAAGAGCTGAAACTCTGGAGCAGTTGCATAGTAGACCTTCGCCTTATGGGACAGGTAGATGAGAACATCTTGCTGGCGAATAAGGTTTTTGATGATGCCAAGGATAATCTATCAAAATCCTGGGTTTACAGCGTAGAGTGGAAGATCAGAGTCTTGGAGGAGGCTTTGGGAGAACTGAAGAACAGCTGGCAGAAGGGCGAAGCTTTCAAGACACTGGTCGTCTCTGCTTTCAAAGATATACACTGTCATCTTCAGGATGAAAATTTCGGTGTTTCCCTTTCCTTGCAAGAAATCAAAGCTCAATTCAGAGCTTTTGTCAAAGATAATTTATTCAAGGAAAGCTCCATCTCTAAAGAAAAAATGAAGGAAATCTGCTCTCTTCAATCTGCCATTGAAGAAGCAAATAAAGATTATCATACTCACGTCGAGTTTGATAAAGAGATGGAGAAGTGTCTTGGATTTTGGACTCAGTCTACGGCCAACACGTCAGTCCCTCATGGCAGAGACATAGCTGAGGCGTTAAAGAAATTCAGGCAGCGGATTCTGAAGTCAGTGGGTCCCTCTCAGTGACTGGCCACCTGTCTTCTTCCCCATTCTTTTCTCTTCTTCCCTTTCTTTTTCCGTTTTCTTTGTAATAAGTTGAGGTACTGCGATTGGCGGTCCTTAACTATTCTTTAGTTAAAAGAAACGGTTACGAAGAGTAACTGATTTGTAAGCTATATAATGGCCTTCCTTACGCCATTCTAGGAAGGAGGAAGAACTTGGCATATTTTTTGAAAGTGTAAATAGATCATAAAGAAATCAATACAGAAGGGCTTTCCATTCTTTGTCTATCTGATCTCTGTTATTCCTAAGCTTTCATTTTTTTCTTTGTGAAGATCATTTTGTCTCAAGTTTGTTAGTCTTGCCTGATTGCATACTCTTCAAACTTTGCAAGCACGGTGATCTTGTATAACCAAGAAGGAACTTTGTGTCCTTGATTTGATTAATGAAACTTTGTGTTCTAGTAGATGTTATTTACAGAACTTTGTGTCTTTAAATTCCATCTTATTTATCATGACACAAATGATCTTGTTTCAATTCACTGTAACTTCGCATACATAAAGAATTATTCTGTTATCTATAATTCTGCATGTTGCCTTTCTGCTTTTTCTCGTCTTCTCATTCCTCTGTCCTTTTGTACTTGAACATCCTCATTGAAAACACTTTCGTAATATCCAAGTTTAACCAGAAAATAATGTTTTGTACATTTGTAAATAAGTTCGTTTCTGAATAAGGGAACCTCTCCCATTAAAGAGGAGGGACTTCTTGTCCCCTGACTGTTGCTCTTCTTAAAAGTCCTATTTGACGACCAACACTTAAGGTGGCCTACCATGACCTGGTGAATGTGTGTATTCACATTCTCACCATTATGGGTTAGAGACAGTACATGGAGAGTGTCATTATTTGGTCTTGTCCTTAGTTTTCCTTGTTGTGTGTATGTGTGTTCAATAAAGGAATCGGTCTCATAAACATCACATTCACAGTCTCTTGCTTGTATCTTATCACTTGAGATCTTGTTCATCTATATCCATGATTGACGACACCTTTCTTTCACTTTTCATGAAACCTTAAATCGTATTACCATCCATGACAGACATAATCACTCATGGGTGATTGTGTCGGTGTTTTATTTCCCTTGGATGATGTCATCTCTCATAGGTAATTACATCTTATATATATCCTCACCTCATTTGAAGCTCATAAGAAAAGGAAGCCATAACATTTATACATCCATTGACCCTCTGATATTCTCTGCCACCTTTACATTTTCTCACCTAGCTTTTGGTTCATATTGCATCTTTCCTGGATTGGATACTATTTTTCTTGGATGGTTGCTTGCACTATTAGGTCACCTATGACCTTGATTCTAGGATGGGAACATTGTTACCCTTGTCCACATAATAAAAAATCTCTCTGTGTGTGTTTCTTATCATGAGAGATATATGCATCACTGACCACCCTATAGGTATAAAGTAATTTATCTAACCATGGCTAGTTGTCATCGGTAGGCATAGAATAAGCTAATTCTAGCCTTATTCATTTTCTATAATAGTATAGGTGTTTGATGTGTTTGGATGCTAGGATCTGAACATCCCACACTCATTATCAGAGATGGTATCTCCTTAGATATGATCATGTTAGAATTTCATTTCAAATATTTCATGCACGCTTATTTCATTTATTATTGATCCATACCTCTCCACACCCAACCATCGATGTCTTAGTAGGGTTCCTTCCTCTATTTTTATCATAGACCTTGGAAAACCTAGTTCATCCTAGTATAAGGATTCCAGGAGTTCCCTCTATGAATTAGAAAGAAACAAAGTGCTCATTGTAAATAGCCCCTTTATTTATATCCCTCTATATGATCGAATACATAAAATATCTCATATTTGTTGCCTTGATACCCTTATATAATGGAATCTCAATATGTGCAGGACATGCACCCTACTATCTTAGATGCATTTTGGCCCACCATACACAAATATGCATTTTAGAAGAGGATAAAAATTAAATTTTATTCAATTCCCCTTATATTCTACCAGAAGAATTATGCAAAACAAGAGATATAAATCAACACCAGATTTAGCGTGGTTCACCCAATGTGGGCTACGTCCACCAAGAAACAAGCCAATATATTATCCAAAGCTTTCACAATATATACAAATGAAGATTTACAATCTTCCACACCTCTCAGATGTACAATAATTTCTTTCACTCAAGCTTTTGCTTCTTCTCCAAGAATTCTCTCTCTCACAATTATTCTCACAATAATCATCAAATTTTACAAGTTCTTCTTAATTCTTACTTCTAAACCCTAGCTTTCATGCTTATATAGGTGTATACAAACTTAGGGCACTTAGCCATGCAATTACAATCAATAGATCTACTTTAATACTAAAAATAGATCTAATTCCTGAGAGTTAATTAAAACACTCCACACACAGGTAACCGATGTTGGTTATCCCTAACCGATGTCGGTTCCTCCTTTCCTGACCGATGCCGGTCATAGGTGACTGATGTCGGTCCCTCCATAACCGATGTCAGTTACTATGTTTTCCAGCAAGTTTCATATTACATGCTAATCTGAAGTAATTGAGCTCCACAACTCAACAATCTCCCACTTGGAGATTAATTACTGCACCATACCTGTACAACATCATTCTTGGATCCTTCCTTAGCTTTGTTTCTTCCTCTTCAAGTCTCAAACTCGAAGACCAACAGAAGTGGAGTGTAGCTCCAACTTCTCCTTTGCTAATGGCTTCGTTAGCATATCCGCAGGGTTCTCACTCATATGAATCTTTTCCAGATTCAACTTCCCATCCTCCAATACCTGCCATATGAAGTGATACCTCAACTGAATGTGTTTCGTTCTTGAATGAAATGTTGAGTTCTTTTCCAAATGAATTACACTTTGACTGTCACTGAACAATTTACAATCATCTTGCTCCTTTCCCAACTCTTCCATGAACCTACTCATCCATATCATCTCTTTGCTAGCCTCTGTAGCTGCAACATACTCTGCCTCTGTAGTAGACAAAGCCACAACCTTCTGCAATCTTGAAATCCAGCTAACTGTCGTCCCACCTACTGTGAAAATATATCCAGTAGTGCTCCTCCTACCATCCAGATCTCCAGCCATATCTGAATCAACATAGCCACATAATGAAATATCCAAACCTCCATAGCATAACTGCATGCTAGATGTCCCTTTCAAATACCTGAGTATCCATTGGACTTTGCTTTCCAATGCTCTTTACCTGGATTGGCCATATATCTACTCACAACTCCCACTGCCTGTGTAATGTCTGGTCTGGTACAAACCATAACATACATGAGACTCCCAACTGCTGAAGCATATGGTACTCGTGTCATGTATTTGACCTCCTCATGTGATGAAGGACACTGATCTTTTCTCAATTTGAAGTGTCCAGCCATAGGTGTACTAACAGGTTTTGCATTCTGCATCTTGAACCTTTCTAACACCCTGTAGATATAATCCTCCTGAGACAAATACAATTTCTTGTTCTTCCTGTCTCTGTGTATTTGCATGCCAAGGATTCTTTTTACAGCTCCTAAATCCTTCATAGAAAATGTGTGAGCTAGCTTTCCCTTAAGCTCACCAATGTCCTGCATACTAAATCCTGCAATAAGCATATCATCCACATACAATAAAAAAATAATATAGCTCCCATTTTCAAGCTTCTTGAAATAAACACAATGGTCAGATTCACATCTCAAGTAACCATGCTCATGCATAAAACTATCAAATTCATGTACCATTTCCTTGGAGCTTGCTTGAGCCCATGTAGGCTCTTTTTCAACCTGCAGACTAATTTCTCCTTACCCTTGACTTCATACCCAAGCGGCTGTTGCATATAAATCTCTTCATCCAAATCACCATGAAGGAAAGTCGTCTTCACATCTAGTTTCTCTAAATGCAAATCCTCTACTGCAACTAAACTCAATACAGTATGAATAGAAGTCATCTTTACAACAGGAGAAAATATTTCACCAAAGTCAATACCTACTTTCTGTGCAAATCCCTTTACTACAAGCCTTGCCTTGTACCTTTTCTGTCCACCCTCTTCTTCCTTGATCCTGTAAACCCACTTGTTCTGCAATGTCCTCTTACCTGCTGACAACTTAACCAAATCCCAAGTCTGGTTTTGTTCCAAGGAGTCCATCTCCTCATCCATGCCATGCTCCCACTGGACATGGGTCTTATCCTACATTGCTTCTTCAAAACTTTCTGGTTCACCATTATCAGTCAATAATAAATAAAATAGAGAAGGTGTAAATCTTTCTGGAGGTTTACTTACCCTTTGTGACCTTCTCACAGGAGTTTGGGGTACCGGAGGCTCATTCTGGACCTCCTGGACATTTGTATCCAAATTTGTCAGTGACCTGACACCGGTCACCTGTAACCGACGTCGGTTCTGCTAACTGATGTCAGTTTGGATCTTCTGTAACCGATACGGTTCTGTTGACCGATGTCGGTCAGGGGTCAACTGACACCGGTTACTGTGTAACCCTGTCGGTATTACTTTTAAATCTGAGAGTTCATTTTCATTCACAAACTTCTCAACCGGTTCATCCTTGGGTACCAAAATTTGATCCCTGTACATTCTCTTTTCATTCCATTCAATATCATGACTCCTAATAATTTTAGAATTCTCTAAATCCCAAAAATAGAATCTGAAATCACCAGATCCATAACCAATGAAAGTGCATCTCTTGGATTTTGCATCCAACTTTTTCCTATTTTCCTTATCAATATGCACAAAAGCTTCTGAACCAAAAACTTTAAGAAAATAAAGATCTACCTCTTTTCTGGTCCAAGCTTCCTCTGGTATTCCTCCATCTAGTGAACTTGAAGGCCCACGGTTAATCAAATAAACCGTTGTATCAACTGCTTCTGCCCAAAACTGCAAAGGCAATCCAGAATGTATCCTCATACTTCTAGCACGTTCCATGATTGTCCTGTTCATTCTTTCTACAACACCATTCTCTTGTGGTGTTCTTGGAACCGTTCTTTCTCTATGTATCCATTCACTGAACAATAATCATTGAAATCCTTGCTACAGTATTCACCACCATTGTCAGATCTAAGGCACTTTAACTTTGAATTTGATTCATTCTCAACAAGGGATTTACATCTTTTAAAAGTATCGAAAACATCATATTTATGCTTAATACAATAAACCCATACCTTTCTTGTAGCATCATCAATGAAAGTAACATAATACTGGGATCCTCCATGAGAAGCTACCTAAGCTGGTCCCCACACATCTGAGTGTACAAGCTCTAATTTTTGCTCCTTCTTAGTTGCCCCAACTTTGAGAAATCTCACTCTCTTTTGCTTTCCAAAGACACAATGCTCACAGAAATCAAGATCTAAATCTTTCAAATCTGATAACTTACCCTTAGCCTTTAAGATCTTCATTCCTTTTTGACTCATATGGCCCAACCGATTATGCCACATGCATGCATCTGAATCTGAAGTAGATAAATAGAAAATGAATCAGTAACACAGGTAGATAAATATAATGTTCCTACCTTCTTACCTCTTGCCACAACAAAAGCACCCTTGGTGACTTTCCAAGAGTCTCCTGTAAATGTAACCATGCAACCAGCTTCACCTAGTTGCCCTGCAGAAATAAGATTCCTCTTGAGGCTTGGCACATGCCTCACATATTTCAATACCCGTGTATTTCCATTCTGTAATTTTAGATGAACTTCCCCTTTACCAGTAATACTGCAAGGTTCATCATCACCCAAATAAACATGCCCAAAATTACCCTGGACATAATTTCTGAAATAACCCTTATTAGGGGTTACATGGAAAGAAGCTCCTGAATCTAAAACCCATGATTCAATTCTATTATCTAAAGAAAGAATAAGAGCATCTTGCATTACCTCTGCTGCAGCAAGATTTTCTTCTTTACCTTTGTCTGGTTGTTGGTTCTCTTTATCCTTTGACCAACAATATTTCTTTGCATGTCCTTTCTTTCCACATTTCCAACAAGTAATTCCCTTACCTCTGGATTTAGATCTGTTATCCCTTGACTTTGATTTCCCATTACTCTTACTCTTGGATCTCTCCTTCTGCCTGCCCCTACTTTCTACATTCAAAGCATTCCCAGATGATGATTCCTCTGTACTCTTCCTGTGAATTTCTTCATTCAAGATTATACTAACCACATCATCAAACTTCAAAATATTATTAGCAGATGTTGTATTACTAACAACCATTACCAAGTTATCCCAACTATCAGGAAAAGAACATAAGAATAAAAGTGCTTTCACTTCATCATCAAATGGTATATCAACCGATTTTAACTGATTTACAATAGATCGGAAATCATTCAAATGACTAGATGCAGATCCACCTTCATGCATCTTAGAACTAAATAGTTTCTTCATCAAATAAAATTTATTTGAAGCACTAGGTTTTTCATATAAATTAGCAAGAGATTTCATTAACCCTACCGTAGAAGTCACTTCTGTAATATTGGAAGCCACAGATGCTGCCAGGCTCAATCTTATAGATCCCAAAGCCTTTCTGTCAAGAATCTTCCATTCTTCATCAGTCATCTTTGTAGGTCTAGACTTCTCATCCAATGGTAAATACAAATCTCTTTGATACAGATAATCCTCAATCTGCATCTTCCATAATTGATAATTTTGGCCGTCAAACTTCTCTACCTTGTATTTTTTTTCTTCTGCCATTGTTGTAGCTCCCACTCAATCAGAAAACCCTCTGTGAGTAAATATGTCAACACACAAAACCCTCAAACAAAGCTCTGATACCAGTTGTTGGGGTTAGCACACCGGTTGTACAGATAATATATCAGATCTAAGCATACATGCAAATAAAAGTGGATATTCTACCAGAAGAAATATACAAAACAAGAGATATAAATCAACACCAGATTTAACGTGGTTCACCCAGTGTGGGCTACGTCCACCAAGAAACAAGCCAATCTATTATCCAAAGCTTTCACAAGATATACAATGAAGATTTACAATCTTCCACACCTCTCAGATGTACAATACTTTCTTTCACTCAAGCTTTTGCTTCTTCTCCAAGAATTCTCTCTCTCACAATTATTCTCACAATAATCATCAACTTTTGCAAGTTCTTCTTAATTCTTACTTCTAAACCCTAGCTTTCATGCTTATATAGGTGTATACAAACTTAGGGCACTTAGCCATGCAATTACAATCAATAGATCTACTTTAATACTAAAAATAGATCTAATTCCCGCGAGTTAATTAAAACACCCACACATAGGTAACTGATGTCGGCTAGCCCTAACCGATGTCGGTTCCTCCTTTCCTAACCGATGTCGGTCATAGGTGACCGATGCCGGTCCCTCCATAACTGATGTCGGTTACTGTGTTTTCCAGCAAGTTTCATATTGCATGCTAATTGAAGTAATTGAGCTCCACAACTCAACATGCATGTTTCGAGAACATCAAAAAGAAAAATTCAACCAATGTTACGGATTTATATGGTATATCAGTATTGAAAATATTTTCAATCCCCATTCACAAGTTTCAGATCCTACTAAAACAAAACATTTACCACAATCAAAACCATAAGCTAATTCTTGTTCACATCAAAAATGTAATTTATTTTAATTCAACCAGTTAGTATAAATATTATGCCGAAAATGTTTACAATGAGCCTATAAAAATGATCCTTATCATTGGAAATTAATAGCTTGATGCATCACAAATATATGTTCCTCATTCAATGGTTTTTGAATTTCCCAAAATGAAAAACAGTTGTCATGTCATTATTTAATTTGTATAAGTAAATATAACATAATGTGAAGTGACATGGTGACACAAAATATGGTTTTTAGATATAATCTCATTCCTTGATTCATTTAATATTCATTGCTTTTCCTAGATTAGCAAACAGCACTGAATAACATATTGCTTTAAACATTATTTATGGTCTTACACATATTTGTATTGGCTCACACCTTTTTTGTACGAGAGACTTCAAGCATTTGTTATCTTTGCGACACTAATGAAAAACACCAGTGTTAGTCTAAAATGTAATCTATAATGACTATCGTTTATTTATAAATTACTTCACGTTCTTTTGGGTCCTTTCTAGTTGTTTAACCATCTTATCTTTTTGTTAGTGGCCTTTTCAGGGTTAATTACATAAATTCAAGTATTTGAATTAAAAATATTATTATGTAATATAATAAAGTGAGTAAGCAAATAATACATTATTTATAACCACCTAAGGTTGCATCCATAATTCCATGCACTAACAACTTCACAATTGTTCCATCTAGCACTTATCACGAGATGACACAAGGGATGGAATTAATACATCACACTTCATAGGAAGAAGTTCACTATTCCATGCCACAATTACTACATTTCTTACATCTGCTGTTGGATCGCTATTCAAGCTTTGTGATCATGCAAAAGAGAACACCTAGGGCACAATTGTTACACACATTTGAGAGAACTAATTTGGGTCTAATTAATGTAGTGCAACACTCAGTTGTGAGTGATTCATTGAATGGCAGTGAGGATATTACAACCCCTCATTTTACCATCTTTTTTTTTAGGATTTGATGTCTATTTGAGGAGGAGAGCTAACTATTTATTCTTTATTGGGGATTCAATGACTATTAGCAATCATGTTGTGATCTTTGTGATCAAAGGTGAAAAATGCACATGTGAACAATTTGAGACACCTCTAGGAATTGGATTATTTTAAGCAATTTATAAGATGTATCCATTGAATATTTAATTTATAATAGGAGTGATATACAGGTGAATTGATCAAATATTATAAAGGTGGGAAATTTAGAGATGTTCCTAGAAATAGAAGCATTTATTTATGCTTAGAGGTGTGAGGATTTTGATCGCATAGATTAGAATTATCAACTCTGTGCACTTTAAATAACTCTACGATTTGAATCAGCTAAGGCTAGGTGTAGTGATGTGTAGGGTGTGGGTAGGTAGATGTAGGAATATTAAATTCCTGAGGATATTAATGATAAGTTTAATGGAAATGTCTTCTTACTGATGAATTAAAATATGATCACATATGATATGGATTTTTCCTTGATTACCTATGATAAATACATGATACATGTAATCTGGATTTGATTAGTCTTAAAATAAAAGGGTAAATATGATAAATGAATTAATAATAAGAAATTAAGTTGCGAGGTTAATTATTATGATGGTGTGATGTTAGATATTTGCGGGACTTGACATTTAATCATAATTAACCATGATCGACATTTTAGATGTCAGGATATAATTGTATTAAAGCTCCATAATTCTCATACAATCTTTAAAAATTTGAAATGAAAATTTCTATATGGTCAAAATTAATGTTAAATACCAACATATCTTAAAGGAACAATAACACTGACCACATATTCTATTATCTAAGGAATTATCTGATCTCTTAGTCTATGTGGAGGGGGTGTGAACAAACCATAATTCATACGGCCATGAGAATTGTCATTCTACAAGAAAACAAAATCCTCGTGTAACCCATAAAGGTTGGACTTATATTCCCACCTAATGAAGTAGATATATAGAAGCTTTGAGGGGAGACCAAAAATTTCCTCAACATGGACACTTTCCAATGGACTTTACGTGTGATTGAACACTTGTTTCGATGAAGTCTATTTTATCTTTCCAAAACATGCCACTTTAGTTAGTTTCATTTACTCATATAACTAACCAGATTCCATGAAATTGAACACATGTTGAAAATTCCAATACTTTAGCACTGATTGATGCTTGCAATTGAGTACTTCTAAATATCCTAGGTTCAAAATTTTAAGGTTAAACATTTGCAAGATGAAAGCATGATGAAGAGAAACCATATATCTACAAAATCCCTAAGATCCATATCATACCTTATAATTAATAAACAATATTGGACATAATTATTATTTCACATTATTCCAATCTTTCAATAGCATCCTTGTACCAAAGATAGATACCAATTCCTAAGTATCATCACATCAATATAATGTCAACAAGCCCATTACAAGTTGATGAAAGTATGTGAGATTGCAATTCATGCTGCCCTTAGATGGTTTAGTTTATGAAACAAATTTGGGCAAGATGCTTTCAGCCATGAAATTGGAAAAAAACTACCAATTTTCTCACAATGAAAGTGACCATCTCAATGAGCATGATCCATGTGCTTACTGCAAGAATATTATCTTTACAATACCCATTTCAGATAGTTGTTGTTGAACAATTGTCTCCTCAGTCCATCTTTCCCATTTTTTTCATTTTTTTATGTTGTTAAGTGCTTCAATCTTAAATGCATATTTCTCAGTCAAACCTATTTTAAAATAATTCCATAAAGCTTATGATACAATGTGGTCTTCAAATGAAAACTTAAAATTTCAAAATTGATGGTTTTTAACACTCCGAAGTGTAATGAAAAACAAGCTTATATATACAAGTCATATTAGATGATATCTTCGCACGATATTGCCTAAATGTTATCTTCAATGTGGTATCTTGGGTACTTTTTTTAAGGTCACATAAACATTGACACCAACTATCGACTCTGGTAAAGGGTATAAGGTCCCTCACCACTCTTTATGAATAATTTTTCCACATTTTTTCAAGATAATCAAACAATGCTTCATCTTACTCATTACACCTACTCTTTTATCATAGGCTCTTAACCTTGGATGTTTAAACTTAGGTAAGATGAATTGAACCCAATCATTGAAAGAATGCATATCCTACAAGTTATGTAAGCATTTAATGCAAGGAACCCAATTCATAGAGACATCATTGAATTTGGTACAACCCTTAGACTCAAATTATTTAAAATTGGCAGTGGTGACTACGATGAAATTGTTTAAAGACTATGGATCACCTATGTATCTAATCTTCATCGTGATTTATTTTAATCTATATTTGCATATTACTATTATTATAATTTAGGAATGATTTTGATTCGAAGCAACACATTTTCCTTACTAATAAATGTTACTCTTATCAAACGTTATTCATCATTTTGTAAGGCTAATTCATATCACTACTAGGACATTCTCCCCCCTTCTTGATTATAATCTTATCACATAAAATAACATCATCATGTGTAACATCAAGTTGTTTATTTCTCTTGGCGTAAGGGAGCAATCTAGTAGAAAACCGTCTTATGCCCATATACAATTGTCGGACTATTATAACTAGCAATTGTCTATGCTAAACATTAAAATTTGATCTTCGGCACCCTATGATTTTCATTTGCTTACACCATGGTTATTACTTTTTTTAGTTGATGTTGATAAGGGGTGTGATTGATTTTGGTTGTGTAAAATATAGATGAACCACTTCATTTAAATAGGGCAAAAATGAGGTCTAACCTTTAAAACAATTCAATATGAAAAAAATATATATATATTTACAAAGTTTTGGATGGAAACAACTATACATTGCATGGTTCTTTCTCAGCATTTGAAAACTATAGGTATTTGTATGCAAATATAATGAAGAAGACATTAAAAATGCGTTGTTTTTGGTTGACATAAAGAAGCGAGCAATAGTAAAAAGGAAAATTTGAACATGTGTGTTAAAAAAAATTATTTTATAAGTGTAGAAATATAGATGAACCACTTTTTTTAAAGGTATCATCTCTTCATTTCAAACTTGTTACAAATTCATACATATACAATTTCAAATCTTATATAATGAATGATAGCGTTTTGCAAACTATTTTATTTGAACTTAATATGATTACATGAAGGCTTCCATACGTGTGTGGATTTTATATCATGAGTGGTAGCCGTTTGTGTCCTTTTTTTTTTGCTTTAAACAAGAATACATTTAATATTTTTTTCGATAGTTAATTACATTTATAGCTTACGTGGTTTGTATTTATTTCGAGGTAATTGTGTTAGTGTTGCATTGGATTGTTTGGTTGGAATTTTGTTGAAAAAACCTTTTATTGTACACTCGATAAGGCATGTGATTTAGCAAGCTACATGTAGGAATATAATCCAAATCACATTGAAAGGTTGTATGTCTACATTCAATGTACAAATTTGTCATTATATGCTTGCTTAAGAATCACCTTCCTATAACATTGGTGATAAGATTGACACTTTAAAGATTAGTACACAGACCTTTTCACATTGCATCAATTTCATGATTTTTTACATCTGCCGAACTAGAGTGCAAGTGTTTGGTACATAGTGTAAACATGGAGAGGTTGACATAGAGGTTCATGCATAAACATGGAGCTAATACAGGGTCATGGAGTTTTGAGATCCTACGTGGAAATAGATAAATTTGTAATATGTTGAATAAGGATGCAAAATCACCATATGAGGTTACGAGTATGTTAAAAAATCATGAAATCATATGCAATGTGAAAAGTCTTGTCCTACTAATATTTTAAAGTGTTACACAAGTAACGTTATCACTTCAACTTGGGCTAAATGTCAATGACATTTAATCCTAGGTTGGTACATCCAAAAATCTCGAGTGGACCAAACAAATTGCTTGAGTCAGTCGCAATTACCATTTATCACCTTTACGAGTCTATGAAAATGTAGCTACAATCTCGAGTAACCTGATTTCTAAGTACGTAAGGCGTTCCATGGTTAAACAATTCTGAATTCAAGTATGATAGACACTTGAATTTAAAAATGACAACAATCAGGCTAGTTCTATGAATCTTTCTCTATAAATGCAGGAATGTGTATTTCATGTGAAATATTGTTCTACCATTTTAACAATACTAAATCTAACAAACCTCTAAAAGCACCGTGGAATTGGCCATAGAGCATCTAATATTTAACATGATTGTGACAACTACTTACTATCTAGTGTAGTATAGATACAACCCTTAATCCTAAATAAATACAGTTAATGTACCATATCTATAGAACTGTTTTGCAAATCCCAATAAGTGGTCGCATATGAAAGCCTATAACAATTTCACGCATTATCTCCAACTCTATCTAAAAATAAATGTGATTAGAGTGAAGATGAATACTTATGAGGTACAAGGGGAAGAAAATATGAAAATGAATAATGCAAAATAATGCAATCAACTAATACTACATTGAAAAAACTCAGTTTCATTATTAGATAGCATGCAAAACTCTAAGGTAATGGTCAATTTCCTAGCTAGTTCTGACCTAATGGATCCATTTAAAAACAACATGATTGTCACCCTCATACTTTTGAATGCAAGCACATGAAAGAAATGCTAACAATTTTAAAAATAATATTAGCACTTTGATTTGACAGCTGAAGTTTCTGGATTTAAATTAACTAATGGTTTTTTGACCATTTATCAGTTCCAAAATTAAGGCTGAATTCAAATATATTTATAGTTACCTGAAAATCAAATCTCCAAAATTTTCCATTTACGTGATATTTTCATTTATTGTTTTGTTTTAAGCCTTCAGTAAAAAAAAATATGATAGGAAACCACTTGAGTTTTTCCAAGCTGTGTGGTACCACAAAATTATATGTTAAAATCTTTTAAGCCATGACTTATAAAAATGCATTTTGGAATTTTTTTAGACATGAGCCCTAATCCAATCAAACATATTGGAAAACTTTACTAGCGGTTGTTGTAAGACTATTGACATTATTCCCAGGTACAAATACTTAACAGGAAACCTTATGAAGTGCAAATTTGGTAGCCTCTGTCAAGGAATTGACTGATGTAGGAAGCACTCATCAATTTGGAAACCAAGTGCAACACAGGTAATATGTGCATTTGTTTGAGGCATCAAATAAAAAAACACATGATTATTTGTACTACAGATCCAAAAAAATACGAACCAACAACGCCAAGTCTTAAGATTTCAAAACCAAACCATTAAAACATCAAAATTTCCAAGCCCAACCATGAAAAAGATCAAGTTAATTGTGGTAGAATGAATTGAAAATATTTACAAAGATTTAGCTACCAAATTTACATTCTAATAACCAGAAAGCAAACAAACAAACAAACAAAAATGTTACCTTTCTTTTTAATTAATCTCTACCACGACATTTAAAGAAAAAGATTTATTTCATTTTCAAAACCCCCCGATTCACAGATTGAAAGCCTTTTGTGGCAATTAATAGCATAAGTTTTAATTGATTTTGTAACGGGATCGAACAAAAATGCAAAACCCATCTTCAGGCAGGGCAAAAAAAGAGTTAAAACACGAAAATGTCGAAGATTGGCCGTCAAACTGATCAAATTTAATTTGTCTCAGAAAGTCCGTTAAATGCCTTTCCCATTTAGTTGTTTTGAACAATCATGGCCATACGTTGTGAAATAATTTGTCTTTAATTTTAGTAGAATGGTCAATGAGATAGTAACAGTAATCATATTTTTAAAAATAAAACCTAAAATATTGAGAATTTTAAATACACAAATCAAAAATATAATACTAATATAAATCTTGATATTGCATGAATTTTAAATATTAAAATTATTATCTACAATTAACGTAATGTGTGCTGTGCAGTGAGAATGATTACTATACATGGTAGAGTGTGAATACAATTATAATGGAAGTAAAATCACCTATACTAAATTAATGTTACACAAACTATACAAAGATAGATTTTTAGTGTAGAATATATTCACGCAATTTTTCAATAAGACGGAGTGAAAAATATATAAAATTATGAAAATATTTAGTTCAATGTTTCATTGAATTGTCCTGAAAATATGGAACAATAAAAATGATGATGGGATAAAGAATTTAGCTTTAATGGAAGGCCGTTTATGTATGGTTATTGGTTGACCTCGTGATGTCATACATTGTTGGATATAATTATGTCAAACATTGTTGCTACTACCAATCTTCACCAAAATATTATAAAATTGAGAAAAATTATGAAATATTATTATTCTTTAAGTAGTAACAATGTGACCAAGTTGTCCCCAAGAACGATAGGTATCACATCATAGAAAACAAGGAATGATACTTAATAGAAAGGCACGAGCGAAAAGCATGTCTAGAAAGTGAAACAATGGGGAAAAATGGCATGAGCGGCCCCATATTGATTTGCATTGGGGGTTGTTTTTAGTAGTAAATTAATCTCGTTATCATTATATGCATGTTGCTTGCGAGTAAAAGCGTATTTTGGCCTTTGTATTTTGGGAGTTCCCTAGGCAATAGTTTGAGTGGACGTCTTCCTCACAAATTTAGCCGATCATTTTTTTCCATCAAGTAAATAAATAAAATATGTTTAGATTCTTGTGATTTTTAGGGGATTTACTATCATTAGTAATACATAAAATAATAGGGGTCTAAAATATCTTATTAAATTATCATGTGGGATTGCAAAATACTGTTCCATGGAAAACATGTAATTGTATGAGATGCCCTCAACTTATATCAATATTTTAAAGAATGTTTAATTGGACAAGTCATATTTTAAATTGATATCAAGTAGGTGATAGGAAATTTGAATCCTGACAATACAGCACCATGTTGGAAACTAATACAACAAACGTGATAATGTATTGAATATTGAGTTTTTTAATACTTATACATGGGAAAATCAAATATTTTTTTCCTTCAATTAAACTCACCTCGAGGTGTTACATGTCAATGATTGATTAGAATCAAATCTATATAAATATTATGTCAATGACATTAAAAAAAAAAAACACACTACATAATACTAGAGCTACATCATGAAGTGGTATTGTACACAACTATTGTGTATCATATGATCAAGACTCATATAAATATTGGACCATGTTCATCTATTGGCTCCTCTCCCAAAAATATTACAGATTTTGTAAAATTTACTTGTGTATGTGTGAAAGCCTCTCGTTTCTTGTTAGCCAATAATGAATAGTTTTATAACTTTCATCTAATATTGGAATCTTCAGATAATTATTTGAAAGTTAAATTCTAATAAATAAACATAAAAGGAAATTTTTAGATTTAAGCACCCCTTGACTACTAAACAATAGGCAAGTGCCTATTTTATTACACTAAGAACTTAATCCCCATATAAAATAGGATTGAGAATGAAGTAAAGTCTTAATAAATGTATGGTTTCTATTTTGATGATTTCAAATGCTATTCATTTTCTCAATCATCTAAATTATATAGATAGTCGAAATTAATTATGCTTTGAGAGGAAGCATCATCATGTGATTTAGCCAATAGTAAGCTGTGACAAGTTTTGTTACTTTCATATTTAGCATTAGAATATTCAAATACCCAAATGTGCTTTTAAAAATTCTAATAAATAGACATAAAAGGACCATTTTGTTGCAATTAAATTCTAAACAATGTTCGTGTTGGGTATCATCTAGGCCTTGCATTACTCATTAAATCCTAAAATTGATACTAAAATAGACATTAAATGCCCTAATCGATTAATAAACATATGTATTTAAAATGTGCAAACATATATAAATTCGGTTTACATATCAAAATGAAAAGTCTACGTACTTCTCATTACCACCAACATTTTTATAAGTTTAAATCTATTTTCAAACCTAAAAAGGTTGTGTCATTCATGATCCAACACACTTTCATTCAAAGAATTAAGAATTTTTATTTTCACTATAGGACAAAACTCAAGTCAAATACACTATCATTAAATGAAATATTTTCAAACTAAGTCCAGTTTCCCTCCTCTTTCCATCCCATCTACAAGACATTAATGAAAAACTTGCAATAAAATACAAATTTGTAAGGCTCAAGAAACATTATGCATTTATAAAAAGGTGGAATTCAAATAAATATATTTTTATTGAAAATCAACTGTGAGCCATTAGATTGAACATCTCATTGAATCTCAATCCACACTTACCAATTTCAACCCATCACAAACAAACTGATAGATAAAGCAACAATAACATTTTGTAACTTCTATAAATTCATTTCACGGTCAACAATTACATTTCTCAAATTTTTCTAGTTGACTTCACCATCGAACCAATATAATGAGTAGGTATTTGTTCTAGTAAGTTTTTAGAAAACTGAATTACTTTACTTTTCCTACATTCATATGAAACTGCTTTATGTTCATTTCTTGTTTGTGTAACGCCCACATTTTACACACTGAAATATAACAGTAAAATACCAGGATATTTTTTTTTACTTGCTTGAAGTTTAAAGGACACTACAAGGGATCTCAAAGGGCTACAACCAACTCACGATAAGCTTGACATGACACTGACCACCTAGGCACAAGGGATCATACAACACCCATCACGAACATTTCACTTGTCTTTTCGACAAGACAAAACATAAAAGTCCAATCACATAACACACTTACACTGAAGGGAAATCCCACGGTATTAAATCTTATAATGTTACTTATTTACTAAAACATCTTTCAAATCTTAAATTACGTTCTAGAATATTCAAGTTATGACTATGATTCGTACAATCCTTCTTATAGAGCTGGATTTTGTTTCTTTCATACTACACAACATTTAGCTTCAGATACAATTTCCTAAAAGAGGATCATCTCTGATATGTCAATTAATTTCTTAATTCATTTGATTAACAAAGGGGTATTCAATTTTCTCACAAGGCTAATTATCCATACTCAAACTGTTGACTCCTATTTTGAACCTCCATTACATAAGGAGACGAGCGTAAGCTCCAATTGAGGTGGAGTACCGTTTAGTTTCAGAACTAAAAACTTCCTTTATATAGGGATCAAATGTTTAACAACCCTTATGAAAGGATTGCAATGTACCTTCACAAGAGTTAGTGGAAAGAAGGTAGATTTGAATTTATCCTCATGATCCCATTAGTCATTAACCAGTCGTTTATTGAGACTTATGAAGTAATCTCGATTGGGTAAAAGCCTCATTTAGGATTCTCTTGATTAAGTTTGGAAAAAGAATACAAATCATGTTTTTAAATAGATAAGTTAGATTTAATGGTTTCTCTATCAATTACCCCTACTTATTTAAGACCTAGTATATTCCCAAAAGTAAATCATTGATTACACTTTAAGATCATTTAATATTTCACAGCAATAAGGATAAAGTTTATCAATATAACTTAGGGGTAGAAGGTATATTATTTTTTCTACACAAGTAGATATTTTCCTTCTCTTCTACTTAAGACCCTTGATTTTATCTAGAAGATCACAACTTCATTATACATACATACATACATACATCATACATACATACATACATACATACATACATATACATACATACATACATACATACATAAATACATACTATATAGTATATATATATATATATATATCATACCTACATACATACATATGACATACATACATATACATATCTATATATATATATATATATATATATATATATATATACTATATATATATATATATATATACATTACACACACACATATATCTATATATATATATGTATGTATGTATAACTTATGTAATGTATGTATGATTACTATCTTTTTTAAAACCTTATGTTTTGATTACCAACCCATTTTATTATGTCTAGAATTGCATTATTGTCATGACCTAAAAGGTTTTACTACACAAAATTATAACTCATAAGTTTACCATTACCCTTTTTGTGAAAACTATACATGGTTACATCATTTCTATCCCACACGGTAGAAAATCCCAAAGGTGGCAAAAGATTCTAATTAACTTTGACTTGAGAACAAGAAGGTAAACAATATTGGTAATATCCAAGCTAAGGTATATTTCAAAATTGCTATAATACAATAAAATACTCATAACAATGTTGCGATCAGATTATATCATTCACAATAGTATTTACAAGTTTTAGTTTAATTCGATTATGACAACACTACTCCACAAGTATAAATTACTAAGGCATTGTCTCCTAACTCTTTCATTAAATACCATTCTAAATCCTTTCTACACATTTGCAAGCATTCGAGTAAACAAAAGAACTTCATTAGAAAGATCGATGCAACCCTCTACAAGGCATTCCCTTTTTCTACACATGAAAGCCATCTACACATTAATTATCCTGAGTCAGTTCGCAATAACTGAGCATGATAAGGACCACACATTGGAATAGAATGCTACCATTAACAATATCATAAAATGAACCTTTTATTTCATGAAAAGGAGCCAAGTAATAAAACACTAACAACGCCACTAATCATGCTAGAAATTATACCATGTCAAAATTAAGAAAGAAGCTATAAGAACCCGTTATGAACATGGTTTCTAAAACAACAAAATTCTTAACCATAATTTAGTATGGGTCAATGACCTGATAAGTTTGAAACGAGGTGTCGAGTATATTGGGATTTCAATCATGTAATCATATAGATTATATGCTTGAAATCTAATACTCAAACATCAATCAACAATTTCTTAAATATGTCATATGATCTAATAGATTTATAGTTATAATTCCAACATAATTACTTAACCACTATTTACTACTTTCAAAAAATAACTTGCACAACATTTCGATACTATATTGTTTGAAAATTAGCTTACAAAGTAAGTTTCTAAGAAGGCAAGTTCAAATAACATCTTATTATCTTACCATGTCATGCATAACAATCATCATATACGATAAGGAAATAACTAATATTTAGTAAACCAAAAATAATTAAATTTAATCTACAAATGCAGTATTACCAAGTTTGTCTTCAATAATGATTCACTAAGTTTAATACAACTTATAAATGATACTAATATTTGACAATATGGTTCCATAATAATCAACTACAACCCAACTAATGTTCAACTAAAATCACAAAACTATCTACAACTTCACATTGGCATAGAAGAAGGTGGTAGAAATTCCACAAGACTATTGTGCCCTATCTCTGAAACACAGGTTTAATAGAAATATTATTAATTATCTATCAAGCATATTGGACATGAAGTGTCAACTAATACATTACCAAGGATGTATCCCTTTTTATAGTTGATACGATGAGTCAACTTAATACACCATTCTTGCAATAATCTAACTCGGCAACAATAACAACTGAAACAAGCATGAAAACAACAAAATCTTGCAAAACAAAAGGGTTTTCTAATTCCTTCTCAGATAAGTCTTCCCTGATTTCCCAAAAGACTAATATCTCAATTAAAGTTTCTCTTACCAACTTTTAAATTATAGTCCAATCAATTTAATTACCATTAAACAAATATTAATAGATTCTAAGAAACATGTCCCAAAGGAACCAATATATGTGAATTACACTTAGTCATATCTCCTTCAATAGATAGCCAAATATTCTAAGTTTCCTTAATTTAGTCAAAACACCCTCATTATAGTCAAATACCTTAAAAAACTGAAACACAATTCTTTATATTAATAAAATAAAATGCTTTCCCTTTCGAAACCCCAGGTAAACAAGAATGGTTATAGTAATCATAAGCTTGAACCCCAACAAGTATTAAAACAAGCAACATTGTAGATCAACTGTAACACCCAGAGAAGAAAAAAAATGATATTGGTGGGGGGGGGGGTATACATCGGCAGGCAAGGTAAGGGTTCGACAACAAACGCAAATCAATTCAACCAAAGTATTCACTTCAACCATATTTTTTGCAATACCTAAGAATCGATTCAACCAACGATAATTACCACATTCATAATGTGATCAAGATTTATAAAAACGAGGCATGAAATATATGCCACAGTTCCTTATTATTAAAATTTGTTTGAAACAATAAAACGTCACAAAGATGCCCAGGTGACTAGAGGAATGATCACCCTGATGAGGATTATTTTTCCTTAGACATCCAAATAATAGCATTAATCCAACAGTAAGGAAACATCCTATTCAAGCCAAGGTTATGCTTATAATAACAGACACCCATATCACTAATTTACAAGGGAACAAAACTTAAATCTTGTATCTTCCATTCCTAACACCAAAGAGACAAGGCAACCAATGGTATGTAAACAACAACAAGAGTAAACAAAATCTCATGTGTAAATCCTTATGGAGTCCAAATTTTGTAGGGAATATCATTTTGAACCAGATAATTCAAGAGAAAACAAGAAGAGTAACTTGTAAGATAAAAATGACTGTAAAACAACCACAAGACTCCATTCAAAATACCATTTCAAAAAAAAACAATTTGTTTCATGATATTGCTAAAACTAGCATAAAATCAACGGGTAGTGTTTATCATGCCTAATAAGAATCCAAAAATGAAGACATATCCACTAGGCCCTCGCTGCTGAAACATCTGACAATATTCCTCTAAGTTGCTTGCTGGGCGACCAA
This sequence comes from Taxus chinensis, assembly GCA_019776745.2. Lineage (NCBI taxonomy): Eukaryota > Viridiplantae > Streptophyta > Pinopsida > Cupressales > Taxaceae > Taxus > Taxus chinensis. Next base: position 153,784,380 of record CM034157.1, read on the forward strand.
GTTCATGGCCACATTTTGGCACAGGAAGAGAGAAAGCGGCAGGAGGCTAAGAAAATAGTTTTGACAACATTTTTTTGGGATTCTTTAATGTTTTTCCCACTAAACCCAACTATCTCCCTTCCAAACTCATGCGGCCAACCAAAAGGATGAGTGCAAGCCCACAAATAAAAGCCAGAGAAGATCATTTAATAAAATAGAAATTACAAAGAATGTGACCATCAGTAAATAAGAATTTCATCCCAACAAACGTATGCCAAAGCATGATTTAATTAAAACCACAAGGAGAAGCAGGTGACCAGCAAACCTACGCACTCACTTGCCAATAATAAACAATAATTAATTTGGGATCCAAAGCAATAAAGTATAAAACAAGTGTGCCAAGTAGAGAATAATGGGTAAGGATCGGCGGTTGGGTGAAAAGAATTCATTATTAAATTTAAAAGTCCCCACAATGATCGGCGCCACTCAAAGGCCTGTCTCCTTCCTCCCAGCTAACCCCACGCATTACCATTTTTTATTATTTTGGACATGATTTTGGTCGGTACTACAGTTTGTATATAAAATTGTATATGCTTAGCTCATTGTCTATTCATATTTGAAACTAAATTATTATTATTTTATTGTATATGAATTATGTATGTTCTCTCTCTCACACACACACACAAATACACACACCCACAACAATATGTTTATTAATAGTAACTATCAACAATATGATTATCATTATCTAGTTTAGTTTTATACACACACAAAATAAGTAGATGATTTTCATCTTTCATAAACATGCAATGTAAAATAATGGATTTTAATTTTCTAGTTCAGTTTCCTATAAATGCAAAAAACCTATAAATAAGGTGATGTGTGTGTGAAAATTTGTCACTTGGAAAATTAGGGTTTTCCACCAACATTCACAGGGACACGCCCCTCTAAATTGAATGGTGTAGCCCCCATTATTAAATGTCACTAATCTAACCCTAAACTAAATGTTGTGGGTCAATCAACTAGGTCGGGGATCACACAGGGACACTCCACTGAACCTGTGGCAAAAGCTTTCAATTGCTTGCAGGGGGAATTTGCTAAGAGAGTAGGGAAGGGAGTGGGAAAAAGGAGGAGGGGATTAATATTGCAGATAGAAAATTAGATGCCTATACCCATTAATCATAGTACTTTAACACACATAGATATAGAAGAATTTCTTTTTATAATTAATAATAAGACAAAATAAGATTAAGAACACAAAGTGTCAATGATCTTCTCATCAAAAAAGATGCGAAAATACTTTCTTCTTGATTGATGTTATGGAAAAATTATACATAGTGAGAAATAGAAGAACATAGAGATGAAAAAGAGGAAATAGCTATCTCTTTTGTTTCTTCACAAGTAGTAATCTCTCATGAGCATAAAAAATTGAAAACCCTTAAGAATGGGGAAGTCATTTCAATTTACAGATTTTAGGATGGATCTTCACCTACCCCACGTGATCATTCATATGTCCCTTATAACATGTGACTTTTTGAATCTTTAGGGATGAATTTAAGTCCCCTTTTATCAATTAAGAGTGACTTAGTACAATGTTTGACTATAGTCACATTTAAGTGAATAGGATGAATGTCATGATTGCTCACAACGAAGAATTAGAAAGGGGGAGAGAAGAGGAGGAATAATGAGAGAAGAGAGGGAAGAAGGAATTCTCTAAAGCATGGATGAAGATGCCTCCATCTTCGATGAAGATATGTACTAAAGGAGTTCTAGAGGACAATCTTGGCCCCTGACGACTTTTGTAACATTGCTACACCGATGAGAAGCTCTGATGAATTCTACTTTGAACACTCTGTCCTTGTTGGATGATGATCACAATCTACCCCTTGTATATGACATATAGACACCTTGGATTGTCAAATGAGTGTTTAAAAACATTGTTGATATTCCCTGATGTGAATTTAAGATTATTTGCAAATGATGTTTGTGATGATCCTCTACAATCCCTGTCATGCTCCGCTGATAAAGATTGCTCCTCGAATGATGTACTTGCACATACACACTGAGATGGTAAGTGATGAGTACACCATTTGAAAAAATGAAGAATGCTCATTCCACAACATGAAACAAACATTCCAAAACATGAAGCACTGTCATTCCTTTGAAGAAACTACTCAGACAATGTAACCATGACAATCTTGTCGTCCTGAGGACATGGATGACCACAATCAAGAAACAACCCATGTTAATTAGTTCATCTTTTGCTCCTCCATAAGAATGAATTTATCATTTCCATTTCTATGAGGAGATCTCTAGAGAGATGATCACCACCAAATACCCTGATGTGAAAAGATGAAAATTTGAATCTCATGATTGATGATGACACAAGTTTGCACCTAGAATGAGAGTTTACTATATGGGTAAGTGCACGAAGTTGGGGGAACAAAAATCGGACAAGAATCTGGAAAAAGCAAAACGCGTACGTGTTCTATTATAACATGATCTCATTTTCAATGGTCAGGTTTGGGATTTACCGAAGCATAATGTGTACACGTTATAATGCGTATGTGTTATGCCTACTATAAAGAAAAAAAGGCCCAAGCCTCTATCAATTTATCTCCCTCAAATGCGAGTTTCAGAGCTTAACTGTGCCCTCGCATTTTTTCATTCAACTAGATCTCAAGCTCAAAGGATCGTTTCTGGATCACTGGGAAGATCTGAATCAACGATGGCGCCACAGAGAAGAGGTAAGCACAATTATTTTCTCAAAATTGCATTGAAATATGATAATTATAGATTAAAATTTGAATTGAATACATATTTTTTATTGTTACAGCTAGAGGTTGAGGGAATCAACCACAACCAAACCTGTTATTCCTGTCATCCCTCCCGACACTCCCACAAACAAATTATCATATGTGGATGTAAAGGAATCAACCACAACCAAATGTTTTGGCTAATGAACTAGTTTTGGAGGAGAATGTTTTTCAAGATTTTTATTCCCCTAATAATTCTCAAAATAAATGGGTGAATGAATCTGAATTTGCATGTTTCATGTGGAATGAGAAGGTTAAATATGCAAAACAAATTTGTCTTCAAATGGAAGTGGAACTCCTATATGATAAATATGCTTCAAACACTTGCAGTAATTTTACAGTAACTTCATTAGAGACTGCATGCAATAATAAAAATATGCATTTTGTGGAAGAATTTATTGTTACCAAAGGAAATTAAGAGACAATCACTTCAATACCATTCGCTTATGGGGAAGATAAGTTGTTTGTAAATGGTAAACATGGGAAAATTCAACTCATGGATCATCATTCTTTTAAAAGAAATCTTCAGGTAGACTTTCTCTTCAAAGTTAAAGCTCAAAGTAGAAGGCATATTCAAAATTTCATACCATGTCCCATAAGGTATTTAGATTCTTTGGATCCAAACAAGAATTCAAAACTAGATGCATTCACTTCAGAATGTGAGGATGAGTTTTATATTCCCAAGGATTAGGTGCATTGGATCTACAAGATAAATGTAGAGCAAATAAAATATGCATACTTTCTCTTTCATGTTGATTCCTTGGTGAATCAAGTGGATAATTGGGCTTGTTTCAATTTTTCACTCTCAGTCTCAACCATGTCCATTTTTAAATCATCTTCATGGCTATCCATTGTGAGGAAAGGGATCTATTTTGCGCAACTAGTTGTTGGGTTCACTTATCTTACCCATGTCTCCATCTATCGTAGAGTAGAAATAGGTTTTCTTTCTGCAGAATAAGTGCCTAACACACTTTGCATGTTTCATTTTAAGCTTGTATGATTTTTAGTTAGTGTGTGTGTTGTGTTTTGTTGTTTCCCTTACACAATGTTTTAGAATTGGAATTTTCAGAAGAAGAAGAGAAATCTATATTTAATAGAGTTCTATGACTTGGAAAATGTTTACTTCAATTTCTGCAGTGTTTCATACATTCCAAGAAGTCATGGGTTCCAAATCTGCTTCATGTTTGATAACATTAGATTATGAGACAAGGTAAAATGTTCTACTTCAATTTCAAGATTTGTTTTGGGAAAAATAGTCATTCCATGCCCAATGAATTTACAAAGCTACTGGATTATTGTTTAATAGGTAAGCATCCTTGAGAGGTCACAAAAAATTTTATCCATTTTTTCCCTTGGGAAAAATTGGACCCTGAGATTGGAAAAGTCTTTGTTAGGAGTACTCTAGGGTTATCGGGCACAATTTCAAGATTTGATAACATTTATGGTGTTCTAATAGGATTGGGTATTATCCTAGACTAGTTTTTGGTTTTTGGTGATTTGAATGCTTTAGGTTTTCTCAGAGAAAGTAAATTTCCTTGGTGGGCCCATATATATCGAACACGGGAAAATTAAGGTTAACATTGGCATATAAATTTTTAGGTGTCTTATAATACTTCCATGACCCACTCACTCACAGAAAGGTTCAAAATTTTGTGAAGGGTCAATGCAAGACTTGAAAAATTTTCAACACAAGTCACTCAAGAATACGACCTAAAAGTGGCTCACCAAGTAGCTCAGTGAGTCGGTTGAAATACACTAGTGTGATTTGTATCGGGGAGCTCTACACTAAGGAAAATTACCTCGGCTCATAAAATGAAGGATCTTGGGTGCATTAGATGGTGGGAGTTTGTTGTGAAAATGAAAGAGCTTAGAAATTGCAAACAAGAAGGTTATAATACATAGTAAAAGTTAGAGAGAATAAATTTGGCCAACATATGAACTGACATGTTTGGAGTAAGAAATAGGCTTGAGATCATGAGGGCTTAGCGATCTTATTACATAGGTTAGGAAGCTAATCATGCTAGGCCAAAGTCACAGGTCCCCCATAATGAATGGACGAAGTAATGTGGATTTCATAATTCATAGGAGATAGAATTGATACGTAGATCCATCAACATAAACATTAAACTGTGAGATCAAAAGCGAGTCATGAAGGTAGAAAATCTTCAAGATGATTCGAAATTGGGCATGGTGAAATCGTTTGGATCATGAAGGAAAAATTCTTAGATCAGGTCAAAGGAACTCGACTGTGGAGCTCGAAAGGATGATCTCAATCCATAGCCAGGAAGTTAGCTTAGTTTTAAGCTCATTGATGTAATAGATGAGATCTCAGTGTTTGAAATATCAAGGAATTGGGATGAAGTTCTACACACTCATTACAAGTCATATTGGGATGGATTTGAATCAAACAGTGAGCAAGTACTCAAGGTGGATGGTTTGATCATGAGCTAGCTCAAATGGAGAAGATGGAAAATGGCTCGACAACATGACTCAACTCATTTCATTACAAAAGGTTGTGAAATATCACAATGTTGAAGTTTAATGGCAAGATAGCATAACTCGATGGAAAAAATGGGTGAAACTCGGCCTAGAGGCCCCAATTTTGGTTAAAATATGAATGAAATGAATTTAAGGTGGTGAATGAGTTCTAATGATCTCAATGTATAGGTCAAGATTGATACATTCAGAAATGTTGGGAGTGTGAAGTTTTACCAAAGGGAGCTTGGCTGATAGTTGAGTAAAGAGTATGTTTGATCCGGGTAAAAACATAGCTTAGGAGCATACGAGGTCATCTCAAGAAGGAAGGCAAGGTGCTCACCAAGTAGGGGACTACCTTGACACAATGTAGAGCCAAGAAATAGAACTCATAGAAGATCTAAGAGAAGGAAACAAATCAGTAGAGACCGAGTAAATTGATCAATGTCAGATCATGGTTGAGCTACATGGAAATTTTGGAGCTCACTCAACATGGTGATTGATGTGATATAAATTGGGCATGGGTTTATGGTGAGGCCGAGTCACTCAGAGAACATAGTTTTTTAGAGGAATGCATAAAATGATGAGGAGTGAAATATTGGAGCTGAGTTAGCATAGGCTCAGAGCTTGCTCGATGGGTGAATGAAGAAATTTAGGATATGTGTTTCGGAACTTAGTTTCAGAAATCACCTTGGAGAATTGGAAAATATTTTGAAAAGGGCTCAAAAACATGAAACTTAGTAATTTCAAAGATTCAGAGTTTTGGGGGTTCAGAGGTTTTGAGGTGTTTTGAGCTCATTGTGTACGAGGAGTTCAATTTTCAAAACCCAAAAGCATGAGTTCAGACGAGCTCCAAAGTCTGAGTTATTTGCCGAGTCATCGGATGGAGCTCAATCGGGTTCACAGAGACAAAATGAGTCACGGGGAGGCCCAAGTCTAATGTTAAGGTGGGATTGTCTTGCATACTGATTTCATCAGTTAGTGAGCTAGAATAATGGGCCAAGCCATTGGGTTTAATGTAATAGGAATGCGGTCAAATATTACAATGTGGGAATTGACAAAGCATTCAATATAAAAAGAGGAGCCGCAAAGAATAAAAATAAAACACCGAGTTGATAGAATAAAATTTTATGGGGGCATGCCATGTAGCTCGATCTAATATCAAAGGATGTAGTGAAAATTTTTGAGTACCAATCAATGTAGGAAGGATGTGTGTAAATCAGATATACCCAGCCAATGCATAATTTAGGCACCTAAAGCAAGGAATGTTTAATGAAATTATCTTGACGGAAGTGGGATAATTGTATAGCTCAATAGTGAAATAACTAAATGCCACCAAAGAATGTAAAAAGTGATCTCGCCATCTAGCTCAATGAGCTGGCTGGTGATATATTTTCAAGTTACCCACCTAGACCCCTTTGAAATGCAAATCTCAGTCCCTCCACGAACCATTTTGGCTACTCTGAAGAACATTAAAGTATTGTTTTAATTAAATTAACATGAATTCAAATTTTGAATTTAGGAGAGAATCATGAGCCATTATCATAGAACCGATACTCAGATGCCCAAACAAGCATTTTTTACTTAGGAAGCCATAACTTCCTCCTCGGTTACCCATTTTTCACAAAATTATAGTCGATGGAATCAAGAGAATGAGAGATATGCAATGAAATCATCACAAGATGGATTTTTGGAAGTTTTAGTGTTCTTGAATTACAATATTTCCTCATTCCAAAAATAGTTCCTCAAAAGGTGGAGTTATAATAAATGAGGCAAGCATGGCCAACAAAAGTTATTAATTATTTGCTACATTTTTTCCTAGATTCTAGGTTTCTCCTTCTTTCTCTCCTCAGCTTAGGAAATTATATAAAATGTAAAGGGATGCTTATTTTAAAGGGATGTTAGAAATTTTCCAAGCTTCCCCTCTCTTCACAAGTGGATCTATTGTTAATTTGTAGGCTCTCAAGCCTTTCTTCTGAAATTGTAATGACATCCTATGCCTTTCCCTGCTATAATGATGCAATGTGCAAGTGCTTGAAGTAATGGAAATATTTTTTTGTGATCAATTATATGTTCCTTACATAATTTTTCTACTTCTATTTTCCTCTCTCATGGTTACAAGTGAATTGTGCAACTAATGTTTCCCTTACAAGTTTTGGAGGTTATTGTGTTTATCTCGGAATGGATTATTGTATGCAGTTGGGTTTTTTAATGCACATTCATTCTTCCCATGTTCATATTTCTTCATTGGCAAGCTGAATTTTTTTCTAAAAAAACCCTTTCTTGGTGCATTACCACTTCTAATATAGATTTTATTTCTTTGAAATATCTCTCCCTAATCCCCTTGAAATGTAGTATAGATTTAGGTATCCATTTTTATTGCATTAGGAGTAGTGTAGTTCTTAGTTTAGGAAGAGGAAGACGGTCTTCTCCAGAGGTTCACCTCGATACCAAGTCCCACAACTTGATAGGTGATCCCATGTTACCCAATCAATTATGTAATGCAAAGTGTTATGATGGACAATTGTATTTGGGATGCAAGGATTACCATATTTGAGCATGGTATCATGGGAATTCAAATCTTATTGGTAATTGTCTATTATGATTAATTTCCTTATTATATGTGTTTCTATTACTTGATATATTGTATCTTTATTCATGTTGTAATGGTTATGATGATCATGTATGCTCTAACCACATATTGATAAGTAACTAAAGAGGGATTTGGTGATTGTGCTCACTTCTGGTGAGCGTTCATACCTTGTCTAGATGGAGTGGTAGCGTGCCCAACTAAGCATTGGTTAGCAAAAAAACTACAATAATGCCCATTGAAAGTATAATAGTATGCCAATAAATAATTGGTGCATTCAAGAAATAATTATATGTAATGTAATTGACCCAACCCTTATTTTTTCAACGAATGCAATAATTAGGACCATATGTATGCTTATATATGCTTGTAATTAGAATTTTGGTACACAAATGCTTCATACATAAATTTGTATTTCTTTACAAGTTCAACATTCTCTCATATAACTTGCAAAGACTCCAAAATTTCTCCTTAAATACTTTAGCACCTTTTTGCTTACATGAAAATGTTGAATTCAATTTTGGACCCTATTGGTGTGTAGGTTGAACACAAAATGTGTAGGAAAGGGCCACAAAACTCAAGAAAATTAACCTTGGGAAAAACAACTCTTAAAAATACATATAACTATTTTCGCCAGAAGTTGGCCATTTTTGCATGGTACAAAAAGAGTCACTCATTTCTAAAAATTACAAATAACAAAAAATCAATAAAAAGTGAGGGGAATAGAAAGAAAACTAGAGAGAAGGGGGGAAAGAGAAAATAGAGGAAACGAGATAGAATGAGATCCACATAGACAAGAATTATAAGTGAGAATAATAATTGAGACATCAAAATCAATAAATACCCTAATCTAGACTAAACTAATGTTCCATAAACACATAAATATACTAACACCATAACAATTAACTAGCCGTGTACCAAAATTAGTTGTCTGCAATGAATGCTACATGGATGTTAGAATTGGATTCTGAAGAGTATTTATTTAAACAAATCTAAAGTGGGATCATTCATCTCAACTACCTTGTCTTCCATCTTGCAAAGTTGAAGAAGACAAAACTACATGCAATTATCTGATTATAATGTATTGATTACTTGCATGCCTACATCCAACACAAATTTGGAATCGCCATTAAAAATTTGGCTACATGGAGAGGTTCAACTTCTTACGGAAACATGTATCACAAACATAAAACACATAAAACACTTTTTTGGAAAATAAAAAGGAAAGGAAAAGAAAATCATGGTTAAGGACCATGATCTCAAATGCCTTGTTTCAAGTATATAATGTAGCTTATAATATATGATACCACTTAGTACCAAGTAATTATTTGAGGCTTTCGAAGTCCATCACATGTGCATTAAAATAAAGTTTTTGAACAAGAAAAAATTGCAAGAACAATCTATTAGGGCATACAAGACCACATCATAATCTCAATGTGCATATAAAACATACCCCTCCATAATAATTATACTTCAAATATGAGGTATAATTATATAGACTCCACCTTAACTATAAAGTTCAAATACGAGACATAAATACTCTATAATTTGACTCAAACTTCTTAATCAATCAAATTTAACCACATGTAGTTTCGAGAAGCTTCTTTTCAATAAGACTAAATCTTCGCGTAGAAGTGGAACCCACGTGACACGTCTCTTTTGGAAACATCATGCAACTCACTTTTTCGCTGAAGAAATGTGTCCTAAACCTGTTAATTGCCTAACGATAACTTATAGTTAGCTTAATAAACATTTTGCCCCGCGTGATAACTTGTTTGCTCATAAATGATTAAACGCGGGGACAGTGGGACAACAGTGATAGCTGCACGTGCTTATCTATCGTACAGAACTTAGAAGCGTACAAATTAAGATATCGATATAACTTATCTTTTGTCCAGTGGAGATTAGCAAAAGCATCCATATGTGCTTCTGAGAGGTCGATAGGCATATACGAGTATTTGAAAGTAGTATATTAGTAAGAAAATGCAAAGTTTATGGAAGTAGGATGTAAACTTACAAGAAACAACAATCCATGAGAAATTCATTGTTTATTAAGCATAAAGGTTTTTTGAGAGGGATGGGCCACCATGGTACAACCAAAATAAATGGGCTTGGCACTGAGATAGATCAACAAGAACAATATATGTAAAAATGTGTGGTATATGGAACAACGGTGCAAATCGTGCAAGAGTTGGTAGACGTCCAAGATTTGCGCAATAATTGAAGGTGTTCAAGGTCAATTGCGATTGAAAAATCATGCAATAATTAACATCATTATTAGCATCATAGTTTGGAGGCACAAATAATGGAAGTGTAGATACATAAGATTTAAGTACATGTTGATAACCTTGTATTTGAACTTCAAAGGAAGGTATTCAATCCTTGGTTCCATTTATTCTTGGTGTCGTACACTGGTGGAAAATGTATTCTATAATTAGTTTGACAAGAATCATGTAAAGCAATTGAATGATAAATAATTTACTTGAAAAGAATTAAAAATGTAATTTAGTTATAATTAGCATAGATATACATGTTATTACTAATCGAAGAAAACATGCGGAGGCGTTTCTCTTCGAGCAAATATTTATTTCACATACCTTGTTGTTTTGATTTCAGAGTAGCACTCAAAAGAAAAAGGCGGACATATTCTCAAATGGTCAATAGACTTAACTTGGGATAATGTTGTGAAAGTCAATCCCGGTTTCTCCACATCTCCAATATCTATTGTTGCTTTAGGAAAAGTTAATCCTTGAGACTTATGTATGGTAAGTGCCCAAGCCATTTTTAGTGGAACCTGTTTATGATTTCCTCTTATCACGGGAAATATAGGAACCAATTTAGGATTTATTGGGTTCCATGTAGGACCAATATAGTTTTCAAAATCTACTATTACAGACATGGGCAAGTTGGGCGGTTTTGAGCCAGTGGTATAGATAATGTTTTGTATAGTACCAAGAGAACCATTCACTAATCCATCTTCAATGCACAAATTACATAGTAACATAACACGTTGACCTATACATAAAAGAACTTCATTATCCAATTGGTCATCATCAACATCTTCTAATCCTGAGTGCCTTGTATATTCAGCAACACTTCTTGCAATGGGCTTGGATAAAGACTTAAGCATTTGTTTGTTATGGAGTTGAACAAATTTGTTTGTTGCATATAAATGGATTTTTGAATCAAAGGATGCCCTTACGCCCTGGCTGAAGCATGCATTTATCTGCTTCATGAGTGTTTCCCAATCATGAAAATAAGGTTCAACATTTCTAATGTTTTTCAACATCATTCAGAAGATGATCTGTTGTGGATCATTTCCTTGTTGTCGAAATATTACATCCAAGGTAATAACAATGTTGAAAGTGTCCCAAAGTCTTCTCCCAATTGTGTTTCCTAAAATTGGTGTAAATTGACTCATGTAAGTGGAGATAAATGTAATGAATTTATGATTATCATAAATTAAAGAAATTTGTAAACAAATCCAAAATCTGTGGAGGGTAGAAACACGGTGCAATCTTACCGACATATATAGGGACATACTTTACATGTGGTAGTTGAGCAAGATCACCAACAAGAATCATTGATCTACCGCCAAATGGTTTAGTTACATGTGTAGGAAATACTTGTTGGAGTCGGTCATTGATATTTTTAAACATTTTGGGCCCTATAAAACTCATCTCATCTATGAGAATGTAATGTACGTGCTTCATTTCTTCTTGAAATATTGTCAATGTTTGTCCTTTCAAACCATGAACATTTCTAATTGGGAGTCTAAGGCCAATATGTACCATTCTACCTTATATGTTGAAAGCAACAGCTTCCATAGGAGCAAGGAGCAATAAAGGGATTTTTCCATCTATTGAGCAAGAGTCTAATGTGTTCCTGATACACTTGATTAGATATGATTTACCAGTTCCAGTTGTTCCTTGAATAATCATTTTTAGTGGCTCTTGATCCCCTACATGGTCACAATGACCCACCACCATAGAATATGTAATATGTTGGTCTTTAGATAAACTTCCCACATGGAAAAGGGATCCTACAGTGGTATTGTTTATTGTATCGAGAAACGGATGCTATTTAGAAAATGTACACATGAATAATGTAAGGGTGATGGTAAATAATTTTGACTCCAATCATGGTCTAGGTCATAATCACGATGACCAAGTAGCTCAATATCTGAAAATTACATGTCATTATGAGGAACCAATCTAGACATTACTTCCCACTCATGAATCTCTATAGTACTTAACTCTGGGTTGTCATCAAGGTTATTTTCAACTTCATCACTATATGTTGGTGATGTTTGCATGCGATTAATATGCCATGCATGGTATGTATCCCTTATACATTCCCAAGGGTGAATTATTTCTTCATTTGTGCTACCTATATCAACTAAAATGTCTTAAAAGGGTTTATATAGTAGACTCTCACTCCAACAAAATTCCACATATTCATTTAATTATTTATCAGGGATGGAATAAAATCTTGGCCATACGTGGACTATAGCTTGTTGTTTTCAAATTTTCCATTGTTCCTTTTTACGGTTTGGAGAATATGACCATGACTTGGCAACATCCAACATTGCCATATTTTCTAATTGTGAAGGACAATGTATGTAAGCATGTAAAAAATTTGAATAAGATGAATCATCCTCAAAGTTTAGTTGGACACGTCTATAGACTCTTTGACCAACACTAAGAGTAATAAATTGTCTACTACATTCCACAAGTGGTAGTTTTAATAACATATGACATGTTTCTTGTGCACCAATATCATGCTCTACTATTGTGTCTGTAAGAAATTTTTGGTATGCACAAAATGTTGGGTCTTGTGAATGGCTTGCTAGCAGCAGCAACATGCGTCAGCATATCATGATAACTCTATGCTTTTTTTTTGCTTTCACAACATACTTTGCAATGTAATTCAAAATTGTTCGGTGGGAAAGGATAGGTTGACAATCTATGTTTTCCCTCCACAATGAAAGCATATCAGGATTGTGTACATTGATTCTATCATCATTATGTGGTAGAAGATATTATTTTGGCCTTCCTTGTCTATGTACAATTTTGATTATGTTTGTAACTCCCATGGAGCTTTATATCGACAAACATTTATGGAGCCTTTTTTCGTAAGCATGTGTCCAAGGTGAATTTCGTATGTCATTCAACACGATTAACAATTTCTTCATAATCATGTCTTATATCAGACTGCAATATTTGTGATGTGTCCATCAAACAAGGGTCATCATTAAAAGATCTAGAAAATTGGTTATTCCTTTGATGCTCTTCTCTTGGATTCCATGCATTAATAAAATTATCATAATATTCTTTTGCCTTTGCAACCTACGAGGGATCATTCCAATCCATATTTTCGACATCTGGAGCATCCTTGAGCCAAACAACCATATGTTTATGAACTGATGATCGATAATTCCATTCATTCGTAGAGAAAATTTATAGAGATAGTAATCACATTTAAGTTCCCAACATGCTGAGCATATATGAATTTTGCATTGAATACATTCCAATGAAATTTATAGAACTTTTTATATTTTAAATGCATGAAGAAAAGGAAGAACATACCTTGATCAAATGTCTCTCGCACCGAATTGGTTGATGAGGACCTCATCAATGAAAATCTTGAAGCAGTGGTGCATATACATAGCAACAATATGTGGATTTGTAATAATATTTGTATTCCTCCATTGGTAATAATTTACACCATTAGTCGGTGGCAAGCTAGGCATGACTTGATGCAGGTCTGGCCATTTGGTATCAGCAGTGCTTAATGTAATGAATAATGTTGGGAAATCTAGTTATGTAATCATGTCTATCAATTCATTTTTGCATGTTCTCCAATATGTCGTAGTACCTCTAATATTTGTTGCATAATGCATTACTTGATTTGGAAGCTTGTCATCTGGCATCTCTCGAAGATGGAGGTGTATATCTTCAATAGTAGTAGGTATATTGTCAACCACATTTTTCTTCACAAACAATGAAGTTGTGGTTTGCGTTCGGTGCCTCAACATAAGGTTCAACAAGAAATACCTGAATCTTGGATGGCTACCAAATCTGTTGTCATGGTATTTCATCAAATGTAGAGCATATTCATGGATACACAACTTTTTTATTCGAGGTTGCAACCATTCTACTTCCCCATTTGGAAACAATGTAGGGAAATCCATGTCAAACAAACCTTCAGTGTTATATTCATTAACTGGAGATAACCCAATTGTGGGCCAATCAATTATGTCAATCACCCTTGGTCCTTCATTTTCAATAATGTTCATTCTTCCATTTCACAACATGCATTTCCCATTCTAACCACAAAAAATGATGGTTGATGGTGATTTTCTTTTATATTTGTTGTTGGGGAGTCTTCAAAAAGTTGATCCATTATTGTTGTCTTCAATGTTTGACTCGAAAATTTGTTATCTCTTGACGTGAGAGTCGTCGTACATCAATAATGGAGGACAAATGACCACGTACATTGCACTTCATAATTTATATACTTAAATCACATACAAGAATAGGACTTGGAAATTTGGAATTTTGATAATGGGCAAAAATAGGCTTGAGAATGATATCTAGTTTGTCAAAATTCTTCGAATAATAATAAAAAATAAATTGAAAATATTTGTCAAAATTTTGGAATCATATAATTGCTTTCAATTATAAAATTTCAAGGAAAATAGTGTGTTTTTAGTTATTATGTTACAATGTAAATCGAAGTCTTGTATATTCCTAAAATCTAGTTTGCTTTTTTTAAAATTTTGTATAAATATGTGGGGAAATGATTTTTTGTTGGAACCCTAATGTGGTAGCAATAGCTTGTAAAATAGGGGAAAAAAGAATTTTTTGTGGGGCTTGTGTTATCCCTCCATTATTATCGAGTCCCTATATGGAAACAATTCTTTGAAAATGTCACATCAAGTGTAAAGCTCTTTAATAAGCAATCTAGTTGATGCAATTGCCAAACTCTTATCATTTTCAATGAAACAATCAACAAAAGATATAAATTTGTTAGGTGTTCTTCAACTTTCCTTAAATGCTTGAATGCTTCTCTAAAATGCCTTGCAACTACTTTTGGCACAAGGATGTTCTTGTAATAATGATTTCTTACTTTCACTTCCTTGTTTACACATATTTTTCCCAAATGCACAAATGCATTTATAAATTTATTGAATTCAAAATAGGACCCTATAGATGTGCATATTGATACATGACAAGTGGGAAAAGATGACAAAAAAGGTTTGAAAATCATGGATGACCCAATATAAGGGTCAAAGGGAAAACTCAAAATGATGTTAAAATTGTAATCTCTGGTTCTAAGAACCAAAAACTAGGAAAACAAGGGGATGAGAGAGACAACATGAGAGAAATCCAAATAAAATAAAGAGGAGTGTATGATAATATAACCAAAACACATAATGTTATACCCTTAGTATATTGTGTGTATTAAGATGTGTGTGGTCGAATCATGGCTAACATAACCTTTCATTTGCTCATATAATAATTTTTCTATTTGTATAATCGCAAAAAAAAATCGGTTGATGTTATATCTCCATAGCCTAATTAGAGTATATGCAAAAGATGGTGATTAGTATTTAATGATTATATAGAAAATGTGTTGTATATTTTACATGATTTATACTCATCTAGATTGTACATGCGTAATGGGGGTATCGGCTTCCAAGAGGAACAAGGCATTAACCCCAAATCGAAGGCCACATGAGGTTTGTTATGTCATCCCTTCCAACGGTTTAGAAATAAGGCTTCCAACAGATTTCAATTTTTTTTGGGTCCCTTTATGTATTTGTGGGCCTCGATGGGTAGTTAAATAACTCATGTTTTATGGGGAACTATTATGGATTGTATTATTGACCCATGGTTTTGGTACGCATTGTATTATAGTACAAATTTGGATAATTTTCATATCAATGTACCCACATATACTCACATATTGACTAGGGGTAAATAAGTACAATGAAGTATGTTGTTGTATTATAAAGGTTTGATTCAATATAATGCAGAAGAAGGCTATTGATCTCCCTTTTTATCCAAAAGAGTTTTTCTCGGTGAAATATTGTATATTACATAATCTTGTGTAAATTCCATTTTCTATTAAGTTTAAATTTGCTTAAATAATTTTTTAATATTGTTAATCTTGTATAAGTTTATTGATTTATTTCTTTCAAATTTTTGTTCTCATTGTTTTTTACACCCTAAAAATAATAATGGTTTGATAAGAGTTATTTCCTTACTCATTACTAGGTGTAAAAATGTTACATGAAGAATATTATGAATAAATTAATCCACATTAACCATACAATTCCAAAATACAGTTATTAATACAATAAATGACGATAAAATTATTCCATAAAACATAAGGAGGAATAAGCACTTAGCTGATCACATAGGTACATAAGTGATTCGGATGTGCAAACTGACTGAAAAGATAGGTAATAACATAAAAATTACTTCGTGCCTGAGGTTTTGACCACAACATTCTCTTGTATAGAGTCATACAACTCATGTGGGGGCATAGTACAATCTTGTCCTTATTTGTATGGTCTTAGACCAACATATGTTGAGGTTCTGTAACTTATGGTGTTTGTTGGTGACTTAGAATTATGCCTCATTGTCTATCACTAGGGCTCACAACTATGCGAAACCTTCTTATAATGATTTTTAATGAAGAAAACCCTAATATGCCTATAATTGTACTTCATGCACATGATTAGATAACAAAATAATGAACCTATGTGTGGGTGGAGTTAGAATGACCTTTACAATCAACCCCTTTTGAACCAAACCAAGCACTATACTACATTGCTCACAAGTGGGAGAAAACTCTATGTAGTTATCTTCATGTAGGTGTCATAGTGTATGCAAATATAAGTGAACCCCCTGTTATGCCCTTGTGTCTCTTAACACAATGAGTAGTAGGAATATTTATAGATAGAATAGAGATGTGTCATGTATGGTAGTGATGTAGTGTGATGGGATTTAGATGTTAAATTGAATCATGTTTTTCCCTTAAGACCTTTAACAATGCTTGGAGTAACTTGTTCTTACTAAGACTTAGCATTTAGACCTTTTTGGAGTATTCGTGGATCTCCCTATTACCGGTAAACCTACAAAAGTGAGAATGGGAAAAGGGAAAGGGAATCCTACGAGTTGGATTTCTCGTGCATCCATGGGACAAATCCCATTCGAAATGGATGGTGTGAGTTTGTCAAATGCTCGACAAGTTGTTGCATTAGTGGCGCATAAACTCTATTTGTCTACCAAGTTTGTTCACTGGTCATAATCATTACAATCCGTTCCATTGGAGGGATCTAGATAGACTCTTGAACTTGGTTTTAGTGCTTTAGACTTATGTGGGGGTTGTTATAAAGGATATACAATTACTTTAGAAATATGAGAGTTTTGATGTTTTCATAGTCCATGAAATTGGAAAACTAATTTCTAGGATTAATTGTGTTGAATTTTTAAACCATGCATTTTAAATCATTGTCTATGGTTCATCATTAGGAAAAATATTATGAAAAAGAGATACATACCCAAGCTTCCTTTTATAGATCATGTTACAAACCTTGGGTTATTAACAACTAAATCATTTAATTTAGTCTCACCAATTATATAAATACTGATAATCATGAACAATAAAATATAAAACGATGTGATTAATAACATGTTCGTTGGGAGAAGACTATATAGAACTATCTTTGAAAAAAATAGAATTAAATAATTTTAAATTAACTAAAAGCTTGCATTGAAATAAACCGTTGGAAAAAAATTCTTTAGGAAGATTTAGGAGAGCCTTAAGTTATTTTGAAAAGTAAGTTGCAATGTATGATCTTAAGAGTGGCATGTGAGTTCAAATGGTCAATTATACTTTCTTATATATGATTTTTTAAGTTAGTTATCTCATTAAGGTTGACCTAGGGGATAGGAAATGAACCATAAATGAATTTCAAATTGATAAAAGAGTCATTATAAGGTAGGAGATGAGATTATACATGTTGGCCTAAACCCTAGTATGACATGATCCCACACTATATGGTTCCATACCTGTAATAAATGACAAAAGATAAATAGTTTTAGAAGATGTTTAATGGTCAAGTAATACTTTGGATCATTTAAACCGAGTGAGTGGGTGACAAAGTAGTGTATGGAGTTAAGCAAGTCATGCGAGAAAGAGAATAGTTTGTCAATTGCAATTATAATACAAGTATAAACTTCATAGTATAAGAACAAAACCAAACTTTTAATTTTTAAAGGATAATTTGCCAAAATTAGGTGTCTAAATCCCCCCCCCCCCCCGCTTTTAGAAAGGAATTGAAAATTGTATGCTTAAAGGAAAAGCATACTTGAGTGTGCACACAAACTTTGTCTTTTCTTGATGGTTGTTGTTCTTACATTGGTGTTGACACTTTCTATGGTGGATCATGTAACACATAGTGTAGTCAATATCCATATAAGAAATTGAATTATAAATCAAATGTAAATAGTGTATAAGTAACTTTTAAAATTGAATTCTACATAGTAAAGTAAAGAGAAAAAACATAGAGGGTACACACCTATTCACTTTTCCAAGCGAGGAGCTCATGTTCGTGTTTTTTTGGAGATTATGATTTGCATTAAGATGTTGAAGGATTATGGACGATTAGTCCCCAATTTTTCTAAAGGAGAGTTTGAAGTAAGATATGATTTGATTGCATCTGACCCAACATAGAGGAGATGTACCATATGAAATTTCTCCCTAATATCCCCACAAAGAGGGTATAACAACCTATAGATTATTAATATATTCCCAAACAAAGAGATTGGAAATAAGGGGTGACAAAAAAAGTATCTATCCACTCCAATACCTTCCATCCCAACAAATTGTAACTTCACAAACAGATTCAAAAGGGAATGAATTGTTTCTTTCCCCCACTGTGTATTATAGTAATGAGTCTTACTATATGAAAATTTTGAGTAATGGAAAAGGAGAATAAGACCCATGCCTCAAAACCCTATATCTGAAACTGTATTTGAGTGATGTAGTGAAGAAGGAATGAAGTATTCATACCCCCCATATTCTACTCTGAGTTGTGTCATATATATTTGAATCTATACCAAAATTATATAAGAGTCTGAGAAATTTTTTGTTGTGAATTTCCCATAGGAAAAAAACATCCAATCTTATATCATAACATACCACAGTTTCGTCCATGGTGGATAATGTGAATTTTGTCTCTATTTTAGATTTCTTATTTTTTTAGAGGACATATTCCCTTTGTAAATCTATAGTTGAGTTGTGTATTTTGTCTATGTTGTCCATAAATGTGTAATATGTACCCCACTAAATGCCCCCTCTTTTGAGGGATGCGAGGTGTGTTAAAAGGTGTGTGAATCAAAAGAATCAATGTGTACCCATGTCAAATAATTATGAAAATTTGTGTTTGATCATATGAAGAGATGTCTTAGCTTGCCACCATCAAGATCCTATTCCTGTAATAGTTTGCACGTGTTGGATACATGACACATAAAAATAATTACATGCAATAATAAATAAACAATAATCACAATAGAAATCATGTATAAGAGGAAACTAGTGTTGAGGTCAAGAAGTATACAAGTAAGCTAGGATACAAGTACATAAGCAAAGTTGTGTGAAAGATTCATATTAAGGTATCCAAAATCATGGAACACCAAATTGTCACAACATAATTATAGAGAAGGCATATAGGCCACATACAAATAATATAAGTATACAAATAATCACACATACAAGTAAGCAATGCCACGTACATAAGAGGTAGAGATCCATAAATATGGAACACAAAAGTATCAAAAAACAAGAGTACAAAAGGTACATAGGCCACATGCAAAGAAGCAACAAAGAATTAAAACAATCGAGTGATAAAACAATTGAGCAAGTGAAAAAAATAAGAAATCATATCCAAAATCCACATAGAGCAAGATAAGCTAGCACTACACAAGACACATGTGATATTCATATTAGGCCAAGAGATAACACAAACCTTATATAGGTAATCAAGCATAATGAGGAAGTGAAATTTATTTTATTGAAATAAAAGAATCTATATAGTGTGGGAGATGCCTCGAGTACATGAGGATGCACTTAGAAGGGACTAGGCTAACATCTATTATCGTGGAATGATATATGTTTTTCCTAGATAAATATCAATATACATCTTGAATGCAAGCATGTAAAGGGTATATAGGAATATATGATATCAACCAAACTAATATGATAAATAAAATTTCTAAATTAATAAGCTAGTGAATCAAGTCATACGTAGGTTCAAATTTTGAATTTTTTACAAATATTTGAATGTTTTTGTGTCTGTGTTTATTTGATTATATTTATATTTTTGTAATAATTTATATACAAGTGGGGAGGATAAAAAAAGATATACATGAAGAGGGCCTCATTAGGAGGTAGGGTATACCCAAAAAGAAAATGAGGATCAAACCTCAAATGTGCCACATGTGTTATAGGATAAGGATGGGCCTCAAGAAATCAAGGCTATGTAACCTATGTAAGAGCCATAGTATGTTTAATAGGAGTTCGAGGGAGAATCTTGAGATAGATAGACCCACTAGAAGTAGTATGCACAATAGGAGACCTAAGTGGACACCTAGGAGGGATAAACCCAATAGAAGTAATATGCATAATAGGATACTTAGGAGGACACCCATGAGGGTAGCCCATCTAGAATTAGTGTGTGTGGTAGAAGACCTAAGATGGATAGACCCACTAGAAGTAGTATGTGACATAGGATACCTATGAGGAAGAAACTCGTTAGAATTAGTATACATATATGTAACAGGCTTAGGTGTAGCAACTATCACTTTTTCACTTAAATGATTAGGTATTGGGGCTTCATATGGGATTCTCTTGACCGTAATAGCTTGATAATTGTAGATATACTTGACACACTAGTGAAAAATACACGGTGTAGCCTTAAGAGCACACAAAAAGGGAAACCTAGGTGTATCTCACATGAAACTAAGAGAAACAATGACTGAAAAGGGGATAACCATAGTAGCAGAGCCAATTGTAAAAGGTATAACAATATGCCCAACAGAGTTAATAGTATAAAATGTCACATGTTTCTTAATATATCTAAGAGAAATGAGTATATTAAAATTACGCATATTATGTTTAACACTATTTTCGATTAAAACACTACGTACGAGGTGTTTACATGAATACATTTGATACCCCTTGAATGGAAATTCCGCTTAGGATACAAGAAGTGTTGAGTAAAGTAGTAGCGGAGGTGTTATCAAAGTAGGCGATAGTATTTACGAAGGGTTGAGGGATAGCAATCTTGAATCCTCCTTTCTTCTTTCTCCAAGTATTGGTACGTGCACCATTTTTTAGTACCTTTTGAATGAAAAAGGAGGTGAAATGCACAGATTTGCAAGTGAGGGAACTCTAGAGAAAGTTGTGATTGTCAGACCCTTCCTTTCAGTGGTTCTAATATCAACAATTTCTCTATGCAAAGTAAGTCCCTGTGACTTGTGGATAGTTAATCCCCATGTCATTTTAATCAGCAATTGTCTTTGATTCCCTCTCGAAATAGGGGGTATCGCAATATGTAATAGGTTGGAGGGATCCCAACATGGGTTGTTGTATCTATCAAATTTGACAATAACAAATAAAGGTAATGATGGTGGTGGCATTGATGCGTCATAGATAATATCGGTGATTGTTCCTGTAGCACCATTTATGAGTCATGTGTCAACCCATAAATTTTTAATAAGCATTATTTTTTGTTTTTTGCACAGCAAAACTTTTTGTTCCAACTGATCGTCATCAGGATCTCCTGGTCCAGTCCGCCTATTACTTTTAGCAATGGATTAGGCGATTGGAACGTTCAATGCCTACAACATCTGAAGGTTGTGGGAGTCCACGAGATCATTTTTTGCAAACAAATGTGGTTGG
The DNA here is from genome assembly GCA_019776745.2 of Taxus chinensis. Lineage (NCBI taxonomy): Eukaryota > Viridiplantae > Streptophyta > Pinopsida > Cupressales > Taxaceae > Taxus > Taxus chinensis. Next base: position 153,806,217 of record CM034157.1, read on the forward strand.
TCCCTAAAAATGTTGAGCTCATGCTGAGTTAGGTTTATTTCTGTGTGAGACATTATGAGTTCCCAGTCGTCAATAAGAGGAATTGAATCTCACGTGTGGAGTAGTAAATTACGGAATGAAACATGTGCATTGGTTGTTCGTTGTTGTCGAAATATTATCTACAATGTAATGGAAGAATGAAATCCCTTCCAAAGGTTGGCTCCATAGGATTTACTTGCATAAAGAGGACTATCCAAAACTGGTGGTAATTGGCCGAGGTCACCGAGGTGGATGACTGATCTGTTCCCAAATTCAGATGTTTTGGAGTGTGGGAAAGCTTCGTGTAGCCTACTGTCAATTTTTCTTATCAACTTTGGGCCGATGAAACTCATTTCATCAATAAGGACATATTCTATATGTTTCAGCAACTCTTGAAAAGAAAATATTACATGGCCTTCAAGGGTTTTCAGTTCTTTGATTGGAGTATGGAGGGTTGCATGGATTATGGGTGCGGAGGTGTTGAATTTTGAAACACCAGTATGGGTGAGTAGAAGGAGAGATGAGGGAGATGTAGTTGATGCTGTTGTGAATGAATTATGGATTTTATTTATCAGGAATGATTTTCCTATGCCATTTTTTCCTTGAATTATCAATCTTAGTGGAGGTATAAGGTTTTGTTTGTTGAATGGTGTAGTACGGTATCAAGAGCTAGTTGTTGTTCTAAAGAGAAAGGAAGTGTGGAAGATGGTAGTGTGGCATGCATGCTGGTGTTAATTGTGTCTACCTTTTCTCTCTTGATGAATGATGATCCAGTTATCTAAAAATCATGTGGAACGTCATGTATGTTCTAATTATTGTGTATGTCAAAATCTCGTTTCCCCAATATTTCAAGATTGTCAAGACCTATGTTTTTTCTTGGACAAAGTTTTGTGAAGAGCTATCATTCTTGTAAGGGTTGTGTCGAATACTTAATTTGACCTCAGATTCAAAACTAACATTTGTAACATTTATTATGTCTGCGATAGTGCGTAAAACATGTCAGGGTCTATAGTTGTGCTTCTACAAGTCCCAAGTGTTGTTGATGTCATGTGAGGTTGATCCAAATTCGGAGGCAATATTTTTGAAAGCCTTGTATGAAAGGAGTTCTGACGAACATAAACTATCATAGGAAATCAAATTCTAAGTTGGGACATCCACAAATCTTGGGTGGACTCGAACAATTGCTTGATTCAATCACAGTTTCCATTTATCACCTTTATGTTTTTTATCGTAGGTCCAATCTCGAGCAACCTTAATAAGTGGTAGGTGTTCCATGGTTGTAGGGTGAACTCTATGTGCATCTAAGAAAGCGGTTATTTTTTGTAGATCGACGTCACTTTGAACAACACATTGTCCTATCATTAGCAAGTTAAAGTTAGTTATTAGACAACTTATATTGTCCCTAATGGTAGCCATGAATTCAATCAATAATATAGACCAACATACTATTTTCTTACAATTTTACGGTCCACTTGAAGGTAGTTGTTTCAATAAGTTGTAGGACTCGCTAAGCATGTGTCTCAACTCTCAATGGTCCATGTCCTTTTGAATGAGTCCAAATTCAGAAACATGATTTTAGATTTCATAATTATTGACATGATCCATCAAGTTATCTCAGTGTATAGACCTAGACAACAAGGTGGTGCCATTACTCTCACCATAGCTCCATCTTTCATGTTTAGTCCTCAATCATAAACTATAACCACAAGAAACATGGTTCCAGAATAGTACCCCAAATTATAGATGGGAAACTCATTCACACACCAAAGGATCACATATTAGGTTTTCTCATTAATTCTTGCTAGGTAACAGACCACCAATAATCATCAATGGAGCAGAACATTGCCTAAGGTTGGGTCATAGGTTCAACCTAGTTATGTATACTAATCATGTAATATTTACAGGAATATATTAGAGTATCTTATGATGTAAATCATGTAAGCTCAGTCCTGCACTAATAAATTCTAGGACCAACAAGGTTGTTAAGAAGAAAATTTGTTCTCCACATATGAAAATATTTAACGATTTCATGTTCCATCTTTTATTGTGGTTAATTAGTCATGTGCTACTGAAACGCCAATACGGGTATAATCACTAGAAGTGAATAGGTTATAGTACCTAATAGAGCTCTAACACATTCATGACATCACGTAACAAAATCATCTATCATCATATAAATGAACATGCAACTTTTCAGATCCACTAAATATGAACACCCTCAGGCATTGTCAACAAGAACAAGAGATTTGAATTTTGTATAGTAAAGAAGGGTTCAAAGTTTCTATGATGAGTGACCAAGTGAATCTGATACTTTATGACCTTCTCTACCGATCATTGGAAGAGCACAACCTAACATTGTTAATAGTTTAAACGTTGTATTCACACTTGTTATAAAATCTTATTAAGCCTAGCACATAGTTGTAAATTAGTCACAACCCTTTGAAGTCAAGTATAGATTAAAATAAAAGGAAAACACCATACCCTCATGAATCAATGTTTATAAATAGTATTTAGACAAAAATAACCATGTGATGTATCTGAACCTTGTTAATATTATAAAGATCAATTGCAGTATATGTTAATTTTGAATAAAATAATTGACCTTGTGCACCTAGTTTTTTACTTGAAAAACCAAAACTCGGATGGAGTTTTGACAAGGTAATGAAATGCTATATTATAGATAAACTTTGGCTTAGGTTTTCAATGGAAATCGAAAGGGATTAAAAAAATTACATGCACCCAAAAATTAGGCAAATTTAAGCCCAATTGGCTTAGTCCCTACATTGTCATAGATAACCATTCTCGCGCTTTCCCCTATAACAAAAAAGACACTAATTCCTACATAGAGCCCTTGAAGCCTCACAACATCACCAACATATTGAATATTGCCTCATTCCCTTTTGGGTTTATGTAGCACCATGGTATACTATTAGGACAACGTGCAACATTTATGCAACCTTTGCAACATTATGTGCCAAGACATGTGACACTCAAGCGCCAAGACATGTGACACTCAAGCGCATGCTTTTGCAACACCTTGCAGTATTTTGTGCATTAATTTAGTTCAAGCCCTGACTTAACATCCACATGGAGCCTGTCATGTTTTGTGTGGTTTGTCGATTGGCACGTTCTTAGTTTTGCAACATGTTAGAAATCTTACTTTGTGACCATTGGCACTTGAAGCTCAATTACTACCACACATCAGGAGGAAGTTCAAGAGTCACTTGGTTTAAAAGATGAAATGCATTATAATTTTTTTTCTTTGTAACATTTATTTGTTGTAATGTGCTTCTTCTTATTATATATATTGTAAGGCATCCATAACAAATCCAAGGAGAAGGAGAGGGCATTACCTCCTTCGTAATTAGTGATACCCTAACAAACATATACTTGTATGCTCCATGTATCTTGTATCAGTTAACCATCTCTCTCACATGTCAGCATGCTTTGTGTAACTAACATCAAAATGGTCATCTCGTAATCCACACAAAGATGAGTTACGGTATATTCCCCTTCATGATTTCTATGTTTTTTTTGGTTACTTTTAATATAGGCATATTTTCTAATGATAACATGAAAGGTGTGCACCCACAACGCTCTCTTAGTTCACCTTTGACACCTAAATTTTCTACATGTTCATCTTCATATATGGAGCCTACAATCTTCCAATCACTATATCTCCTTATAAAATCTATGTCAAAAGGATGTCTTCTATTAATGTGAAAGACTAACATGATTTTTCCATGTCTCATAAGATCGATTCTTTAACTTTAGCATGTCTTGTTATTGTTGTAAGAAATCCTATGAAAATGGTTAGATGTGCAAACCCACTAATTTCTCTTACCTATGCAACAATATTTGTCCTAAAGCTTATAATTACTTCTATAGTGATCCTACCAACATCATTACATTATCTAGAAATTACCATCTCATCAGCTTCTACCTTTGTTGACAGTAATGGAGAATTATTTTACCATACACCTTCATGGTTTAAATATCTTTGGACCTATTACAACCCTATAAAATTTAAGGCTATATATCAATTGATTATAACAGTTTTGTGTCCATATATGTGCATTTGTTTTAGTCATATTACTAAATACACAATAAATTTTTATATGTATTTCAATTAGAATACATTTAACTAATGTTAATGTGAATGGAAGGATTTTTCAAGCTGTGCTCAACTAGATTTTTGTTATATTGTTTTGTTGATTATGTTTTTTATGTTAGATGTGTGATTTCAAATGTAGTGTTTGTGCCAATATTGATTTTTTAATTTCGTAATATACAATTGTAATTAGGAAGGAGGGGAGTTACTAAGATTTAAAAGAGTTCAATTATATGTTATATTTTTTTAATATTTAATTTGTTTAATTGTACTACCTAAAATATTTGATTGTTTGAATGGAAGGACATAATCCAAAAAAAAATTGAATAGTAAGAAATGAGGATTGTTTGCCTCTAAATATATTATTACATTCATAATGTCTTACATATAATATTAAAACATCCTCACTTATTTCATGAAAAAAATCACTTTGAAATGCATCATTTTTTAAATATATACCTTGTTTGATTAGTCCTTCTAAGACATTCAAATCTCTCATATATGTGAGTTCACACACACACACAAATATATATATATATATATATATATATATATATATTAGACACAAACATAAACTTCATTTAATCATATAAATCAAAGTGTAACTACTTCTTCTAACTTTTCATCATGGAAGGGTTTGATGAATATACACCTTTCCACTTGAATTTAAGACTACCTGTTCATATTTGATCATTGACATCTAATAATTCTAACTAAAGCATCAAGACCAAGTCTCGAGGGTCAATGAATCAAGTCTCGATGTCCTAATCATAATATACTTGTTACATTACTTATGAGGATTTATAGAGTCATAGAAGAAATTCCAAGATGCACGAAAGAGACATATCCAACTTGGAGTTTATAAGCCATGTCTTTAGAGGTAATCATATATGATATTTAGAGGTAATTTGTACTTATGTTATCATGTTTATATTTATTAGGATCCACATGTGAAATAGAAGTCCCTTTTGCGTTGACTGACAAGAGGTTGCATCACATCTTTGTGGTCCAGTTTAGTATGTGCTCAACGTCATTAAAGTAGCATTGACCACTAAATACATCAAGTTTGCTACCCACCTTGGGTGAACTTGTTAGAAACAAGGACACTGCGAGGGGGGTGAATCAATGTCTATTCAGATTTTTACCTTATAAAATGATGCATTCAACTTTCATCATCAATTCTAAATTAGCAATCACGAGCAACAAAAATAAATCACACACTGAGACAAGTTTAATGTGCGAAACCCAAACAGGGAGAAAACCCACTGAAACTATGAACTATGCTTAGGACTAACTTGTCTTGTTTCTGTTATATCAGTTTCATGATTGAGCTTCAACTCAATCTAGAGCGCACCAAGTTGGGGGGCCAAAAGGGGGTCTTAAGTGGATGCATTTTTCTGAAAATAAAAACTTCAACTTGTATGAGTTTTTTGAAATAGTTACACTCAAAATTGGAAGATGTTGTAGAAATATGAATCGTAGCATTTTGAGTCTAGTTTCTAAGCTACTAAATTTTATTGAAAACGGATAAGTTTAAGTGGGTAAAATAACTAAAATACCAACAGGTGCTCCTGTTTTTGTTAAAAAACATAATAGAGTGACTTTCGTGCCCCCACCATTTTTTAACCATTTAGTATTTTTGAAAACCCTTTGGTAGAAAGATAGCTAGGAGCATCTAGTTTGTGCTAGAATTTTTTTTAGATTTTTTTTAGTGAGTATTTCTTTTTTATGATTTTTCTAGTACAGAAATTTTATGTTTTGAAAAATAATGGAGCTCCGACCATGCCCCCCCCTAACTACCTCAAAAAATATCAAAAATCATTTTTTTTAATATGTATAGAATTATGCCTAGTTTGTGCTAGTATAATTTTTTTCAATTTGATGACCCAAAAAAAGATACATGATGAAAGATAGACATATTTAAACTTCAAAAAATAGCTATAAAAAGGCATAGTTAGAAAATAAATAATATGGAAACCTTATATTAGTTAGAAAATTTGAAAAATTATATTTTTAGAAAGAAGAAACTCTGCTCTACGTCGTGGTATAATTTTTTTTAAATGGATCGATTGTTTTATTTTGATTTATCATGGAGGAAGTGGCATTTTTACATTTTCCTACAAAAACATGTTGTTTGTTGTGTTTGTGCAGGTCCATGCCTAAGGCTTGGGGATCCAAACCGGATCCCAAGCCTTGAGGCATGGCTTGGAAAAAGAGAAAACATGAAACACATACATGCTATAACGCGTACACATTCTGTATAGTATAAAACATTGTATATGTTTTTTGACATGCTTCTATTTACAAAAATAAATGTTTAAGTATAAGTAATTTTATTTATTATTATTTATATTTTATTATTTCTTATAATTTAAATTTATTTTAGTAAATATAAGAAATTAGGGTCACTCTGCACCTTATGGAACTAGTCTCATAACTCCATTAGTCACGGTTTAGGAGATAGTTTTTTATAGTATAATCTGGTCAGTACATAGGTAATTTTCAGGATTTCAGCATTCAACCTAAATATTTTAGCATTTAAATTCTACAATCAAAACCCTAAACCCTAAACCATTAAACCCTAAACCCTAAGGCCCTAAACCTAAACCCTAAACCCTAAACCATGATAAACCCTAAAACCTAAACCATAAACCTTAAACCCTAAATCCTAAGCCCTAAACCCTAATCCTTAAATATTCAACCCTTACCCATGAGCCCTAAACCCTAAACCTTGAGCCTTAAGCCCTAAACCCTAAACCCTAAAAACCTAAACCAAAGCCTTAAACCATGTTAAACCCTAAACCCTAAACCCTTATGAAAACTAAATCCTAAACCCTAAACCCTGAACCCATAAACCCTAAACCCTAAACACTAAATCCTAAACCCTAAACCCTGAGCCCTAAACCCTAAACCATAAACCCTAAATCCTAAACACTAAACCCTAAACCCTAAACTGTATTGTGACCTAAACCCTTAACCCTAAACCCTAAACCATTGACCCTAGACCCTAAACCATATAAACCCTAAACCCTAAAACCAAAATAATAAATCCTAAACCCTAAACCCTAAACCCTAAACCCTAAACCCTAACCCTAAACCATAAATCCCTAAGCCCTAAACCCTAAATACTAAATATAGACCCCCGAGATCTAACCCCTAAACCTTAAACCAGTAACTCTGAACCCCGAACCTTAAGCCATAAACCATGAACCATGAACCATAAACCCTGAATGCTAATCCCTAAACCATAAACCTGATTCCTGAAACTAAACCTTAAGCCTTGAACCCTACACCCTAATCCTTGAGCCCTAAACCCTAAACCTTAAACCCTTGACCCTAAGCCCTAAACCCTAAATCCAAAGCCTTGAGCTCTAACCCCTAAACCTTAAACCCGTAACTTTGAACCCTGAACCCTAAAGTCGTAAACCCTAAACCATGCACCCTAACCCCTAAACCCTAAACCCTGAGCCATGAGCCCTAAACCATAAACCATAAACCTTAAGCCCTAAATGTTAAATCCTAAAGGTCCTAAACCCTAAACCCTAAACCATAACCATGAGCTCCCTAAATGCTAAACCCATAAACCTAACCCTAAAATTGAACTCTAAAGTGACTAAATCACTATGCTTAGTTGACCATAATCCTAAACCTTGTGCCTAAACCATCTGTTACACTTAAACTGCACCCTTGGTTAAATGACAAGTGTGTGGCTTGAGCTCATCAGAGAAAATTGGATAAACCATAAACACTATCCCAAGTTGTAAACCTTGCTACTTGAGATAACCTCCTGAGAATTGGTTCTTAACTCCTAAACTACCTAGGTCCATGATCTACCCAATTTCAGGTTGAATTTCCTATCTAAAATCCTAGAAATCTAACTTTTCCAAGGGACCAGGGAGAGAGAGTGCATGAAAACAAAGCCTACACTAAAGAGGTGAACACCAGAATTTTGATGAAGTGTGAGAATAGTATTCCAATGTGTGAACCCTTTTTAGAAGCAAAGCATTTTTTGTCATACTAGAAGGGGTGATACATAGTTCATTACAATCTAGGAACTGCATTTGTAAATTTCCAAATACATAATGAAATCAAATGAACTCCCTTGAATGTTCTATAAATAGAACAGTTGAATATATCTGCAATAGTTTATAAGAAGGGGCAAGAGGAATGAAAAAACATGTGACTGAATGGGTGAAGCCTAATCCACATGAGCCTTAAATCTATTGCTTCATTGATATACCCCTAGTTCAACCTATTACAAACCCTAAGGGCCTGGATCACCATGCAAGGAGTCCACTAAAGGGCCTGAGCACATTGGTTTCACAAAACAAATTTGAATTTTTTTCTACTTAAAACTATCCCCCTTTACAATGAGCCCGGGCCACTCCAATTTATAGTTTTCTAAGAGAGAAGAGAAAGGGAAAATAAAAATCCTGAAATCTGTCCTTCAACCACTTGTAAAAGGTAAACCTAAAGTGAAATGATGTTATGTTACTTGCAAAAGGCCCCCCATACTGTCCCATAACTTGCAGCAGTGAAAAATGTCTACCCTAAAATTCATTGAATGAATCCCAACTACCAAATAAAATGCCATCCTGTTATGAACCTTCACATTTTCTAAAAAATCACCACTTCCTTTATCAAATTCTAGAATTCCTTATTTATGCTATCGGGCTCGGAACCACAATTCCAACCAAAACCAATTTGGTGTGCCTTTCGTTGAAAACCCTGGCACAAAAGTTATGGGCCTTCTGAGTGCGGGCAGCTATTTTAGGTCTCAACACCCAGGAATTTCTGTCATTTAACCCAGGACTGAGGAATTTAATTCCATAGAGAATAGTTTATTTATTTTCATATATCTACCCTCATCAAAATTAAGAAATCCATTTTTAAGCATAGAGGAATTGTGCCCGTTCCAGAAAGTATCCAACTTTCAATCTAAATCAGAGATCTGGGGTCAAACATTATGGAATCCATTAGAAGTTCAAGGGTCAAACATTGAATTTTTTCCTTTGCATTTAGCACTTAGGTAAATATCTTGGTAATATCCCGGCAAGTCCCTTTGGATGCAACTTAAACCCTAAAAACCCCCGCTTTTGTGATCTCCCTCTTTGTGATGGTCCTGATTTAGGCCTTATGATGTCCCATTTTCCCCCTTAACAATGGACCTACAAATTTCATTGACCTCCGCTCAGAAATTCCTTTGCTTACTGCATGATTTCGGCATTAAAATCATACTTTCCCTAATGTGCTGATCGGATCGCCTGGGCCAAATCAAACCCGACTTATCCGCACCCTTTGTAAATCAGTGATTTCGGCCATGTGGGTCCCGCTCATCCCAGTGTCCCAAGGTGCGCCAAACCACGGGACAAAAACTTCCGATTTAGCAATTCCTTCTAAAATCAGCTAAAGTTTCCATTTTAGGGTCCCGACTGTCCTGCTACATGGTCCCGCAGACCAAACCTGAAGGATACAAATATCCATGAATTCTGATTAGTGAGATTTATAAAGCAAAAAGGGCCCTCGAACTTGGTAAATGAACCCTGGTAAAACCAGAACTTGAATATTAAAATCAACCTTAAATAGATTACATTAAAATAAGAAAACCACTAACCCACAACCCTTAACAAAAAATTTAAACCCTAAACCCTAGATTTTTCTTGGATCATTAGCCCTAAACCCTGAAAAGCCTTAAACCCAAAACTTAAACCCAGAATTTTCATAAACCCCTCGAACCCAATGATTCAACCAGTACTTGACCCTAAACCATGGAATATGCAAAGTCTTCCTTGACCATATTCCTTAGGGGTGAAAACCCTAACACCATCATTAAGTCTACTTTTACAACTACCTTGTTTTCTGAGAGGTGGGAATTTCCCTTTCAAAATATCAATAGATAAAGAATCAAATTTTCACATATCTCTTTGAATTTTTGTTCCTACCTGAAGTATGATGAACCCTTTGGAATTGAATACCTATTCAATCTAATAAGAATTCCTTACCCTAAGAAATGAAACTTTTCTAAACAATAAAGTCAATAGTTTTCATGCCAATAGGGACCCATTCGAATGATAACTTATGTAGTGGGTAACATTTATTAAAATATCAACCTTAATCTTAATCACCTGATTCCAGCCAATAATTTCCCTAAATTGACCAATATCAGTAGGATAAAAGGCATTTCAAATTGTGAAAACTCCCAAAAATTGAATGTTCTAAAAATAGTAAAGTAGATGAAGCCTTTTTAGTTAAACAATAATACCTTGTCAATACTTATAAGAATGACTAAGACATAGATCCATTAAATCCCCTGAGTAGGTGATCCTAATCCATGGAGCCTTAAACCTTGAGCCCTAATTTCTAATCCTAACCCTAAACCTTAAAATCTACTGAGCCTTAAAACCCTAAACCCTAAACCTTGACCTTTAAACCATAAACCCTAATTCCAAACCCTAAACCTTAAACCCTAAAAATAAACTCTAAACCCTAAAACCTTAAACCATGAGCCCTAAACCTAAACTTAAGTGTTAAACCCTAAACCCTATAACATAAAGTCTAAGCCCTAAACCCTAAAGATTTAAGTCCCTAAATCCTAAACCCTAAACCCTAAACCCTGAAACCTAAACCCTTTGATCCCTAAACCCTAAACCTAAACCTTGAGCCCTAAACCCTAAACCTAAGCCCTTGAACCCTATGCCCTAAGGTTTAAGCCCTAAAAACCCTAAACCCTAAACCCTCAAACATAAACCCTAAAAACTAAACCGTGAGCCCTAAACCCTAAACCCTTAACTCTCAACCCTAAACCCTAAACCATGATCCCTAAACCCTAAACCCTGAAACCTTGAGCCATAAACCCTAAACCCTAAATCCTAAACTGTAAACCTTAAACCCTAAACCTTAACCCTAAAACCTAAACCCTAATCCTTAAACCTTGAGCCTTAAACCCTATAAATTAAGGTTAAACCCTACTAAAACCCTTAAACCATAAACCCTAAACCATAAACCCTAAGCCTATAAACCCTAAACCATGAACCCTAAGCTGAACTGAGCCCTAAACCCTAAACCTTAAACCCTAAAATCTAAACCTATGAGTCCTTAAACCCTAAACTCTAAACCTTGAGTCCTAAACCATGAGCCCTAAACCCTAAATCATAAACCCTCACCCAAAGGAAAGTCCTAATAAGATCATTCACCCATGTTTCAGTGTGTAGGGAATAATTGTCTAAGGTGATCGATCGACTCATTTAGTTTTGATGAGACTACTTCCTCTGAAGGCCTAAAAAGGCATTTTTGGCCATTCTGTAGCTAATTGAACACCCTTCAGAACAAGCTAAAATGAGCTAGTCATGTCACCGAGGTATCAAGGACCATCATGTGTGAAGTATTAAGGCATCGTTTGTCTCCATAAGAGACATATGAGAAAAAAATGTATGAGAATCATGAATTTGATTCCATGAAAGGATGCTTTTAGAGCTAGGAAAGGTGAGGGGATGATCTTTATATGGAGCACCATGTTTCTAAGAATGAGCAATCATCTGAGTTCACTTGATGCAATTCACTTGGTATTATTCATAAAAACTCATTCAACACCTAGTAGTGTTATCACACCTTAAGGAGGAGGCACATTACAATCACCTCATTTTGGCCATAGGACAAGAATCCCATTTAGGGAACAATCCTCTATCTACAAAGTGAGGATCTCTTTTTAGTAAGAAGTAGACAAGCATCATAGAGTTGATTCATGGTCACTAAAGTGAATTATGGACCAAATTTAAAAATTGGTACCAATTCAAGCAGTGGTAGGGCCAAAATCCAATTTAGAAGGTCAAAAAACCTAAAAAATGACTATATGCTTTCCCAAAACAAAGACCGACTACAATATATATGCCCTGAAAGTTTTAGGTCCTTTGCTAAAATCCTAAAAATGAGTAAGTACTGACCAGATTAGATTTTGAAAAACTATCTTCTAGATTATAACTGTTGGAGCTACGGGACCACTTCCATCAGGTGCAGAGTGACCCTAATTTCTTATATTTACTAAAATAAATTTAAAGTATAAGAAATAATAAAAGAAATCTTATACTTTAACATTTATTTTTGTAAGTATAAGACACCCAAATACACATACATAGTCCATAATATTTGGCGCGTACGCATTTTAACTTCTCTAAAACGCGTACATTTTTCCTTCTCTAGAAACTGCATACGAATTTTGGCTTCTTATAAAATGATGTACGCGTTATAGGTTCGGTAATTACCAAACATAAAAAACATTAAAACGCGAGCTCATTTTGCAAAACGCGATCGCATTTCATCCATTTTCAAGTTTTGTCCATTTTTTGGCCCCCTTAACTTCGTGCACTTACCTCATTAAAATCTATGTCATACAAGATTGATTTTACTCACTTAGTCTCTACATGGTACATTCAAGCTTACATTGACTACATGAGCATGATGTTGCTACATCCATCTCAATATCTGATGATATACACTGCACTTCCTCTTGTGAGCTGACTACTTCAGGCTCCTGTTAATCTTATCTATGATATAACTATCTCAGTCTAAATTTGTAGCTTTGAAGTACATTCTTTACATTATTTAAATATATTTCTTTTATTGCTCAAACCAATACTCAAACCAATTTCACACATAGTTAATACTTGTTGTTCATGACTCATTAGGAAAAAATCATACACAACATTGAATGTCTATCCTCAATTTCAAAACTCCTTACATGCACTGAATACTATATCTTAGTCTCAATAAATCCCTAACAATCAATCTTTGAAGCATTCAATATATCAGTCTATTCACACCCTTTATCAATGTTTATAATGAACCTACATTATGCACAACTGTTGGTATCCAAATTGATTCTCCTGTGAGGGATGAGCAGCATCACAGAAACTGGAAAGGATGCTTAGAGATAGACAAATCATGATATAAGTCATTTTGTAGCCGGGGAGGGGATTCAGATGACTCTTTGTTACTCAGACGTTGGAGAAATGGATAACACCTTACTAAGGGTTTGATCTACCCTCACTACCTTAGGTTGTGCCTTCAACCAGGGTGAGAGGACCCATTCTGTAACCCGTGTTGGTGAAGGATATCAAGAGATCCTTCTTTGCGCAATTTTCATGAAGAACCTTGAGAAAATATGATCAATACAACACAATCTAACTCTCACGAGTTGTCACACTAGAGAGTGGAGATGTTTCCTGGGACAAGGTTCGGGTTACTAAAGACAATAATTGAAACTTGATTGTCTTCTGCATATTTTGGCAATGAAATTTTTTTCTTTGTGGATACATAGTACAAATAGGGGTAGTTCATGTAGGATTATTTTTTGATAATTTTTTGGTGGGAAGTTAAGCAAGATAAAGTTGATTATACCAAATCTTTGAGAACCTTTACAAATATTGGAAAACTCACAGACAAAATGCTTCAAAATAGCCAAAATATTCCTTCAACCAGAAGGTGTGTATCAATGGAGGCCCAGAGATGCACGGTTTCACACACTCTTCAAGAATTCAACATAAAGGCTCATGCTAAAGACTCAATTAAATGTTGAAATTCCCTGATTCGTCATGCCTAAGATACGCTCTTAGACTTACAAACAATCTTTGTCAACCTAGTGAAAGTAAAGTGATTTTAAGTTGTTTATTTCATTACAAGATGAAAGCTCTTCTCACAATGAAATTGCAAATGCCACAATACTACACATAGGGATAAGATCTTGTGTGATTCAGAGGGATTTCAACATAAGATTGCAACAGGAACAAGAAAAAACTATTTGAAAACATTCTAAAATAAGAGCAGACACAATTGTACTCATGATCAACACAAATTCATTTCAAGTTTCATTAGATTCATCAGCAGGGGAGAGTTTCTTTAACAATCTCAGAGCTTGTCAATTGTTGTACACTTGCAACTATCTTGACGTGATTAAATCTAAAACATAGGAAAATAAACAGGTTTCTTAGACGGTCTCTCGAGAAAATGGTTTTTCTCAAACTTTCTCAGAAAAATTAACCCCCCTTTGCAAGAGTATTCTCATTGCATTTATACAATTTCACTCGCTCACTCATCCCAAATTTTCCCTCCAAAAGTCTAAATATTCAAGAGAATATTCCTCTTTACAACATACTGTTTAATCATGATTTATTCCCTTTAAATATCTTACTTTTTGTTGCCAGGTGGATAAATCATGAACTGATCACATTTCTCAGTTCCTCAACTATGACTGGGATGCCATGTCATAATTTTTGATAGTATTTTTAATCATTCTTTTATTTTGTCATGCAAGAAATCCCCTTTTTAATAATTCTCAGGTGGCTCCATATGGCTTGATCTAACAAGCAATCCTTTTCACCTTTGAGAATACACCTTGAGGAATAGATACCTGCATTCGTGCCTCTCAGAAATGAGTGTCCTTGCATGGATTATACCACATATTTGCGCTACGAGTCCAAGTCAGCCAAGTGTAAAGAGGAGCCAGCGGAAGCCTCCACGTGTCTCTTTGGCACAACTGCAAAGGTTAAGTCCAGAGGCAGGTTCCTCAAATGAGCGCGGGCCCTCCACGTGTTCAGAACCCGAGAGAGTTGCACCGGTCGCTGAAAATTCTGAGCATGGGAAGGTCTAGCAAAAGCTTCCACATGTCTATTCGGCGAAACTTCAAAGATGAAGTCTAGAGGCGGGACCTCAAATGAGCGTAGGATCTCCATGTGCCCTGGGCCCAAGAAATTTTTCCTCAACCATTGAGAAGTCTCAATATAAAGAGGAGCAAGCAGAAGCCTCCACGTGTCTCTTCGGTGCACTTTTGATATGGTGCCCAAAAATGAAGACCCCAAACAAGCATGGGCTCTCCACGTGTCTCAGGCACGAAAAATTTGTAACTACCATTGAAAATTTTTAAGAACCAATGGAAGGTGCCACGTGCCTAGGGTCCGAGAAAGTTGCTTCAAAAACTTGAAAATTCTAAGTATGGGAAGATCTAGCGGAAACCTCCACGTGTCTCTTCAACGCTCTTTCAAAAGTAAAATTCAAGGGCAGGTCCCCAAACAGGCACGGGCCCTCCACGTGGAATATATTTGAGCCGAAGCGGGCCTGGGGGTACTTTTCACATTTTGTATCACTAAAAGAAATTGTGCATTTTGTGACCCACCCATCCGCTTTTGATATAGGCTTTACATGTGGCTTTCCTGGGCGTCGACGGGGCTATGGCTTACTTTATTACTTTCATTCTTTTTCAAAACAAAGCCAAGTATCTCAAAACGCCCCGGCGACCCACCTCCCTGCTTTTGATGTAAATTCAACACATGGCTTTATCTAGGCACTTGCAGGGTTGCACTTCACTTTTATACCTTACTCCTTTTCTCAAAACAAGACTAAAAGTTTCAAATTCCTCTGGTGTCCCGTCTCCCCGCTTTTGACTTTTCAATGTTGACTCAAACATGTGACATTATTTGGTCCCCAACCGAATCGCGGCTCATTTTATAACTTTGCTCCTTTCGCCAGAATACCTTAAAACACAAAAAGGGCCCGCCTTCCCGCAACTACTCGACTTATGACATGTGTACACTTTTCAGGGCCAAAGTAAGAAATTTCTCTACTGCTTCATATCGTTGAGTAGCCAATTAGAATTCATCGGAGCCATGGGACCAACTTGATATTTTTGCAAAAGTGACAAAAAGTGACAAGTTAACCAAATAGACCTACCATGCCGTGTCCAATTAGAGATGAACACGTATCTGCGAACGTTGGGATAAAATTTGACAGGGAAAACATGACAGTGGAAAAATAAAAGGAAGGGGAAACACCAACATTCACTCCCAAATTACAAACTGGTCTGCACAGAAAGAAACTCGTAAACAACACAGAGCTCAACACGTTTCATGACCATAGAAAAGTGATTTGACCACAACAACCTGATAAAGATAAAACTTCAATCATCCACACAAGGAGACAAAAAATATTTCAAACCACGCAAACTTAATTTTTTTGGAACAAACAGGGTGAGACTGAATCGATCACCAACAGTTACTACACTACCACTTATACTGTACCCCCTATATATTCCCTTAGAATTTCACCTTGATTGTTCATTGTATTTTTGCATTCTACAAGTGCATGCACCATGTCACTGTTTCATATTTTCAAGATACAAAGCTCACTCTTAAATTCTTTGAACACCAATACATAATCCACACCTCTACATTTGTATGCACTCTAACTCACTTTTTGTTTTTGCAGTTCAAACTTATATTCTATCTCACAATCAATCAAAAACTTGCCACTGCACACTATGTTTTTCATATTACTTCATTTTACTATCTACCTCTAGGAATATCCCTTCTCCTTCTAATATATCATTGTCATGCAAGCTTGTTCAAAATTGCATCGTCCTTGACATCTCACTATCATGCAATACTTTGGATTAAGCTTTCATACATACTGCTTCAACCCCTTTGATCAAGCATTCCTGAGCATATATATATATCTGTGTGTGTATATATATGATACTGCACATAACTTAAAAACTCATTGTCTCACCTATACTCACCTTATTCCATTCTAAAAAGGAACTCACTTCAACCTCAAAAATTGTCTTTTTAACTTATGAACTAAAAAGGATGTCTCTTCACATTCTTATACGAGCAAGAGAAGTTTTGCATAATCTTGTAACTGTCAAAATTTTTTAAGCTTATTCATTCTTCGAGTCAAAACATTCAATGACTCTCAACCTTATTAAGAAGACCAAACAATGACCTTTAGTAGCATTAACAAGAATATGTGCTTCAAGATTAAGAAAAAAATTTGAAACGTTTAGACATCCATCAAGATTCATTAGATGCTCCAAGAGGTATAATTCTTAGCCCTAACGTCTTATTGAAATAGTTTTTCAAGTCTACAGTCAACTAGGACAGTATACTGCTACCTCTGTCTTCCATAATCCTCACAGCCATGAAATTTCACATCCCCAAGCAATATTTAAGATCAATTAAGCATGAAATCTATGTTTCACAACTTTTAGATGTCTTGAATGGCTATTTTTAAGATCAACCACAATATTTTTTTCCTTTACAACGCTTACCCTATCTGCATAGTGGACAAAAATGATTTTTGGAAAAAACTATTAATGAAATCTCCCGTGATTCAGCTAGAAATCACTTGATACCTTTTGCAAAGCCTTCATGTTGCAAAGACAAAGATATATTTTAAGTTTTTTTTATTTTTCATTGGGTGGTTTTAGAGTTTTGAAGTTTTCAAATCCACAAACCCTAGTTTCAGGGTTTAGAGCATTGTGTATGCCCGAGAGCTTTTAAAATTTGACTACTCATTCAAATGTTAATGGAATTTAAAAATTCCAGTTGTTGACTTGATAGGACAGTTGTCCAACTTCTACAGTCAATTTCCTTGCTTGAAATTTCCCAATTTACTTCTAGAACGTGCAAGAACAGTGCACAATGACTAAAAGTTTGACAAGACAATTTTGGTTGTGTTCAAAACTTGATTCAAGGCTTATGGTAAATCTAAATTTTGTATGGGGGATCATAGAGGCATCCTTGAACTCATTGGAGAAGAAAATACAACATTTTTACACTAATTAAACACCTTTATAAGATTGTTTAAGTGGCACAGTGGAGAATACTCAACACATGATAGGCATCACGTAAAAACTCATGCTTCTCCCATTTGACTTGGTTTTCACATGTGAAACACTTCATTTTTGTCAATTTTACTTCAAGATAAAATAGATGTTGTCATTTAGTTTCTTCACATTTGACACGCTTCACTTAACATACCTTTGTATACTGCATCTTTGGCAAACCAATTCAGGTATAAGTATGTTTTGAAGATACTACATGCAATACTAGTGCACTTGGAGGATCTCAACACATAAATTTTCTCATTTCGAAGAGAATAACACTTCATTCACCTTGATAAGACCATTTCACCACCTCTTACAGACAGAAACAAGCTTGGATACTTAAGAACATGACTGTCCTAAACTAGCTCTACACAAAACACGCATGTTTGTTTAGCATAGATCACCTTGAAAGCAATGGAATCATCACTTCGAATTGGATGAAGTATATTATGCCTTTGAGAGATGTTTTTAGCATGCACCAAGAATTTAGAGTTGAAGAACTCAAATTTGACTACTCAACTCAAGAAGATGCCTTGAAGAGAGAATGAACCCCATCACTAGAATGCTCATAAATTTCTTGATACATGCCCAATTCTCCTGAAATGTTTTGCACCATCTCAAGCTTGGAATACTCTTCAAAAATTTATTCTATGATTTATCCGAAGGATGCACTATATTTTTTCTTGAGTGTTAAGAATCCAGACACCTTATTATGCAATTTCCAAAAAGTTTGTTTTAGAAAACTAGCATAATTTTCACATGCCTTCTTAGAACTTGATGAAATTTTTCTTGGAGCACAAAAACTCACCCTAATACATGGTCCATAAACCCATTTTCCATAATTATTCCTGTACTCTTATATCCCATCTCATTTACCTCAATAATCATTGTTAGTTCTCAAAGGAAACTTTGTTGAACTTTTTAATCTTGCCTCCAGGAGCTAAACTAAGCCTGGTTATTGCTCACACATGCCCTAGACAACCTTCATAGGCTTCTCCCATGCTCACATGACCTTTCCATGACCTATACCAACTTCTTACACCTCATCAGGCTCCAGAAACAGGGTTAAATGGGCCAGTTTCAATTGTGACTTCTACCAATTGACTTGGAACTTACTTTAAAAGCTCTTGATCATGCTAATACCATCATATCTGAGCTATAGAAACTCTAAGCTAAGAATTCCAACCTTTTCCATGCTTCCACTGGACTCCTTCTTCACAAACTAAACCAACAACATATTGAAATTGTCCTGAAACCATCATGTATGCTCACTAACCCACTGAAGGCACTACTACTCAACATTCATGCCTTTGACTGAGCCTCACTTCACCACTCACTACTTTGCCATAAATTCCACTTGACATCAATGACAACACCAATGACCGAGGGTTCAACAGAACTTCAGGATTGCATCTATTTTTTTTGGATAACTTGCTTCACACACTGCTTGAAAAATATATGGTTATGGATATTATTGTTCATTTCATTCGTCCACTTCATTGGGTTAGTCTGGGTCTTACGATTGAAGACTTTAACCTCGTTTCCCCTGGGCTTATTTTAGGGAAAATATTTCCTATTAAGGGATTTGTGGTGAGTGAAGATTTTGGTGAGTTGGAACGTAGGTTCATTGTGGTGGTTGATTTCACAAAGAAGGTGGCGACTCACTATCGAAATGGGTTGTCCTTTGGTTGCATCCTCCCACATATAGATTTAGAAAATCTAATGTCCCCCATCGTTTTGGTGGCTCCTATAGTCTTAACATCGAATGAACGTGTGGCGAGGTCACACAAGTTTTTAGCCTAGAAGGTGGGTCTTGCAAAGGATGATGTCTCATAGTGTGGCCACATGGAGCCCCTTAATTATGATCTCTCTTGGGTTATGGACTGCATGTCCACTCATGATGATGGTATGGGATTAGATACTCCCCCGCAATATGTGGTTTTGTTTTCTATTTGTTGGGCTGAATTTATAGTCTTGTCTCCTCCTTCCTGGTTCAATTTTTGATGTCATTTCCCCTTGTTGGGTTTACTTTTTGTACATGAATTACCTACATATTTTAATATAAGGTGGTGAGCATGTTTTCCCTTCGATAAAGTAGTTTTTGGTTAAGTATCTTGAATTTTAGTGGTATGTATGTTGAAAATGGATGCAATCCCTTACATATTGTAAAAACCCACTACTTATGTATATCTTTTTCGCAAGTAATATAAACGAGAAAGGGACCCACTTGGTAGTATACATCTTTTTTGGTTCTCAAAGAAATCAATTGAAAACTAGTAATGCTTTAGCCATATGGTAGTGTTTGGGCCCATTTTCTCCTAAATAGATTTTTTTTTTCTAAACGGTACACACCTAAATTGATGATGTTTTCCACAAATTAGTGGAAAACTAGTAGAGAATGTAATAAATATACTATTCAATGCGGTATGTGAAATATATAAGATAAAAACCTATGATATCTATTAGTGTATTTCACAAGGAAAATTCAGCCATAAATTTTACTTTTATTTGGTTTTTATTGGAATTTTTTTTCTTTTTGTTTGGATAAGTCCACCAATAAACCAAATGTCTTAGTCATATAGTGGAGTTTTGAATCCAGTATTTATTTCCTAAATGATCTATTCGAACCTAATAGAATGATATCACTAAATGAATACCATTTTAAAAAGCAAAGAAATTACTAAAATAAATATATTAAAAAAACTAAAATAAGAACTTTGCCATTAGTGTCTCTTGTCATGATATTTACACTACGTAAGTGTCCACGATACTCCTTTATCAATCATCCTATGCGAATGATTCCTTTGACCAACAAAATAAATGATAAAAAAGAAAATAATAGAATTTTTGTGAAAAGGAGTAGGTATACAAACAAACTACCTGGGAATATCTCCATGGACACTTTCCTTATTTAATTTGGTCTTTTGTTTTATGTTGAATTTTAATTTTAATTTATTAAAATACGATTTATAAAAAGAGCACCAATAATGGAGGCCTTCCAAGTTCCTTGTCCTTGTCTAGATATACTGCTAGATAGTTGGAGTGAGATAACATCAGTCAGCAGGCTTAACATCATCAAGACCACCGCCACCGACCCAAGCCTCTGGAATTAATAAGTATTCTTTGTTCCTCGTGTACACGTGGTTGTTTTTGATTGAATGGAGACCATGTCAGTCTCTGCCGGTGCACCAGGTGGCAGGAGATCTCAATTGCAAATGAGTTGCAAGTTACGCCGGAGAGGGAATGAGATTTGTGTATGCAATATAGTATGGGTACAAAGTGAAGGTGATTTGTGTTTGTATTGCATTACAAGTGGGGTTTGCGTATATATATGTACAACTCTTAACTTATTTAATGTTGGAGTTTACCAATGGATCCTAGATCGTGGTATTGTTTTGTGCGCATGATGGGGGAAGGAGTATTTCCATGCCTTGTACGCCGTGTGCCAATGCTGTGTTGCAAAGTCTTTTCTCCTCCTCCTTGCGTGATTTTACGTTCTTGGTATATCTCATTCGTGCGTAGCGTTCAAACGTAAAAGCTGGTTGGATTTGTAGATCGTTGATGGCACGAACTCTTGACATTGCTGTGAATGTTAGTCCTTGACGGTCAACGTTTCCGATGTCTACTGTGGCCTTGTCAAGAGTTAGGCCCTGTGATTTGTGGATGGTAAGGCCCCAAGACATTTTTAGTGGGATTTGGCGACGATTTCCACGTGTGACAGGAGGTAGGGGCAAGTGTGTTGGGTTGAGTATGTCCCATGGGGGCCCTTGGTAGTGTTTGAAGTTGACAACAACAAAGGATGGCAAGTCTGGTGGTTGTGTTTCTGGGTTGTACACGATATCTGTCACTTGCCCGAGTGCACCATTAACCAATCCTGAGCTAACCCATAAGTTAGATGTCAACATGACCTCTTGTCCTGTGCATAGGAAAACTACCGGGTCTAGTTGAGTGTCGTTGATGTCTGAGTCAGAGTTATGTTTGCTTTGTTCTGCGATGCTCATTGCAATTGGTACGTGCAAGGATTTTAGCATTTGTTTATTGTGCTTGTTTGCTAGGTCCTTTGTTGCAAATAGGTGCTTCTCAGTCATGAACATGGATTGCTCTGAGGTAGACATGCACGACTTGGTACGTGACATGAGAAGAGACCAATCCTTAACGGTTGCTTCTGCGTTTCTGATGTTGGTCAACATTTCTCTGAATTCAAGTTGTGTCGAGTTTAATCCTTGTTGCCTAAAGTTTGTGTCCAAGGTGATCACGGTATCAAAAGCATGCCAAAGGGAGCTTCCTACTTTGTTGCCTACATATAATGGTACATCGTTGACCGGAGGGAGCTGGCCTAAGTCTCCCACCAAAATCATTGAGCAGTTACCGAACGCGTGGTTACTATGTCGGGGGAATGCCTCACGAAGTCTTTTGTTGATGTTGTGTAACATTGTAGGACCTATAAAGCTCATTTCATCTATGAGTATGTAACGTATGGGACTCATACGCTCTTGGAAGATTGCTAGGGCTTGGCCTTCGAGAGGTTTCATGTCGGATATGGGTATTCGGAGGGAAGAATGTATAGTAGATGATTTTATATTGAATGCAGCAATACTTGTTGGGGCTAGTACAAGGAGGGAAGATTTTAATTTGCCAGCCATATTTTCAAGCCCATTTCTTATGCATTGTATGAGGTATGATTTTCCTGTACCGGCGGTTCCCTGAATGATCATCTTCAATGGTGGGTGTTCCCCTTGTTGAGTTGCATGTGAAAGCACAATTGAGTAGGCAAGGTGTTGTTTTGATGATAGTTGCAGAGTGTCTAAATGGGTAGGTGGAGTAACAACTGGTGGTGAATTTTCAGTGCGGGCAATGTCTATGAATTTAGGTGCACTTATTTGTAAGGCAACAGGGATTGAATGAACCTTCCAATCGTGGTTAATGTCAAAGTCACGGAGGCCTATCATGTCTACATCATCAATTGTTGTATTGAGTGTTGGGTGCATGCGTGATATATGCTCCCATTCAAATAGTTGTGCATGCAGCGGATTAGATCCTTGCGAGTCATTGTCGTCGCTACTTGCCCCAGGTGCAGTTTCTTCTAGAGTAGTGGCTCTATTAACATGTAAAGGGGCATAAGAGTTTTTCATTTTTTCCCATTGGTTAGTTATTTCAGATGTGGAGATGCCAATGTCTGTTTGGATATGTCGAAAGGGTTTATAAAGCAGAAGCTCTGTCCAGCAGAAATCCTCATAGTGTATCGCATCTGGGGTGGGGACATCACTGTATCGGGGGAATACGCGGACGACAGCAGGGGTTCTTCTTTGTAGCCATTGAGTAACTTTCCTTTGGCTGTTGTAGGACCAGGAACGAGCAGCTTCAAAGAGGGAGGTGTTCTCTAATTGTGTAGGGCGTTTAATGTATGCATCTATGAATGAAGGGAATTGGAATGTGTTTCCTAGGTCTGGGAGGACACGTTTGAATACCTGCTTACCGACGGATAGGGTAATAAATGTTCGGCTACAACTGGAAAGGGGGAGTTTTTGTAACATGTGGCATGTTTCTTGTGCACCAATGTCCCGGTCGACAATAGTTTCAGAGAGGAATTTGCTGTAGGCCGTCTTTGCAGGGTGATCGACGCTAACTTCATTAGATATCCTTGTTAGCATGTGATGGTAGCTTTCTGATTTCTTCTCTGCCTTGGCTGCATATTTTGCAATGTATTGTAAGACCGCATGTCGTGACACAACGGGCTGGCAGTCGACATTGGCTCGCCATAGTGCTAGCATGTCTGAGTTGTGTATGTTGACCCGTGCATCATTGCGTGCAGGGGTGTACTTTTTTTTACCGGTTTCATCTAAGCCCAAGCTCGAATACTCTTGGAGTGGCCAAGGGGCTTTATATCTACATTGAAGTGTCCCATTTTTTTTCTGCAAGCAGGTTGCCTCACTACATTTTGTGTGGCGTTGCACGCGGTTCAACAAGTTCTCATAGTCAGCTACTGGGTTGTTTGTAAGTATCCCGTATGTGTCTAACAAGCACGGGTCATCTTCCTGCGAACGATGTATCTGACGTTCTCCACTCTCAGGGCCCCTTGGATTCCATGCAGTTACTAATTGGTCGAAGTAAGTCTTCGCCGCATCAAGTTCACGGGGGTTGTCCCAGTTTAGGTCCTCCATGTTTGGTGCATTTGGAAGCCATATAAATCCGTGGATATGAGCCGAGCCTCGGTGTTGCCATTCGTACCTGTATTTTGCACAAAGAGGGTCCAGCTTGGTAAATGGGGTAGGCGGGGTATTGTATTAAAATCTAAGTGGTAGTGAGCTCACCTGTACCAGTAGTCAGTGCAATGCATTTTTTTTTGGAGCACCTCCTCGCAAAATATTGTAAATCTTTTTTCCATGTATGCAGAGACGATATGGGGGTGCATGTTCAAGTTCGCGTTTCTCCACTGCTGGCTTGTTGTTGAGGGTGGCGTCGGTGTTCCTGGCATTGCTTTGTGTAAATCAGGCCATTTAGTATCTGTTGCACTTAAAGTGAAGAAAAGTGTAGGGCTTTCTAGTTAGGTTATCATATCTGTGAGTTCATGTCTGCGCTTGCACCAAAATGATTTAGTTCCTCGCAGGTTGGACCCAAAGCGCATTAGTTGCTCTGCAATGTGGGCATCTGGGTAGTGTGCAAGTTGCTGGCGTAACATCGAAACTGTGGTAGGCAAGTTGTCGCCTATATTTTTTTTTGTGAAAACAGCAGATGTTGATTGGCTTCTGTGGCGCAACATAATGTTGAGAATGAAGTAACGAAAGCGCGGATGGCTTCCAAATCTATTATCATGGTAACGTAGTAGGTGTAGTGCGTATTCATGCATGTGAACCCTCTTGATGCGTGCTTGGTGGAACAATGCAACCCCTGTTGGGAACAATGTTGGAAAAGCCATAGATAGCAAACCCTCAGTGTCGTATTCGCTGACCGGGGCTGAACCAATGTGTGGCCACTCAATTGACTGTAGCGGAGTTTTTTTCCTGCCTTCGATGAAATTTGTTATTTGGTCAACTTCTGAAGTGGCTGGAGGGAGGGAGGACACAAAAGATGATGGCTGCCGCTCGTGGGTATTTGGTGGGGAGCTTGGGCGAAGCTCTGCTTCTGGTTGTGCTTCAGCATTGTCGGCGATAGTTGAATTGAAGTGTGGTAGGGAAGTAGATATATCAGTACTGTGATGTGGTAGGGAATGCAATGCAGGGTGGTCTAGGACAACATCCTTGTAGTAAGGGTCATGAGCTATTTTGAATTGCAATGCAGCCAAAACACGAGATCTGCTTACAAAGCAGTCGTAAGCTTTATTTGTTGCTCCGATTCTTCGGATGATTAAGATGTCCAAGTCTTCGACGCGCCGAGGCAAGTGTTTAGTTATGGATGAAACTTCTTGGGGGAAGCATATGGTGTGGCCCCTATATTTGTATTGGCCACCTACAGCGTGAGTCACTTGCAATATTGGGTTGACCCTTGCTATTAACATTTCCTCAACTTGTGTAAGTGAAGATAACACCTTAGGTTGCGGGCCTGGGTCCATGTTATTCCAACTTGAGAAGCGGCGATCATCCTTTTCAACAATGCATCTGTGACAGGTGTGGGCACCTTTGTAAACCCTTGTACGTAGCCCAACATATAATTCATTACAACATGAACATGTGTTTGGAGGCGGGAGGTGATCTATTCTTTGGCGGAATTGGCGTTGTGTATCTTGGAGTGAATGCGTATTTGGTGTGTGATCTTCGAGCAGGTTGGCATGGTTGGCTATATAGACTGGCGCCTGTGTGTTCAGCTTTTGTCGTTTCATGCAAGCTATATGGCGACGATGCTCATTGAGGTTGTTTTTGTTGGCTGCATACCTCAACCGAGCCTTTGCATTTTTCTCAGTCCGTGTTAGGCCTGCAAAAAATGAGTTAAAAAGGTAACAGTAATTAGGTATAGAACGTAGTTAATGCAAGCAAAAAAGAAAAGTTCTTTTGTTTGATTGGAGTGAAGTGTAACAATGTATGTTGACAGTATTTGCATTGCTAGTATAAAGTGACTTTGATTGCACCCGAATATGTGTATTATAAAGACATATTAAGAACACAGAGTGGTGTATAAATATAGGAAAACTTGAGCACAACATGCGTTAATATTAAAGGTTATATAACTTATGAATGCAAAAACCTATATGTGGAGTAGGTGGTATGGTAAGTATGTATTGGTAAGTTGCTCATATTGTGTGGGTACAGTATAATATGTTTTCTGAGGTAGTGTAGGATCTTTTTGATCAATACATAGTTAAGGTGTTGCGAGGAATGCATCTAGTGGGGATTCCTGCATGCTGGAAGTCGTGTCCTTAACTGCAGCGACAACAGTGCACTGGGCTTTCTCTTCTGACCTGTAGACCTCTAGCTTCGCGGATATTGTGAACATGTAGCGGTGGAACAGAATTGGCTTAACAACAGGCCAAAACTTGTCAAGTGTTGGTGCAAGAAGTTGTAGCTCTTGTGCTGATATACCCATGATTGATGTAGCAACCTCATCAAAAGCAGTTACCCATGTTGTTGATGTGCCATCCTCAATGATGAAGTGTAATGCATATTTGTAGTCACAATGAGAGACGTCGTGCTTGCATTTTTGGCAATACCAAGAGGAGTTTGCAGTTAGATCAAGTTTTTTCTTGCATTGCTGGTTGTTAACAATTGATGTGCATGCTGGATAGCTGAAGGAGGACATATTAATGTGTATAATTGTTGCTGCGGTGGAGAAGGTGAGCGGTTTACCTAGCTGCGAGGAGGATTTGATGCCTGCAATATCGGTTTTCTCAATTTTTCCAATACTCACTGAAGGGTATGCAGTTGTAGAGGCGAGCGAAGTAAACCATGCACGCAGTGCATGAGCCTCAGTTATATCAGGATCTATGAAGATTTGTGTATTAGGGCCTGTGGCTAATGTTGTTCCTTTGAAAGTTGTAGTTTTTGCTCTCTTAATTGCAAGAACTGGTCGGATTGATGTCTGTGTAGCACATAATTCACTTAGAAGTTTGCCCTCATTGTCACTAAAAGCGCCCCATAACGTTGCCTCAATACATAGTGCCGAGTTATCACTTAGTACGACTGTGCGTTTGTGGCTGAAAGTACTATCACTTTTCCTGATAGTGGAGGGGGCGGTAATGGATAGTGCAATAGCTAGTAGGTCAATGGTGGATTTGGCGGGGGTGGAGTTGATTTCTGCTATTGTTTTGAAGCGGAAAAGATATTGCGGTATGTTTACGGACTGGTTTGTACTAAGCTTTACAGAGGAGTCCAAGTCTAGGATGATGTCCCAAGGAGTTGTGGAGTTGTTGTAATCTTTTTTTGCAGGCCGCAAGGTGCCTCCTTTGATTGTGTATGTTTTACCTAGTTGTATTTGGTTGTAGTAAGAAGTTGCAGCTAGGTCAAAAGAAGTCACCACTATATCTGAGTTGCTTTTGTCGATAATGTCGAAGCTGAAAACCTGCCCTGTGCGTTTTTCCGTGTTGTAGTTGTTTAGGTTGCCTTTTTGGATGACCCTGCCTTCAATAGTCCAAACGCTTTGGTAAGGATTTAACGATTTAATTGGCGTGAGTTGCATGCAGTGTTCAGGGCGGCCTTCACGAGTAGCCGGTGCCAAAGTATCTGTGCGGGATGTCGGCATGTGTACGGCCAGTTGGGGAGGAACAACGTTGGGGGCAATGGAGTCTGCGATGCTGGTGGTTCCTAAACAATAAAATAAAATGGAAATGAATTAGCAAATGGGGTAATGTTAAGTACGAGGGAGCATGCGCTAAACCATAAAGTGGGGAAACCAAGTTATGGCCCACGTAAAGTGTTTTTTTAGAGAATAAGCATGTAAAGATATGTACAGAGGGGAAGATGTTTATATAACACAACAGTTTATATGCTCATTCTTTAAGTAAAGTACGAAACATATGTACAACAACTCTATTGTATATATCGTAATTGGAATTATACAAAACTTTTGACGACGGTTTCAAAATGGAACATGTACACCATATTTATGCAAGTATAGGTTTATCAAGTTAGACCTTCAAAAAGAGGTTACTGTGGGGTAGGATGAAAGATGTGGGCATATGTATGAGCAGTGCAAAGTCGTAGTAGGGGTGAGGTAGGGACTTAAATTAAAGGGATGCAAGATAAGCTTTGAATGCAGCTCTAATGGAGTGTTCCTCGCCGCCAGAGTAGTACTGGTCGTAGCTGAGCGAACGAAGGAAAGTGTACAATGCGTCAAGCCTAAGGTACATTGCATCTACCTTGTGCATCATGTCTAAGAAAGTGGTTAAATCACTATCGAGAATCATTGCTGATGGGAAGAGGGACTCTGATATTCTACCAGAAATGGTCGAGCATGTAGCTGCAACAAAAGTAGCCAAAGTATGGACAGAAGTCGCAAGCGGTGGCTGGACACTTTGTATTGAGCTTTCGTTGGTGGTTGCTTGGGTTGCATATGACTGAGGTGTCCCATTTGAAGCGACCGGTTCAAGTGGAGGGCTCCCGACAATGGCACCAGAGGTATCATCTGATATTGTGATAATGGATGGGCTTCCACTTGGAGTGGCCATAATACCTGGAAAAAGCAACCAACTTTGTTAGTATAAATTTAGCTTCTACTGACAAGTACAGAAATATATATACAGATATTGCAAAATACATGGATGGCTTCTGAAACTGAAATTGCAACTACATCCATAAATCATATATCATATATTTCATCCATAATTCTCTGTATGCAACTATGGAAATGTCAGATATGCTCATTGTAGTTTTCAGCAGAGCTTACATAAAGATTATCACTAACAGATTAAGAGCCTTTGAACTATCAGCAGCAAAACATATTCCAATACAATTACTCTACCCGAGATGATTAAACAACTGCTGTCCACTTACAGGTGAAACTATTTCATGATTATTATGTGCTTATTTATAGTATGTATCCATAGTACATTTCTTAAGATAACATGCTAATCCCAATCATTGGAGCATCTAATTCTATTACACAGAATTGGAGGTCCCAACAATTACCAAAAACAATAAAAAAACTGAAACAAAAAAATTAAATAGGTTCAATTCCATGCAATAATTGTTCGACTAAACAGTATAATCACATAGATGGCCAGCTAAAGTGGCTTTTCCATACACAAGATTCGCTATGATGTCGTTCCTCTGTATTCCCTCCAGCCATCATTCAACTAAGTTTCATTTGATGCTATCCTCGGTAGCGTTCCCAGGCATATTTTGATTATTTAAAAAATTCCTCTTAACCCGACTCAGTATTTCAGCAAAATATTTAGCACGAATTGAAAGGGATCTAACTCTCCCTACAAGTTCCAGATTGCTACAAAATATTTTCAATGTGATTATAACTTGCTTTTCCTTTGTAGATACAAAATAGGACAGGTTGAAATAGCACAATGCAAGGTGCAGAAACAGAATTTCAGATGTATGACAGCTGTGTAAATAATTAATCAAGTCTGCAACTGCAAAATATTTCAGTACAAGCTCATAGTTTCACGTCCTACATCAAATCTTTGATCAAATTTATTTTGTTTAATACTGATCAGCTAGAAGCATTCCCAAACCAAGTTCAAATTGCAGATCCAAGCTCAAATGCATTTATAAATTAAAAGTCACCTCATATTTATACCATTTACCACTGATACGTTAATAACATTGAGAATCCAGATCAAAGACATGAGTTTTTCAACCAAATTGAGATATCAATAAAATAACTTCCAAAAGTTTGCCAATCTGCCTAACTTGACTTGCAACTAAGATACTAATGCAAATAACCAGTTAAATTGTATGTACCTAGTTTTTACAAATAATTTCTCATCCGAACTGTTTTAAAGTCTAACACTGAAAAGATGTAATTGAATACACCTAATCTAAACTTTGGAGTATTGACTAACTATGAAAAGCATTTTGTGAAAAACAAAATATTTATCTTAGCATGGTTTACGTCATTTGAATCTTTATAGTTTATGGATTAGTTGATGTACAATGACACCTTCCAGAATTCAAATCCTACTAATATTTATCAGCTGGAAATTTTCCTGAACTAACATCTTATGTCTTCAAGATGAATTCTTGCAGGATGCCTTAACTTTCTGATTTACTAGCAGATGGGTAATGACACTTGACCACAAAGTAGTAAAGTGCATTCTAGATTGCTTAGCAATAAAAGCATCCAAGATAAAATGTCCTTTGAAATTCTGATATGATGGTACCTTTAGCCAACAAACTTTATTTGATGAGTCTTTATACAGATTAGTTCTGACGGAGTCACACGGCAAGGTGCATCAACAGAAAATTTCAGATTGCTATGACATTCTTAAAGGTCAACAAAGTGCATGCACCAATAACAATAGCAAGAATATCGAAATAACAGGTACTGAGCAATAAAATTTGAGTAGAATGTAGTTCGGTTAGTATTAAAACAAGCTAAAGTGTCTTTACATGTTATCAGTCAGTAAATACAGAGAAAGAAAGAAATGCTGCTAAAAACTGATCCGGAAGAAGTTGGCATAGCAACAAAACAATACTTTGCAAACCTGTTATATCTCTGAACTGTGGTGTATATGAGGTGAGAGGGTGTTGCAAGCGCTGGCAATAACAATCAAGCGGAGATGGTGCAGGATGTAAAAAAGCAGGGGTGTATTTATAGAGAGATATAGTTTAAGCAGCATGTAAGAGGAGGACAACAGGTAGACAGCAATGACCGACTCTGTAAGAAATGCAATTACTCCTCTAAATATCGCACCAGCACACTGTGTCTGACATCAGTTTTGCACTGTTACAGAATTGCACGTATATTTTATTGACAAGCTTTTATTCGCCCACTACGCATACACAGTGTGCAGTTTCCAATGGGAGTTATGGCGAAGCGGTGGACACGGCGACAGGAACTGATAAAAAGCGTCATGTAGTATGCAATTATTTTTCTATCTTTTTCCTCCCGCCCACTAACAGTCTGTTCGGTTTGCTTCTGAGCGGGCCATATTAGCAAAGGCAGTATCTTATTAATACCTTCAATAATGTCTTACACTGTTGCGGCCACACGTCGGGTATTCTGCCTACCTAACACATTTTGTCTGACAGCTGGTTATTTCGAAATTCACTGGTTGCTGAAAGGTGGATCAATTAATAATACATAATATTATATGGCTTATATAAAGGAATATGTGATAGGCAAATTAAGAACTAAAATCGAACCTTTTCAAATCCAATAATCAAAATCTGACAAGACTCCAATACTTTTGAGTCTCCTTACATAAGGAAACCACTCACCACGGCAACAATTTTGAAGGGGGAGATTAAAGTTCGTCAATATTTAAGGATGCTTAAATCTAATTTTTTTTCTCATTGTCAATTATTTTTACAATTAACATACATTTCACACACACAATAAAGGTTATTATAATTTGTTTGTTGCAAGTAAAAACAAATATGACATATTTTATAGTTTATAATTTTGTTTGTATTGTTACCTATTATCATATGTATGCCCACATGCTCTTGATGTGTAAGTTTTTGTAGGGTATTGTTCATGTAAAAGAGCAAAGTGGGTAGCCGGAAAATGTTGCCGGAATTTGACACTTTCCAGCAAAGCCTACTTCAAAGTAAACGCCATTTCAATCTGTTGATTCCGCAGTATGTCTCTTTTTTCAGGGAAAGTGTGAAGTAGTATTTGTTGCCGATGACATTTCTTGTAATCTCACTATTCGCATCTTTTTCTATAGACAATAGGTGGAGGTTGTTAGATGCAACACCCATGATTGACTTAGTTATCTTATCAAAAGCAGTAACTGATTGAAGTTCCCCTGTTGGGTCCTTTAGATCGATCCTAAGTGCATATCTATACTCATAGTTATGAACTTGTATGTTGCAACTCAAACAAAACCATGAACCATTTCCATGCTCTCGCACTTTTTTCCTGCATTGTTTGTCACCTTTTTGAAGAGGACATGTTGTGTTAAAAAGATTTTCCATACTAATAGTTGTGATTTCTTTGAACTAAGGATGACATATTTCAATTTGTTGATTTCGTGGTATGTCTCTTTTTTCAGGGAAAGTGTGAAGCAATATTCATTGCCGATGACATTGCTTGTAATTGCACTATTCACATCTTCATCTATAGACAATAGGTGGAGGTCACTAGCTGCAACACCCATGATTGACTCAAATGTCTCATCAAAAGTAGTAACTAATTGAAGTTCTCTTATTGGGTCCTTTAGATCGATCCTGAATGTATATCTATACTCATAGGTCTAAACTTGTACGTTGCAACTCGAACAAAATCATGAACCATTTCCATGCTCTCGTACTTTTTTCTTGCATTTTTTGTCACCTTTTTGAAGAGGACATGTCGTGTAGAACAATCTGTACATGTTGATATTTGTGATTTCTTCAGTAACCATGACCCATTCGTTTCCCTCAGTATTCCCCATTTGTACAACCTATGAAATCATTGTTACAGAGGTCAAGCATTTTAGAGGGCCCAAAAATTTGCTTGTGATAGAGGGCATCAGATGGGAGTAGTCATCAGTATCAACCCAACCATGAAGTGTAGTAGTTTCTGAAATTGGGGGGTTGACGTAACATTTGGTACTTGAAACGGTGTCAACTAAGGTCCCATCGAAACTGGAGATGCGAACAACTTTCAAGGCAAGGACCGGAAGATGTTGTATACAAATAATGTCTTCAAGTTCTTTGCTTATCTCATCTAAGTGTTGTCCCCACAAAGTGACAATGAAACTTAATCCTGACATGTCCTTTAATTGTAGAGTTCTTCTTTTTGTTTCAGACTGGTCATGTCTATGAATAGTTGAGAATGATGACATCACAAAAAGAATCCCAATCAAATCAATAGAAGAACCGACAGTGTTTGCAGGTATGTCGTTGATTTTGGTGAAGAGAAAGTGATGAGAAGGCAGTGTATCCTCATTTGCTATGAGAGAAGTTATGGTTGAGGAAAGTTGCAGGAAAATCTCCAAAGTATTGTTCAAATGGTTGTAACATAGCTTTGCACCAGCAATCCTCCCAATCTTACCATTTGAAATTTTATATATGTAAGATATGTGTTAGCTCAACTCAGCCTAGTTCTTATCCTTGAATTTGATGTAAATATAATCTCAAATATATAAAGTATAGTAAAGAAATTGTGTGACATAAAGAAGTCCTTCTGCCCACTACATCTTCAACTCAACATATACTAGACAACCAACATTGGTAGGAATGCCTATTTAGATGGAATTTAAAGCCTAAAAATTCAAAGAAACAAAAGAAATAATGAAGAATAGACAAAATTATAAGAAATAGTTTGGCTTGTATGATTTTTCTCTAGATACAATTGAGTGAAAGTGTTCAAACCTTGAATATTTACAATTACAAAAAAATATAGAAAAGTACTGAGGGGTGGATAGAAATGAATATAAATGAGTATTGTATTTTACGAGTTAACATGATGATGGTTTAACCTAAATAGGGCTTACTACTTCAATTATGACAAAACAATCCAAGCTCAACCAGAGTGATGAATTCCTTTGGAGGGCCCAGTCTCAATTGTGATCCAGAATATCATTCACACTCAATAGAATACTATTCCAAGTTCTTCATCCTTGGGAACACAGTGAACTCTGAAGTTTTAGATAACATTTTGTACATCTAACGACAGGGAAACATGGCCTAAACACAAGGAAAGGGCAAGTGGACGGAAAATATGGCACTATTCTTTCCCCAGATTATTGTAAATAAGTAGATGAGCCCAGTAGTGAACTTGAGTTTTAACATAAAAATTCATCAGGTGTCACTATGTAGAAGGTTCTCATAACAATGATTTTTGTCAGCAAGAAACAGACTAATCAAGACAATGCATTTGCAGGATAATTCAACACCCAATCTTTTACAAGGAATAAACGCTTTGCATATACATAGCTATAAGGAGATTTTGTTACTTGAGATCAATTACTCACAAGCGGAAAGTTATGTAAACATCTTTAAGACTTACTAATACAACAATGCCATGTTAGAAACAATAGTTTAGACAAATGGTAGTCTAGAGATCTAGAACTCAAGTACCAAAGAAGAGGTTATCCTGTGCACAGTTTGATGTTATATGCGATACATTGAGCCAGTGTATCTACAATCCATGAAGCTCAATATATAATGAGGGAAATGTCTCGTAAGGAAGGGTATATGATCATCAACAAGGTTAGTACCCAAATAAAGCTTGAAAGAGACGGTAAAAAAATATTTCTACAAGGGGTACTGGTAGGTAATGGGAAGTGAAGGTGAGCCTGTTGTTAACAAGTTGTTAGATATTTTCTAAGAATATGGAAAATGAAGGAATCCTCTTAGATGCAATAGAGAACAAATTAGGCCTTGGGTGCTTATGAAACCCGCCCTTACAAATCAGCACACTACCATCATAATTGTATCTAGTTGTTTTTGAAAGATAAGCCTTGATTTTGAAGAAAACATTGAAAAAGATCATGACACTTGCTAAGAACAATTCTTCATATTTGCTAATGAAGTATTAGGAAACAAAAGGATTATTCAAACACCAAGACCAATAAGTTGGTTACTGCATACGAAATAAAAAGAGAAACTCAGACAATTACATAGAACTATAAAAGAAGGTGACTTATGCTCCATTTATTGTATAGACAAATGTTGCCCATCAAAATATTGATAAGTAACTGGTGCTATTATCACTGGTATAGGTTTCACACAAGCTTTCTTTTACCATTAGGTTGGGAAACAAAAGTTCTTAATTGTTTTATGATTGTATTTTAAAACTATTGAATATGGTTAGTGAAAAGGAGGCATTTCATCAAACACGACGGGTGCCCTGTTCTAAATCTCCCATTCTAGCAGAAGTTGGGAGGATGCTGGAAAAGATTGTGGAGTCCGCATGTACCCTTTCCGATTGCATTTTTCAGAAAGATGTGAAGGCCTTTCAAACACAACCATTTTTTTCATCCCATGTGATAAATGAAGTTCATGAGGTCACATTTGTTTCAGGCATTTAGTCAAACAATTCGCATGGCACCACTTTGTGTGATGGAGGACATGAGAACTGGTAGACAATGGAAACCTTCGACGAATAATCTGCCAATGATCCACTACCATGGCTTTGATTGAAAATACGTCTGAAATGTTTGAATTTTATGTGGCTTTGATTGAAAATTTGTCTGAAATGTTTGAATTTTATCTCAGGAGTCGTTTCCGTGTCAAAAGGCTCACGGAGGTCTGCCTCTTTTTCGGGCTTATAACGACTTCTGTAAATTCCATAGTGCCCCTGCAGCCAACTATCATGAGACCACCGACTACCATAAATGACATTAAACTCGTTGCGGAGCAGATTAGGAAAAAAGGTTTACCAAGAAGAAATTTAATCGTGTTTAAAAACGTTCAAACGACCATCAAATTTAACATATTGGGCGAAAGGACCGGAAAGGGCTTTCCCGTAGGAGGAATGCCTTCCGCGTAAAAAGTTACGTCTACTTAATAACGCATGCATAAAGTGATGCCTCCATAAAATTACTAAAACCATGCGCTAAATGTCCCGTGAGAATAATATGTAAAACCACTTTTCCCCTAACGCGCCTGAAGAGAAACGGAAAGGGGGGGTTCCATTGATGCAACCATCGAAGAATCCATCCACCTGATATTATTGGAGTCCAAATTGGAGCTGACATTAATAAAAGGCATCATGTTTGTGCTTTTTAAATGAAGTGGTCCATCTATATTTCTACACATACAAAATCAATCACCCATAGTTTAAACAAACACAACTACAAAAGTAAAAACTTTCCCTATAACACAAATAACATATACCATTTTTTGTTTGCAAAATGCCTCAAAGAAATGCGGTCGCATGGAATGTCATAATTGTAGGATATGCACAAAATAGCTCTGACAATGATGCTCTCAAACTCTTTGAGGTAATAAAGCACTCTGGATTGTACCCTAACCATTTAAGCTTTGTTTATATATGCTTGCATATTTAGTCACATTTATGTTTCTTGGAGAGCTAATATGTTAAAGCACTTAGTCATTTTTTCAATCTACTTTGACATCAACACTTCACATTCACTACATTCTCGAGAGTGAGTGATAGCAAACTTACATCTCTTACTTGCATTTGTATTCAATTATTACACAATTAAATATTATTTAAAATCCCTTCTGATGTACTTTGCAACATTTGTTTTGGCTTTAATAGAAAATCAAAATTGTCAATCACGCCCCTTATCAACAACAACTACAAAAATAATAACTATCCCTCTAAATCAAATAACATATACCATTCGGTGTTCACATTGCATTATACACATGCGATTGCTTGATGGTCTCGCCTCTGAAGCGTTTTACGTGCAAAGATGAGCAATGTGGATTACCCTTACTATCTCTTCCT
Organism: Taxus chinensis; assembly: GCA_019776745.2. Classification (NCBI taxonomy): domain Eukaryota; kingdom Viridiplantae; phylum Streptophyta; class Pinopsida; order Cupressales; family Taxaceae; genus Taxus; species Taxus chinensis. The sequence goes on from CM034157.1 coordinate 153,842,447, forward strand.
TATCGATTTCAGATTCTCCTTTTGCAATTCTTCTGTCTACCAGCTCAAATGCCTCATTTTTCTCGTGTAAACTCCACGCCTGTACATAAACACAGAGGATTCTTCAAGATGCCCCTCAGAACAAGTAATCCAGGAAAGATCTTAAATGAAGTTTCGAGTCTTACCCATTGTAGAAGGAGCTCCATCTCGGGTGGAAGTTTAGGATCCCTGACCTTTCTGCCACTCACAATCTCCAGAACCAGCATACCATAGTTGTACACATCCGCCTTATCTGTCAATTGACCATGAGTTGCATACTCTGGCGCAATATACCCTATATGGTCAAGGCTCGACTTTGGTCTTTGATCTCTCTGCATATCACTATATGGTCAAAATTGTAATATGATTGACGAAATTTAAAACCAGTAAATAAAAACTGAGGCAAAACATTTACCATAAGAGATATTTTATTTTATACATAATACTAACAGTGAAAACATATTCATGGCAGGACTTATTACCTTTAGAAAACATTAGTGAAAGACAGAGCTTCAAGGCCTAGACGCCTAGTGAGAAGACAACAATTTCAAGACCTGTAACAAAGCTGCTGTAGAAGTCTGGTAATAAGAGGAAGCTTATTTCCATCTCTTGAAGGACATGTCCAGCTGAAGAGCTTGAGTTGTTTCAATGTTTGGAAACCCTCAACTATATCAACAAATCTAGTTGCAAAATCTTCACTCTCTTCTTCCCACATAAAGATCTCTAATTCTATCAAATCTCCATTGCTTGTCAGGTCAGCACTTACAAGTCTATTTAAAAATTCATCTAACAAGATTATATTGCATTTGACACATGTTTGGGAAAGAAAAATTTAAAGTGAAATACAATTAGCCCATTAATTTAGCAACTGAGTGTTAAAGTTCCAACTACTACATCTTCTCTGTCCCAATCGCCATGATCAAGTAATCTGAAAGTCATGAAGATTTTCAGAGTTGGTAAGTTCGCCTGGTCTTGTAGGACACAAAGCTGCAGTAATTGATGATGTAAAGAGGGCACTTTGATATGAAGTACACTAACGAGGCCTTTTCAACATTTACAGCGTGAGAGAAGTAACATTGAGGTATCTGAAACTTGAATAATAATGGGGGAGTATATAATGTTGTAGTCTGCCACAGAAAGTGATTTGAGAACCTCCATGCTCCATTGCTGCACAGTGAAATTTCCATAGCATATTTTCAATGAAGTCTGCCATAACTCTTCCGGGATTAAACAATACAATTATCTGATATATTCTGCAATTTCTCACATCCAAAATTGTAATAGTCGGAGCAATTCAGTTCAGCAACTTTCTGCAAGCCAAAAGGTTTAAGGGTTTAGATTTAACGCTCTCGTAAGATCGAAGAAAAATCGCTGGCACTGCTTTCACATTCATTTTGAGCCTTCAACCTCTGAGGAAGTCAGCGTCGTTGGCAGCGAATTCAACTTTTGAGACATCCAATTATTCTAAAAATTTCAATTTTCATATGTGACAGGCTTTTCAATTTTTCACAAACCAAGGAAAAAGATTTGACCTTCCAAATCCATCAATTGTAATCTCCATATGAGAGAACTTAGACACAAAGATCAGACAATTTCTCGAACTTGGGAAAGTTACGAATGCTCAAATTTGTAAGTTTTGGAAGGTCAGAGAACAATACTACTTTCAAATTTTCACAATCATCCAAATAAAGGGACACTCCAGCTTCTCACATGTCATTGAAAGTGATTCAATTCTAATAGTCTTCAGGCGGCTCAGATGGTAGAGAAGAACCTGCCAAACCAAGTTCAGCGAACATCCCCTGAACTTCACCGTGCAAGCTTTGGAAATCCCAAATTGGACTTGAAAACTTTTCAAGAACAACAACCCAGCAAGGAAAAGCAGCCCGAATGTGCAGGTAACCATACTTGGAAAATCAATCACTGAGGCATTGCAAAGAACGCAAACAGAGATTCCAAGTTGCATGAAAAATATCCGCTGATTGCGAGCCCCAGACATACAGAGCCTTGGCGAGAAACATTACAGACCAAGGCATCATTGAAAGAGCTTCAAAAACAATCCTCATGTAACGAAGGAACGCAGGTAAAAAAAACTGTTAAAAATGCAAAAAAGTCCAGACGGCCATCAAACCGTCAACTTTAAGACAGTTGCAGAAACGTCCGGAGGTCCTTTACCATAGGGGGAACGCCTTCGGCGTAAAAATACATTTTGTATTTAGTTAAGCATTTTTTAATATATATTTATATATTATCATGCGTAAACAATATCATTAATATAATACCAAACAAACATTTAAAATTCATTTATTTTAACATTTTTTAATATATATTTATATAAATTTAATAATTCTTCTTCTATAGCAATTTAAAAAATTTATAAATATTTTATGATTAAAAACGAAAGTTTTCTTTCTTATTCTTAAAATATAATTTTATGATGGGACTTTGCTCCTATTTTTTATGAGGATATCTAATATTTAAAGGTAAAGACCATATTGGCCCCCAAGAGATCCATGGCCCACCACATGTGCTTATGTATAACAAGTGTATGTGTAACTTTAATCGTTTAGGATCTCCTTAGGCAATGGTCATATGGAGGGGGGCAATTTTAGTTAAATGAAGAGTTATTATCAGAGAAAGAGTTCCCCGCTGAAACATGATCGCTAATGCTTTTCTCGCTCTGCTTTTTGATGGAGCATAGTTTTGTTTCAAAAGTCAACAAACTGGACCATGGTGGTAATCCAAGCCCAATGGTCGGTTAGGTTACCAAACCACCTTAAGACATAATGCATGGGAGTTTTGGATTGCCAAACCGCTTTTCTCCTCTCCAAATTGTTTTCCTCCTGTTTTCCTTGCTCTAGTTTTTATATAGCGGCACAAATCATACCAACCAGCCAAAGTCACAGGCATTTGAAAGCGCTGTTTCAGAAATCTTGATCAATATGCCTACAACTACTCTCAATGTTATGGGTATTACGAATCTTGAAGCAGAGGGAGCGGAAATCCGCCAACTGGAGCAGAGCGTGGCTGGAATCCAAAGAGTTCATATCCAGTCCAGAATGAAAATCAGTTTCGAACACGATTCAGGCGTACAAGTGGCCCAGATAGGTACTCTTGGATTATACATACTACATACTACATGCTCTGTTTTTATGAGGGGTAATTCTGGATTATACATGCTACATACTCCGTTTTTCTTGGTTTTGCTACAGTCTCTGTTGTTTGAAAGTTTCTGATGCTAATGGGGTGGATCTCCATCCAGCTGATTCTGACGCCTAGGTTGTTGTCCAGGCGATATATTGTTTGACTAATTTCTTATGAATCCAAACCTAGGACCCTCCCATGCTCATCATGTAACCCTGTTCTACCAATTACTCCTGATTCAGGGTATGGCTTTTCTCTTACAACACAATAGCTATTTTTGGGTGTGTTGTCCTTAAAGAATTGTTTCCAATGGACTTCTTGTATAAGCCCTGCAAAAGATGTCTGATTTTTTATTTTGTATTCCTAAAGTGCTGCTAATAATCTTAAAATCTTAAGAAAGGAGATCAGTTTTCAGGGATCTGCTTCCAATTCTAAAACAACTAGGAAGATTTATGAAACTCCAAAACAGATTAGGGTCTTGTAATTGAATTTTCAGTGGAACACAATTTAACAGGTGTTGTTGATCGTGTTAAGATTTAACAAAGGAAATCAGTTTCAAAGATTTACTTAAAATTCTAGAAAAGTTAGCTGGATTTGTTGAGCCCCAAAACAGAATTGGGTCGGTCTTGTAATACAATTGAAAAGGTGTTGTTAAGGAAGAAAATCAGTGTCAAAGAACTACTTATAATTTCTAGAAAAGGTAGCAAGATTTGTGAAACCCAAAACAGAATAGGGTCTTGTAATTGGATTTTCAGTAGCAGAAAACTGACAGAACCCTGTATGGTGTTAAGTAGTGTATGGGTTCTGGTCAAGTGTTTTTATTTGTTCTTTTTGGGGGGTGTGGGGGGTCTTTCTCATCTTATTATCTCAATTTGTTCAATACTATCTATTTGTTATGCCTGTCTTGAAAATTTTGACAAACCATATATTCTTCTATAGTGCATGCTTAATGGCCATAATGATTTAATGGAAGTTTCAGATTGAAATCGATTGTAGCCCATAGGAATTTTAGGTGTTGTTATCGCACTAGGGTTCCAAAGAAATCACATTCCAGAGATCTGCTTAAAATTCTAGAATTGTTAGTTAGATTTGTAAAACAGATGAGTAGGGCCATATGATTGAATTTTCCAAAATAGAACCCTGTTTCTATGATTTTACTTATGCCACCTAACAAGTGTACACTTCTGGTCAAGACTCTTTATTTCTACACCCTGTTTTCTAATCCTGCTCAACACTATCTATTTTTGACGCTGTCTCCAAAATTGTAATAAATTACATATTCTGCCATGCTGGATTCTTGATGGCCATAGTAATTTATTGTAAGTCCCAGATTCAAATCCTGGTTAACCCATATGTTTAAGCCCAGGCTCAGATGAAAGCTGCTATAACTTATTCCTGAGTAATTTTTGCTTCCAGAAAGCAAATTTGAGACTCTGAAGAAATCAGTCCTAATTGTTTGTTACAGGTTTTGGCAATCCAACATTATTTTATTGATTAAATGTTTGTATAGTCTGTTTAATTTCTGCCATGTTCATGTGTTCTCCAGTAAAAGCTCTGAAAGACCTGGGCTTTGAAGCGTCTCTAAGCAGGAATGCTGTGTGGGGCGAATGACATACATGGGACAGCCAATGCTTCAGACTGTGGTAAGTCGTCGGTCATAATGTCTTATTGTTTCTGATAAAGAATCTTATTATTATTACCTAGCAATTATCGTTGTGTGTGCTGTGCAGGATGGACCATCTGATCCAGACATGGCATCTGTGAATACAAAGGATCCAGTGTTTGTAATGGAATATATGAAATAAGGCAGACATAATGTCATAAAATAGCCTCTTTTCACTGTAAATTTTCCGTTTCCAATTATTGCAGTGTTATAAATTATCATCATGAGAGTCTGAAACCTGCTCCAGTGAACAGATAACCTAGCTGTGGACTTTATTCTTCAAGAATAAAGCACTGTAGGAGACAAATCATTGAGTGTCTTTATATTTGGAAATATTAGTAACTTTGACAACTTCCCCTTTAAAATGAGGAGAGGAAATATTTCCTATGAGAAACTTATCTGCTTCGACAGTTTCCATAACCCCACAGACCACATTGTTGTAGATGATCTAGACAAAATATCTGGATATATAGATACACGGTATAAAAGAGAATGAGTGCCCCATGCTCTTCCCATGTGTTGTACTATTGATTAAGAGTGTACAGATTGATAAAAAGATACCCATGCCCTCAAACACACGTATTTTATAACCTGAACTGAGTATTGAAGTGGAGGAGTTAAATATTCACACACCATGTAAAATGCTGAGAATTGTGTCATATGAGCATGTGATTATGCCAAAAACTTGTATCCATGATGAAAAATATAAGACTATATAAAAATATGCTGTTCCTACCCCCAAGGAAAAATAATATGGCTAGGTCAAGAATGTTTATACAGTCCTGACCTTTTTGTATGGTCTTGAAACTATGTTTTATGCCAAAATTTGATACCTGAAGTTTTTTATGAGTACTTCTTCCCTACGAAAACATGTGTATCAACTTGTATTTTTCTATGTAAGTGTAGAATATATCTCAATTAACTCCCATTCTTTTGAGGGGCATCTGATAAATCATTTGATCACACGGTTTAAAAGAATAGATGTGTGCCCATGTACTATATGTATGATAATCTGTAGGAGAATGTGGAATTTTGAAGTGGTGGCCATGTTTGGAGAACCTCTACTTGCAAAAAGGGGTTGCACATGGTGGAAAACATGGTGCATAAAATTATAGACATCCATAACAACAAGAGCACAAATAGTATTGATATAAACAAGAACAACTACAATAACAATAATATAGATGCAATAGAAATAGTATAGTGACAAAACAACAATCAAGTGAGCAAACAAAAACATAACATACACAGAAGAGTCACAAGGCATAGAGATGAATGTAAGAGAATTAATTTTATATAATAAAGACATAGATCTATAAACATGGGACACCCATGGTGACACAAGACAAATAAGGCACTCATGCCTCATATAATGAAGTATTAACACAAACAAATAGTAGTTATGGTGTAGCAAATAATATTGTCAAATAATGATAAAAGCCATAAGTAGTACGAGAGTACATGAAACAACTTATGTCAATTCCGCACATGACACATGTGTTAGTCCTGTTAGCTTGAAAATAAAATTTACACAATATATTCAATCAAGCGTAATGATGAACTAGAAAATAACTATAATGAAATAATAATACCTATATAGTGTGGAGGAATGGCCCCAAGAGATGTAATATAAAAAACCAAGGTAGATCATATTAGTATGTAACAATATGTGTGTGTCTTGCATCAAGCTCAATATACCTTGTGAATGCATTTGTGTAAAGAGTATAACAAGTTATGCTATCAATCAAACCGTATTGAAATACAATATGTGTACTATAAAGTGTTATCAAGCTATGTGTATAGGTCCTAGTTTTTTATTGAATATAACTATGTACATGGAGAGGGGTAACAGAAGATCTACCAAATGAGCGTCTTTATTAGGGGGAAAGATGAAACTAAAATGGTGAAGGAGGCATAGACCTCAAATATGTCATAGTATGCATAGAAACTGAAGAGGGGTCATAACATGATAGAAAGTTGAAGAGTGATAAAATCAATAGATACATTATGGGTAAGAGAATTTGAATTGAGATTTATGATTAGAATATTGTCTTCAAGATATTGTAAATTGATTGATATTGATATTCATTTATACATGAAACCCAATGTGATTGAAGCGATATGATATAACATATTATGATGAGTGATAATATTAGCAGTATTAGCAAACATATTAGAAACATCACCTTTACCAAACATATTAGAAGCAGTATGTAGGGGCGTATATAGTGCAAGGAAACCTGTGATTGGAAAAAATGAAGGGAGATATGCACATGCCCCAAGGTACTTGAAAAAATGATTATATGTTGATGCACATTGATAGAATATCAAATTGAAACTACTAGATAGAATAATGCATCATAAAATTATACATGTAGAACTAGTAAGGGAAAATTCTAATTTAGACTATATATTTGGTGATCTTGGAAAAATCCCAGTTGACATGAGCAAGATATTTACATGAGCAAGATTGATTGATCAATGAGAAAATGCTCCATATTAGGGGCATCAAGGATAAGGAAATAATTACCACTATAGAAAGAGAGGAATATTGAATTCACGTAAAGGTTCACTTGGTATATCAATTTTTTCATCATCACCACTATCAAAATTCCAATTATTGACCCAACAATCATTTTTTTCAAGATGGATCCATATTGGTAACTTGGTAGTATCCTTTATATTTTCCTTCATATTACCTATACCGGGGATGGGAATCGTAGTGAGAGAAGATATTGTAGAAGTCAACTTATTATTAAGTTGATATGTGCATATTCCTATAGAGATACACAAATCATTATCATTAATTATATTTACAACATCCCATCAATGTATAGTACATGTGTGACCTTAATACTGATTGACAAATGAACAAGATCATTTGTTTATGTACTATAATTAATATCAAATCTGATATCATCATTTGGATCAGAATTTATTTCGAATTTCTTGTGGAGAAATAAATATATCTATAGAATCCATAGTTGTGTTCCCCCCTGATTAGGCTTGTGTATGCTCTAAGTGCTCTGATATAGTGTGCAATTGTGCATTCTTGATTGGTATTTATTCTATTTTTATTTGCACAATAGTAAGAGATAAATTTCTCATTGATTGAATCTCACAAAGGAGGTATTGCATTCTTATCCTCTTTATGAGTAGATAACTCTTGTTGTATATCCAAATGTGTATCACTCAATATCATGGTATTATCATATGATATAGTTGTTATAGTTTTGGTACCCATTTATATTTAGGGATGTGAGATGATTACATAGTATAATTTCATATATCGAAGGAAGTAAAAACATTATGCTCAAGTTTTTAGATTCTTTGATGTAAAGCATAATAACCATTGTCACACTGTTTTATAATTCCATGATAATTATAGAGTGGTTGAGATTTATTTTTTCAAGTCAAGCCAATAGCGGGGGGTAGTAAACATTAATTTCAGGGTAAAAATTGATTAATGGATTATCAAGTAGCTCATAGAGAATGATCATTTTTCCTAGCATTCTTTTCGAACCAAAGGGGTGACTTGCAAATAATGTGAAACTGCCTTAGAAAATGTGAGAGTGATCATGTGGAACATAGCACGATTGTTTGCAACTCTGGAGATGATATGGACTTTCACTTCACTTGCTGGAAGCACAGTTGTATCAATGTATAAAGTTTTTATGACATTTCTTGTTAATAGCCTCTAGAACTATGTTGATCACGAGTGAATAGAGGACATTAGACCTAAGAATTAGAGGAATCCTTTAGATGTGCTTTCGGTCTTCGCTTGAGAGGCTATACTTTAGTAATCATGGCTTGAATTTGGGCTTGAAAGCTTACTATTGTAACACTTGAATTGTCACTCTAGGAGAGTTTTTATAAAAGACGACATCATTATTATAGTAGAATGCAAGATGAAATGACTATGGGCACATGATGGTCATAAATAATGATATAAGAACCTACAGTTAGATAATATGATAATGAAGTCAGACTGACCCTCGAATGGTCACCCAATCGAGATGACCTTAGATACCGAGCCTGCACTACATTTTAGCAACTCCATGTAGTCAAATGTGTGAAAAAATGACCATATATAAAAATAGTAGTTGAAATTGACGAAACAAAAAAACTATGATGTGAAACTTATTATTCTAAAGAAATTGCTCCGAAGAATTTGCAAAAAGTGTATGGATTTTCTTAATATTATTCCATAATCCTAATATTGTGTATACACAATTTTGAAATTATAAAAATGTCCACTAATAATAGGAAAAAAGATTATACTATGTATATATAACTTAAAGGGCTTTGAAAAAGCTTAGGTGATGATCGATTATGCTTGATATACTTGCAATGAAATTTGACTCAACAATAACTAAGCCATATAAATGATTCCCATTGTTTGAATTTCAACCATTGAGACCCTAAGGAAATTTGTAAAAACCTTATTTAGGGTAAAATGATAGATGAAAGTTAGATTGGATATAAGATATGCAATTATAAATGAAACCTAGTGCAATAGAGTTCGAAAGATAGTGCAAGATACAATTGGGTCCTAACTTCACCAAATGTTTGACACCATTGTAAACATATAGATTAATATAAGTTATAGATAGGTATACAACACTAAAAATAATGTAAGTTGTTGTACATGAAACTGCATTCTCGAGTTTTGGGGTGAAGGCCGATACTGGGAGCCACTAGCAACTTCGAATGATGGAGGGCTTAAGACCTCAGATGCAGATGTGGATCTACGGGCACAAATAAGTAAGATGCATGATATAAAGAAGAATAATCTAAAAAACTGAAACATGATAAGATTAGATAACAATATGCAAGGGTTTCCCAAACAGTGCTGGTTCCAAGAGGATATTAACTCCCTTGGAGGATGGTAACCCCCATGTTAGACAAGATAATGATAGATCATGAATAATAATTATCATGCAGAAATAATTGGAATATAAAATGACAAGTACCTAAAATGACGAGAGGAAATTCACTTGTGCTCTGTTATGGAGATGAACCTTGGAATAAAGATGATCAAGATAACGAGCCATGTAAGAAAATATTTCATTCGCTCAAACTAAAATTAAGCTTTTTCTTCTCCTTTCTGGGCATAGGTCTTGTCTCCAGGTCTTCTTGAAAAATATTCATCCTTGAAAAATCAGTCAATTTTTCCTTGAAATATGGGGGAAAAACCCATATTTACAACTTAGATGTGAGGTTATACTTCTAGGTTAACATTGTAACCGGGGTTGGGTCTTCGGATAAGTAACCCAACTCCTTTTTAAGAGATATGATGTGATCACGTGGGGACCACAACTTGAATTATTATATGGAGTGGGGAGCATGATTGACATGGTAGGTGAGATGATAGATTACATTTGAAATTTAGAAAGGGGTTTTGGATGGGTATATTAATACCCATGGATTGAATAATTTGTGAGAGATGGGGGATAATGCCAAAAGTCAATTAATTATTAAATGGGTTTATATGGAACCCATTTAATAATTAATTAAATTTGGTTGAATAGATGATGAGGTTTATTGAAATTTAGGAAAAATAAAGGTGAGAGGGGAAATTACATGAATGTGAGATGACGGAGGGGAGCTATACCAAAAATTGGTGTCTACATTTGCCCCTTTTTGTTGAGTGGTTTGCGATAGCAAGCCATTAGACGAAAAAAAAGGGTTAGATGAAATATGTGTCATCTAAAGGATGGATGAAGACATGACCAAAGGAAAGATGCCTCAGGCAATTAAAGGATTGCAACAACAATGAAAAAAAAGTATGGCAGTGACTCTAATATCACATCGGTAGAGGAATTATATGCGGTCTCAACGGAGACAAACAACAATGTTCTACAAACTCAGTGAGTGGGTGAAGATCACTGAAGTATGGATGTAAACCATAAATGACCAATGGGTCATAGGAAAACATCAAAGCATGTCACAATGGGCTTTCTGAAATAAAAATATGTGCAAAATCCTTTTAACTACAAGGAATCGTGCGAAAAATCATGCGTCCACAAAAGGGACAAGGATGAAGATAATGATGCCCTAGTGTCCACGAGGAAAAAGAAGGACACAAAGTGAGTTCTTATGTGTTGACAAGTACAAGGATGAAAAGGTGCCGCAACATAAGACATAGATGGATGTTGACATAAGATATCTCAGGGGGAATAATCATAAATGTCGACATGATGAACATATAGGATATAAGGGTGATATAAAAGCTTGCCCTAAAATGGTGATAAAAATGATGGCAACACATGTTTCATAGGAAATATGCATAAGTGTTAGTAAATTCGAAGGGGAAGAAGACAAAGAAGGCTCGTTTCTTTGATAGGATAAGAATCAAGATACTTTGCAAAAAAACAAAAGCAAAGAAAATATTCATGGAAAAGAACACGATCAGATAGGTGATGGCCGTTATGGTATCTTCCAAGACAAAAATGTCAAAGAGAAGATCCTATACCATGGTCGTCCATTCTTAGAAATGGATACCTTCTTCAATGGCATCTTTAATAATTATCCAGCTAATAGCTTTCAAGCACCTTGTCCCAATTTTCACTGAATCAAGTCTGGTATTGTCACATCAATAATAATTTATTTGAGTACATGATACTATGGGGTTATTTTATAGAGTATGTAGATGAAATTTTATATATGCATTATATATCCTTATACCGACTTTTGACGAACACAAGGCATGTACCATAGAGGTAACCTTTGAAGCCATATGTTCTTCATGCTTACATAAATAGGATCCACATGTGAAATGACCCTCCCTACTATTTTAAATTCTGGCAAAAATTTACTTTACAACTTATCAGATTCTAACCTTGGGTCAACTGTGCTCAACTGCCATTAAAGTAGCATCTGACCAAAAAATACATGGATTCAAATGTGTTTACAAAACCTTCGGTGAACTTTAAAACTGCAAATATAATTACTGAAGAACTTGCATTCATATGCTGCTTGTACATTTAAACCAATATGATTATCCATTTTACCCAATTGTTCATTTCAATTTCTCCGTAAAATTCATTGGGTACTGATTAGGTGTTGCGATGGAAGACCTAAAAATCTGATTTAATATATGCAAATAATCTAGAAAAAAAAATGCAAAATCAGAAAAAACACAACACTAGATTATTTATGGTGAGTTCTAGAAGGTAGATAAAATCGTCCCTGGTTGATTTCATATGAAGGTCGTGACTCACTACTGAAATGGGTTGTCCTTTGGTTACATCCTCCCACAAATTGATTTAGAAAAGCAAAGGTCCCCCATACTTTTGGTGGCCCTCAGAGTTTTAACATTGAAGAAACATGTGGCGAGGGAACACAAGTTTTTAGCCTAGAAGGTGGGTCTTTCTAAGGATGATGTTTCCCTGTGTGGCCACATGGAGCCCCTGAATTATGTTCTCTCCTTGGTTATGGACTACATGTCCACTCATGATGATGGTATGGGATTAGATACTCCCTCGTAATATGCGGTTTTTGGTTTCTAATTGTTGGGCTGAATTTATAGTCGTGTCTCTTCGTGCCTGGTTCAATTTTTGATGTCACTTCCCTTTGTTGGGTTTACTTTTTGTACATGAATTACCTACATATTGTAATATAAGGTGGCGAGCATGTTTTCCCTTCGATAAAGTAGTTTTTGGTTAAGTATCTTGAATTTTAGTGGTATGTATGTTGAAAATGGACGCAATCCCTTATATATTGTAAAAACCCACTACTTATGTGCATTTTTTTGGCAAGTAATATAAATTGGGAAGGGACCCACATGGTAATATACATCTTTTTTGGTTCTCGGAGATATCAATTGAAAACTAGTAATGCCTTAGCCATATGGTAGTGTTTGGGCCCATTTTCGCCTAAATAGATTTTTTTCTGAATGGTACACACCTAAATTGATGATGTTTTCCACAAATTAGTGGAAAACTAGTAGAGAATGTAATAAAGATACTATTCAATGTGGTATGTGAAATATATAAGATAAAAACCAATGATATTTATTAGTGTATTTCACAAGGAAAATTCGGCCTTAAAGTTTACTTTTATTTGGTTTTTATTGGAAAGTTTTTTCTTTTTGTTTAGATAAGTCCACCAATAAACCAAATGTCTCAGTCATATGGTGCATTTTTGAACCCAGTATTTATTTCCTGAAATGATCTTTTCAAATCTAACATAATAGTGTCACTAAATAAATACCATTTTAAAAGGCAATAAAATTACTAAAATAAATATATATAAAAACTAAAATAAAAACCTTGCGATTAATATCTCTTGCCATGATAGTTACACTAACTGTGTGTCTATGATACTCGTTTATCAAACATCCTTGTGAATGATTCCATTGACCAACAAAATAAATAATAGAATGTGTGAAAAGGAGTAGACAAACAAACTACCTAGGAATATCTGGTTCCGTATTTAATTTGGTCTTTGGTTTTATGTTGAATTTAATTTTTAATTTATTAAAATACGATTTATAAAAAGAGCACCAATAATGGAGGCCTTCCAAGTTCCAAGTTCCAAGTTCCAAGTCCTTTTCTAGATATACTGCTATAAGCAGCGCGTCGTGCAGGTTAGTTGGACGGAGATAACGTCAGTCAGCAGGGTGACAGATGTCGCATCATCAAGACCACCGCCGGGGCCCGGCGCCACCGAACCAAGCCTCTGGAATTCTCCACACCAATAAATATTCTTTGTTCCTCGTATACACGTGGTCGTTTTTTATTGACTGGAGACTATGTCATTCTTTGCCGGTGCACCAGGTGGCAGGAGATCTTGCTATTTGTCTTTCTTCCGATGAAATACTAAGGAAACGAACAGACTTCGGCGCTAAGTATGTGATTTACAAACCCTAAAAAAACCTAGCGGATGAAAAATTCACAAGTTCAGTTTGACCGCCATGTGTGCCAGTCATTTGTTAATTTTTCTGCCTTATCAAAATGTATAAACAAATATTATTAATATAATAAAATTTTATATTAATAATATACATTATCATACATAAACAATATCCTTAATATAATACCAAACAAACATTTAAAATTCATTTATTTTAACATTTTCTAATATATATTTATATAAATTTGACAATTATTCTTTTATAGTGATTTTAAAAATTTATAAATATTTCATGATTAAAAACGAAAGCTTTCTTTCTTATTCTCCATTTCAAAAAATTTGCTTGAAATATAATTTTATGAAGGGACTTTGCTCCTATTTTTTGTAACATAAAGTATCATTAATATTTTTGAAGTTAATTAAGTTGGGAGGGGGGTTAGAAAACCCCCTTTTTATGATGATTTTTATTAATCTAGATATTAATACATATTCCGGGCCCTTTTTTGTGATTTTGAATAAACCTAATCTTTATTGACTAATAACTTAATATTTAAATATTATTGAAACAAATAATAAAAATATTGAATTGTAAATTTACTAAAATACCTCTTAAATTTTCTTAACACCCAATAAAATATTTAAGGAGACCTTTCCAAAAGACCATGACCTTAATAAGGATATATAATATTTAAAGGTAAAGACCATATTGGCCCTCAATAGATCCATGGCCGACCACATGTGCTTATGTATAACTGGTGTATGTGTAACTTTTATCATATTAGGATCTCCTTAGGCAATGGTCATATGGGGGGGGGGGAAACAATTTTGATAGGTTAAATGAAGAGTTATTCGCAGAGAAAGAGTCCCACACTGAAACATGATCGCTAATGCTTTTCTCGCTCTATTTTTTGATGGAGCACAATTTTGTTTCATAAGTCAACAATTGGACCATGGTGTTAATCCCAGGCCAATGGTCGGTTAGGTTACCAAACCACCTTAAGACATAATGCATGGGAGTTTTGGATTACTGAACCATTTTTCTCCTCTCCAAATTGCTTTCCTCATGTTTTCCTTACTCTAGTTTTTATTTTAGTATAGAAACTCTAGTTGTTATATAGCAGTACAAACCATCCTAACCAACCAAAGTCATAGGCATTTGAAAGTGTTGTTTCAGAAATCTTGATCAAAATGCCCACTATCTTGGTGTCATTGGTGCGAGGGTAACCTAAGGACACTATTAAACACACAAGCACACATAACTACATGGAGTCTATAATGTAGTGCAACGCTCAGACATGAGTTCACCCTGCGGGTGACCGTCGGGGTCAGTCTAACTTCACATATTGCATATTTCATTCCAATCTAATGTGTTTGTGAGCTTGTGCAAGTAGCTAGGGTTTATTTTACAGGTTACAGGTACCCTTGGTGACCAAAGTGCGAATAGTAGGTGATCAACAACGAATTTGTGTGAAACCCTAGTGACAAAGAAGAAAAATGAATCCGAGCACTTACGCAATCACTGACACCTATAAGACATCTTTGGTGCCCAAACGCCCTCGCCCTATCCCAGACACCCATGTCCAACTTTGTTTGCAAGTTCTAGAAGTAATATTGAGCATTTCTGACACTCTACCCATCCTATTCATCAGTTGTCCCAGTTCAAATCTGTTCCAGGATAAGCGTAAATCAAATAAGTCTCCTATATTTCTTATTTTCTTACAAAGTCGCATCATTAGAGTGCTTAGCATTTGTATTTCTATTGTATATCAATGACTCTGAAATTAGATTAAATAACATTATTTTTGTTAAATCAACTGGAGTCTAGATTCACTCGAATATGCCCAGATTTACTGAAATAAGTGTTTAGGCATCACTCTTCTTGATTAATACATCCCAAGTTAAGGAAAAACACAAGGGAAGCATTGTGCCTTTTGTATGATGTCACACACACTCATATTCTTTTGTGTAACTTGTGCATCACTATGTTGCATTATCTCACTTACTCGTATTTTCTCACATTACTTGTAAACATTACACACAACTTGCAGTATTCACAACCTCTACAATGCCACACACTTTCTCTTCAACATTCACATATTTCGTAGTTTTGGATAAGAGAACCACAACACCTGCAACTCATGTATTCTTATGCCAACTCATCCCGTAGCACTCATAGATCCTACAATTTTGTGAAAGCATACACTTACCTTTGTAACATTTTGAGACAAGGAAATAAATTTGTGATAGTGTACGTTAATAGTCCAGCTCCTCAAGATATTCCATGTATCATCTTTAATTTGCATAGCTTATATTTCCTTCATGGCATGCCGTAAAAAAGTACACATCCTCACAATAGTTTACAACATCAACCATTTTTCATGGTATCCCTTGCAACTTACTCCCTTTGCGTAAATTTCTTTACCTTGGTGACGTCTCACGAAAAATATACAATGTTGCAACGATGAGCACAACCTCTTGTATCAGTATGTGCAACTTTACACTCTTTTGCATCTTGCCTACAACTTACCACCTTCTACTGAGACACACGACACCTCCGAGCCTAACCACACGTAATCCTTTATGTCTTGTGTACTTGGTTTACAACTAGTGCATCTCCTGTAGTCTTTTCATAACACCAGAGAGCCTTTACGGGTTATGTGATCTTTCTTAAACCAATCTATAATGCTCATAACTTTTGTAAAATCGCACACCATTGTGTTGCATTTTCAACTTCAACAATGTTGCACACTTGGTTCGTGACACTTGTAGATTCTATTGTTCCACACAAATATCTTGGTCGAATTGTGCCTGCTTGCAATACAATGTAAAAAATTAGATACACAAATGTCTTACAACCATTCTCATGCTTGTCCGTATAACTATAAAGACATTACTTACTACATAAAGCCCCTAAAACCTCACAACATCGCCAACATGTTGAAGATTGCCTCACTCCCTTTTGGGCTTATGTAGCAACATGGTATACCATCAAGATTTGGGAGAACGTGCAACATTCATGCAACCTTTGCAACATCATGCATCAAGACATGTGACACTCAAGTGCATGCTAATTTTGCAACATCTTGCAACATTTTGTGCATTAATCTAGTTCAACACAAGACTTAACATCCACATGGATCCTATCATTTTTTGTGTGATTTATCGATTGGCATGTTCTTAATTTTGTGAAATGTTAGAAATCTCACTGTGCAATCATTGGCACTTGAAGCCCAATTGCCACCACACATCCAAAGGAAGTTAAGTGTCACTTAGTTTGGAAGATGAAATGAATTATAATTGTTTGTCTTTGTAGCATTTATTTGTTGTTATATGCTTCTTCTTATTGTATATATTGTACGACATCCATAACAAAACTAAGGAGAAGGAGAGGGCATTGCCTTTTTTCGTAATTAGTGATACCTTGACAACCATATACTTGTATGCTCCATGTATCTTGTATTAGTTAGCCATCTCTCCCACATGTTAGCATGCTTTGTGTAACTAACTTCAAAATGGTCATCTCCTAGTCCACACAAAGATCAGTTAGGGTATATTCCCCTTCATGTTCTCCTTGTTTTTTCGGCTACTCCTAATATAGGAAAATTATCAAGGATGAATTCCCTTATGATCATAGGAGCATGCCCTCCTAGCCTTATTGTGTATTGTACACATATGTACTCTACCTTTTGGCTTGCATTTGAATATAAGTGACACTATTCTATGAATTTCATGAATTGAATGTGTAATGGTTATTCCCACATTTATTTACTAGTTCTCATTACACGTTCTACAATCTACAATTTTGTTTGAACAGACCCACCCAAGCTTGGAAATTGATAATTTGCAGGTCATTTTTTTTGTGATTTTATTTCTATATTTTAGGTAATAAAATTTGGTAGCCGTAGAAATGACAAGCTGAAAATTTACAAAACTATATGAATTTTTAAATAGTCATTTTTAATATATGAAAATATACAGATTTAGAAGAAGAATGCATTAAAAAAATATTTTAAAATTTATAATTTACACTCATTCGAAAGAACTAGGCTGTCTTTTTAAAAATAAAAATAAAAATTATTGTGACTGGCGGAAATAATTTGAAATTCCGCCCCTCGACCGACCGACCTTAATTGTAAAATTGCCGTCTGCACAATTTAGAGTTGGTACAAATCAATGGAAAAGTATAGTACAATTGGTCTTGGATAGAAGTAGAACTTGGGTAGGTAGGTAAGTACCCTAGGCATGGAATATTAGTTTCCCTTCGCGTCGCGCGCGCGGGATTGTTAGGGCTGAAGTGTCACCAACAACATTAGGCCGGTGCTCATTCCAATTTCCATGGATAAAGTACACGTTGGCGTTTGTCTATGTCATTTTCTGCCCGCGGGATATCTTGCCATTGTCTTTTTCTTAATTAATTAGGGTGTCTCACGTTTCCACTGTCACGTCACATACCCCGTAGCCCACCACATGCCCGTAAGAGAAAGGGTTAGCTGGCGCCGCTGAAAGTTTCTTTGCTGTTGTGGATTTGCATCATTATTTTATTTTTCCATGGAGGAGGAATGATTCAGCATTAGGGCAGAGGTTCGAATCTTACGGTGTTTCTTATAGTTTTTTCCCTTTCGTTAAACTAATTTAATTAGCGTTGAAGAGGATCATCAAGTTTCAAGCTTCGTATACAACTGGTGCCTAGGTTTCGTACATTCCAGAAAATACTTGGTAAAGTTGGGGTACTTTGGCAGAATTTTGTTTCTAAAGTCAAGAAGTGTAGAAACGCTTATTTCTTAATCCAAATTACAATTAATGGCTTTTCCGTGTGGTCAATCCTTTATTTATCTGAAACTTTACAAGCTTATCCTCTTAAAACTTGTTCGATACGCATCTTCCCACCCCG
This sequence comes from Taxus chinensis, assembly GCA_019776745.2. Lineage (NCBI taxonomy): Eukaryota > Viridiplantae > Streptophyta > Pinopsida > Cupressales > Taxaceae > Taxus > Taxus chinensis. The sequence goes on from CM034157.1 coordinate 153,861,016, forward strand.
TCTTACATGTATCTCTCTGATTTTTGGTGGGCATTTAAAAAATGCTTATTTGGCACAATTTTGCTTCAAAAGTCAACAAAAACCCTAATCTATTTGGTTAAATAGGCATCTTCCAAACCACCTTAAGACATAATGCATTGGAGTTTTGGATTGCCAAACCGCTTTTCTCCTCTCCAAATTGCTTTCCTCCTCCTGTTTTTCTTGCATAGAAGCTCTAGTTCTTATATAGCGGTACAAACCATCCCAAGCAGCCGAAGTCATAGGCATTTGAAAGCGTTGTCTAAGAAATCTTAATCAATATGCAGACCACTACTCTCGATGTCACTGGCATTACGAATCTTGATGCAGAGGGAGAAAAAATCAGCCAACTAAAGCAGAGCATGGCTGGAATCCAAAGAGTCCATATCCAATCTAGTGAAAAGATCACTTTCTATCATGATTCAAGCATAGAAGTGGACCAGATAGGTATTTTAGGATTATACATGCTACATACTCTGTTTTTGTTGATTTTCCTACATTCTTTCTATAGTTTTGAACGTTTCTGATACTAGTGGGGTAGATCTCCATCCAGCACAAACGATTAATGTTGCAGATTATAATCCCTGAGCTCTTTTTGACAGCCTCGCTCAGCCACCCTGACGCCTGGATGGTTGTTCGGCGGACCTTCCCATAACCATGTTCATCATCTAACCCTGTTTTACCAATTATTCCCGATTCAGGGTGTGGCTTATTCTCTTCCTACCCAATACCTCCTTTTAGGCGTGCTGTCTTTAAAGAATTGTTTCATATGGGCTTGATAATAATGCAGCCATAATGTGTGAGCCCCTCAAAATATCTCTGGTTTTTTATTTTGTATTTGCAAGGTGGTGTTAATCATATTTTGGTATTAAGAAATGAGATTAGTTTTCAGAGATCTATCTAGAATTTTAAATTTTTTTGTAAGATGTGTGAAGACCCAAAACAAAATAAGGTCTTATAATTGAATTTTCAGTAGCTGACAATTGAAAAAAGGTTTTAAGGAAGGAGATCAGTTTCAAAGATCTACTTAGAATTCTAGAAAAGCTTGTTAGATTTGTGGAGCCCCAAAACAGAGTAGGGTCTTGTAGTTGAATCTTCAGCAGCGGACAATTGAAAATCTGGTCTTAATCATTTTAAGATTTTAAAGAAGATCAGTTACGGAGATCTACTTAGGATTTTAGACAATTGAAAATCTGTTGTTAATCATTTAAAGGTTTTAAAGAACAGTTACAGAGATTTACTAAGAATTTTAGAAAAGCTAGAAAGATTTGTAGATCTGCAAAACAGACTAGGGTCTTGTAATTGAATTTTCAGCTGCAGACAATTGAAAAAGTGTTAACTATTAAGCATATTAAAGGAGGAAGATCAGTATAAATCTACCTAGAATTCTAAAAAAACTAACAAGGTTTTTGCAGACCCAAAACAAAATAAGGTCTTGAAATTGGATTTTCAGTGGCAGACAATTGAGAGAACCCTGTTTCTATGGTTTTAGTCCTACCATGTAAGGAGTGTATAATTATGGTAAAGATTTTCTATTTGCTTATGTTCTTAGGTCTTCTCCATCTTATTATCTAGACTTCCTCAATACTATCTATTTCTTAGGCATGTCTCCATAATTTGAACAGGCTATATATTCTTGCGTAAGGCCTTCTTAATGGCTACGGAAGTCCATTGTAGCTTGAATAGAAATTTTAGTTAATGTTATCACATTAGAGTTCCAGAGATCTGCTTAGAATTCTAGAAAAGCTAGTTGGATTTGTGAAGCCCCAAAGCAAATGACTAGAATAATCCATAATAGAACCCTGTTTCTAAACCTGCTCAACACCATCTATTTTTGACGCCGTCTCCAAAATTCTAACAAATTATATATTCTTCCATGGTGGCTTCTTAATAGGCATAGAAATTAATTGGAAATCTCAGATTCAAATAATGGGTAACCTATAAATATTTAACACGTTTAAGGCCAGACTCCGCTGAAAGCCGTTATAAGTTATTCCCGAGTAAAATTTTTTCAGAAAGCAAATTTGGGATTCTCATGAAATCAGTCTAATTCTTTGTCACATATTTTGGCATTCCAACATTATTTTTGTGATTAAATGTTTGTATAATCTGTTTAATTTCTGCCATGTTCATGTGTACTTCAGTAGAAGCTCTGGAAAAACTGGGCTTTGGGGCGTCTCTTGACAGGACTGTTGTGTGGGGCGAATGAGGTATGTCGGCGATCATAACGTCTCATTGTTTCTGATAGAGAATCGTATTGTTATTATCAGCAAGTAACGGTGTGTGTGTGTTGTGCAGGATGGCATCTGTGAATACAAAGGATCCAGAGTTTCTAATGGTATATATGAAATAAGGCACGCATATTGACATAAAATAGCCTCTTTTTACTGTAAATTTTCCGTTTCCAATTACTGCAGTGTCATCATGAGAGACTAAAAGCTGTTCCAGTGAAGTCTGAACAAAGTATTTGAACTTTTTGCCATGAACATGGATCATACCATTATTTACCTATTTCAAATAAGCACGTCTTACTTTGGACTTTCTGTCACACGTGTGACGGAGTTTATTACAAAATAATGCTGTGGACAAATCAGTTACTGCATCTACATTTGGAAATATTATTTTAAGTTAAAAAGTAACACCAGATTATTACTGCCTTTAGTAATATTGAGATTTGCAAATAATTACCACGGAATTTTATTGTCCTCCTGTGACCTGTCACCTGTTGACCTGATAAACTAAAAGCAAAGAAAGGCGCCAATTTCCAAATTCCCTTTCGTGCAAAAGCCCATAATTACGATATCGTTGAAACAAGGGAAAAAACGGCACGAGCGGCCCCCACATTGAATGGCGTGCTGAGCTGTTCTTAAATATGATGTCGGCATGTTGCCGGCAAATCCGCACATTTCAAAAGTCGATGTGTTTCTGTAATTTAATTAAATTTTTATAATAATTTAATTTTATATTGTGAATATTAGTTCATTTATATATTTCTTCTAACGAAAATATTTTTAAGTGGTTGACACCATGTTTATAGGTTTTAGTAGTATATTCAGTTAATTAGTATATTTAATTTATTTTTCAATGTGAAGAAGAAGGTCGTGTTTCTACTACAATATTTATGTTGAAGAAATGTGCAAATTTATTGTGGTCTAGTGTTTAATCTAATATCAACAATTCCCTACTCACTAATAAAAGATATCTTCGGTCAAATCATAATAGTTCGTCCTATTTGGCAGGGCAAAAATGTGACCCTCAATTTTTTGTGTCGGTAATTTGAGGGGTGTTTGGGCGAACACCCCCTTCGGCCAAACTCTCATGTCCTCAAAAGGGGGAGTTCACCCTATCTTCTTCCTCCACCCGCACTAACCCCCTTCACCCAAAGGGAGTTTGAGCAAACCCCTCTTTTGCATATAAATATAATGACTCTACAAAATGTGTCAATCGTAACTCCCTTGGAATGGTCACGTCAAACATGGGGTTCAAATTGTTGCTTATTTTCAATTATTGTCTCAGGTCTAAATGATCAGATCAAATCTAAGGTCATAGAGTACAGAGGCATATTTTCTTATAATAGCATGAAAGGCATGCCACCCACAACACTCTCTTGATTCACCTTTGACACCTAAAATTTCTACATGTTCATCCTCATATATGGCTAAAATCTTCCAATCACCATATCTACCTATAAAAGCTATGTCAAAATCATGTCTTCTATTAATGTGAAAGACTAACATGGTTATGTCATGTCTCATAAGATTGGTTCTTTTCCTTTAGCATGCCTTGTTATTGTTGCAAGAAATCTTATGAAAATGGTTAGATGTGCAAACCCACTAATTTCTCTTATCTATGCAACAATATTTGTCCTAAAACTTATAATTAGTTCTATGGTGATCTTACCAACATCGTTACATTATGTAGAGATTACCATCTCATTAACTTTTACCCTCATTGATAGTAATGGAGAATTATTTTACCATACACCTTCACGGTTTAAATATCTTTGGACCTTTTACAATTCTTTAAAATTTAAGGCTATATATCAATTGAAGATAGTGTAACTTTATAAATTGCATATAACAGTTTTGTGTTGATATAAATGTGTTTCTTCTAGTTACACAATAAATTTTTATATGTATTTCAATTAGAATACATTTAATTAATGTTGATGTGAATGGAAGGATTTTTCAAGCTATGCTCAACTAGACTTTTGTTATTTTGTTTTGTTGATATGGATATTGAAATTGTTTATGTTTTTTAATGTTAGATGTGTGATTTTAAATGTAGTGTTTGTGTAAGTATTGATTTTTTTTATTTCATATTATACAATTGTAATTGGGAAGGAGGGGGAGTTACTAAGAATTAAAAGAGTTCAATTCTATGTTATATTTTTTAATATTTAATCTATTTAATTATACAACCTAAAATATTTGATTTTTTGAATTGAATGACATAATCCAAAAATATTTTGAATAGTAAGAAATGAGGATTGTGTGCCTCTAAGTATATTACATTCATCATATCTTATATATAATATTACAACGTCCTACTTATTTCATGAAAAAAAATCACTTTGAAATGCATCGTTTTCTAAATGTATACCTTGTTTGATTAGTCCTTCTAAGAGATTCAAATATCTCCTATAAAGTGAATTCATATATATATAAAAAATTAATTAATTAATACACACACCCACTTCATTTACTCATATAAATTGAAGTTCTAACTTTTCATCATGGAAAGTTTGGATGAATATACACCCTTCCACTTGAAATTACTTCTACATGTTCATATTTGATCATTGACATCTAATAATCCTTTACACACAGTTCATTTACTATTATAAGTTGAAGTGTAACTACTTCTCCTAACTTTTCATCATGGAAAGTTTGGATGAATATACACCCTTCCACTTGAAATTACTTCTACATGTTCATATTTGATCATTGACATCTAATAATCCTAATTAAAGAATCAAGACCAAGTCCCAAGGTTTAATGACCCAAGTCTTGATGTCCTAATCATTATGTACTTGTTACATTACTTATGAGGATTTGTAGAGTCATAGAAGAACTTCTTAGATGCACTAAAGAGACATATTCGACTTGAAGTTCATAAGGCATGTATTTAGAGGTAATCATATATGATATTTAGAGGTAATTTGTACTTATATTTTTGTACTTACATTTATTAGGATCCACATGTGATGTAACATTCTCCCCAAAGTGAGTTACCATAATAACATGTCAAGTTTTTTGACATACATTAATTATTTGAAGCTTAGAATATCTCTTACAAGTTAGGAAGATAATGATACTCATGTTTTCCTATTTCTACTTAACATTCATATGCAATGAGAGGTTTACATCGTCAAAATTTATCCTATACTTGTTTCAAGTTTTCCACTTATCTTAAACGACAAGATAGTGTCTCTCTAAATAACATAGTTTCCCATTTATACATTTAATAAATGAACTAGACATATATATTCACTAAATGTTAATTTACAAGATTTCTCGTTCCATTATTCATCCATTAATACATAAGCAATTTAATTAATTCAAATCAAGTGATTCAGTTATCCTAGTTAAGTACCATCATGATCTTCAAATTTAACATAGTTCAATTGACCATTTTGTAAATCAAGGTTACCTACTATTCATTTACATTTCTTTCATCAATATAACAATTTACACCAATCTATCTCATGAATTTTCCACATGAAAGCATTTCGTAATTAGAGTTCTAATAAAATGAATTTATCATATATTACATATACACATATTTCACAAACAATTTACTTAACCATTTGTGATTAAGCTCTAAGGTCTTCCTCCTTTTAGTTCAAATGGCTTAACAAAATCTTTTTTAAACTATATAATTCAATCAAAGGATCATTAATAGTTTATACCATTTAAACGTCATCTTTTAAATATACAAAGTTAATTAACTAACGTAAATTTCAACCCTCTGATTTGTAAGGTTTACAATTTCACTTTTGTTTATTTTATATAAATCAAAAATAGAAATTACATTGACACAATACTCACCATAAAATACCAAGGCACAAGTCGTAGAGAGAAATTTGTTGTGCAATTATAGTGAGATAAAGAGCATCAGTAGAGCATGTTACCTCCAACCACAAGCCGTGTAGATCCCCACACACCTCTCAAATATTGACAGTGTCCCTACCCTTCATGAGAAGGAAGATGTGGTAATTAATGAGGAGAGATGGAGAGAGATAGAGAGATTCATATATATAAGCCATTACCCAATCAACTGGTAACATCTACGGGGTAGGAATAATATAATTCCTAAAATCATAACCCAATTATTTTAATTTTGGCCAAAAGTCTCTGAATATCAGTAGGTACCCACCTAATCCATGATATTGGACAAAATGTTGGAGCATGGTATAATCTAAAATCAAGAGGGAAGCCTATGAGTCAATTCGTACTCAACCCTATGTCCCCTCATAACATATGTCATGTGTGCTCCAATGTACTAGGCCCTATCAATCCCTATCTATACAAGTCACTTCCTAATCTTTACACATTTCCCAAACTATACTCATTACCTCGTTCAACAATTTACAACAAAACTTCTACATCGAGCTATTCAATGGCCAACTAATACGAGATGAACCAAGGGAAAGACAACAACTAAAACAACCCTCATAAGTGTCCCATACCACCTAAGAAGATTAAGTTTTACAAAATACCTACATCTGGATTCTTTTTGCTTGATAGGGGCTTTAACGTTCGAAACAACCTATTTTATTTGATCTATAGTTTCACGAATCTCAAGTCCCCAATTAATTCAAATTATTTTATAAGCGATATCAAGCATTAAAATTTTCAACTAGGCTTATCATTCCATTACACATAGCATGAAAGTAACTTTCATCATATTAATCCATTTATCAAAATTTTCTAGCCTTGTTTCCCCAAGATGTTGTCACTAAATATCAAGCTGTACTTATTTAATGAAAGACCTTGAAAATAGATTACTCATTACAATTACCTACATGTTTTGATTTTACAATTGTAGGTTGTGTTGTATATCAATTGCATATTCAAATCAGTTAATATCATTTAACTCCGCAATGGTCTCCATAATCAAATTTATTAGCTTCTTTCAATAGGTTTGCAACCCTAGGCCTCACCCCCACACCCCCACCTACATAAATTGTCTATTCTAAGGTTAATCAAGGTTTCTCATAACATTATAACGACGTGCCTTCAATCATTTTTCTCAACTCTATCATGACAATTTTTAGGACAAGTATTACAATAGTTCTTGTTTAAATCATCTATAAATATGAAAAGTTCAATAACCCCTTAATTGGCTAATCCCTTGATTTCTTGTTATTGTCAACATTGCATTTTAAAATGAGTAAACACCCTTATGTTTTAGGAAGCATCAATTTCATTTATTTTTAAAATAATTTCTAAGTAGGGGAATAAGTGTGGGACATGCAAGGGTTTAACTCTCATGTTTTTACTAAGTCATGAAGCAGGTGTGGGACATGTAGATATTTAATTTCCACACGTGCAAAAATTATGTGCTTCATGACTAGAGACAAACCCTTGGAAACCTTAGGTTAGTGGGACGTGTGCCCTAAGGTGACCTCCAGATTTTAAAGAAGCTGGCTCTTCTCTGGTGTGGGGAGTAGGGTTAGAAGAAAACATAAAAATAACTAAAGATAACAAGGTGATGTGCCAATCTAGAACACATAGAGATACAAATTATTTAAAAGAGTTATCTAAGACAGTCGAAGAGTTGTTCAGCATGGTATACTATCCTGATAACATTAGTGACTGAGGATGCGAAGCGATCGATTCGTAGATGATAAACAAATAAATAAATCTCAAGGGAATTAAGCACGATGATTTTTCTGATCCGTTTGAGATTACTTAATAATGAGATAACAGAGATTCAAAACATGAAGGAACACATGGTGCACAGAATAAGAACTCTTTATTCATAGAGAAAATGATACATAAGGCCCTCAAGGCACAAATTACAATTTTCTTATACGATAGAGGATTACTGAGGCTGGACTCCTACCAACTATTGAAACTCCTCCCTTTTTCTATTTTCTTCTTTGATCTTTTTCCTTCCTTTATTCCTCCTATATCCCTCTCTCTTTTCCAGAATACTCTTGCTCCCTTTAAAAGACCCTCCCTGTCTCTATTACTCGAAGCTCCCACTTTCTAGCTCCTGCCCCAATTTCTTTTAAACGCCAAGCCACCACCATCGGTATTTGATTCTGGCATTTAATCCCTTGATCTGGAATAATATTGGATCATTTACAGGGATTTGTGTAACTACTCAATTCAATTTCACCATCAAAATATTGGCCGGCGAAGATCTTTTTCTGCCACATGGAGGCTCGGCGCTCATTTGGGAATGTCCTCTTTTGGTTTTATACTGAAAGTGCACTGAAGAGACACATGGAGGCTTTCACTTGCTTCTATTGTGTTCTTCCTTTTCTACCTATTTAGGAGCAACTTTGTTGGACCCTAGAGACATGTGGAGGGCCTACACTCATTTGGGAACCTGCCTTAGGATTTTACCTTTGAAGTTGCGCTGATGAGGCACATGGAGGCTTCCGTTGGATCTCTTCCCATATTTATAATTTTCAACGGCCGGTGTAACTTTATCAGGCTCTAACCACGTGGAGAGCCTGTGCTCATTTGGGAACCTTTCTTTTAAGCATCATACCAAAAGTGCACTGAAGAGACATGTGGAGGCTTGCTGCTTCTTTTTATACTTAGCCGATTTGGGCCTCAAGTGAACAAATAAGTGCGGGTCGGGGAAACAAGATATGCTTAATGAAGGAGTCTTAGTAAAAGGATGTAATCAGTTTGGTGACTCAATAAGGGAACCTGTGACTGCCATGGAAGAATCTGATATCCTCCTACCTTCAAAAATCAAAATGTGGCCTTCAGAATGCCACTTAGAGCTTCTGTAAGGAAGCCTAGTATCCGAGCCATTCCTGCTCTATTGGGTAAGTCCTCCATTGCAAGGCTTGGAACGCTCTGTCCAGCTCAATTATCTCCTTATGGGAGAAACCTTGGAGGCTTTGCATTACTGCATGCAGCTGAAACTCTAGCTGTATAATGGGATTGATAATGGCCTCCACCTCGGTGACACTGGAGTCTTCCTTCAAAGACTGAAAGATAGTCTTGTCTTGATGTTTTGCAAGCAAGAGCTGTTGGATTTGGTCCTTTGATAGGACTGTAGAATCATCTGGGAAGGGAGAAGGGAAACCTAACTGCACCAATTCATTGATATTTTGTTTCCTCTCCTTTATTCCCTAGTGGAGCTGCACCAAGAGATTTTGACATTTGGTAGAAGCTTTGTTACAGCTCAAAATCTCATTGATCTTCGCAGCAATTAACCACCTGTCTGTGATCCCTACCTTCTGAAGAACAGAATCGGAGGCATCATAAAGTTTCTGAATCAAAATATTAGACTCAAGGACCTTATAGGATAAGGCATTGACAATGGTGGAGACTGCATTCTCTACCTTAGAGCACAATTCTTGTGTGTCAGATATAACTTCAAGTGTCGGGGCTAGATCTGCAGCAGTAGTGGAAATCCTGTCATAGCAGGAGGCATACAATCCCTACACTAATGTTACAATCCCTACCCTCTGGATTATTTCCCTAATTTGATGGTCAAGTCCTTGACCATATCTTCAGCAGACTTAACCCTGGCATTAAGGCCACTCTTTTCTTACATTAGTGCATTGGCCAGGGCCTCGGATGCAATGAGTTTAGTTGTTAGAGTCTTTTCTTCTACCTAGGAAGCCACAAGGACTTGCTTGGTAGCTACATCCTTCAACTCTTTTTTGAGCTGATCTAATTCTTTGTCCTTAACTTTAAGCTCAACCATCTAACCCGCTGCTATGGCCTCTACCTTTTGGAGGCTGGATTACACCTTCTTCAACTGATTGCTGAGTTTTAAGTAGTCTTTAGTGACTACTGTAGTTGTTTCATTCATCAGTTCCACCCTATCCTAAGGATGGAATTCCATTAGGTCAACGATGACAGCACTGATCGAATAGTCATCAGGCTACATCTGCTCCATGGGCTTAGATACTTGAGGGACAAGGTGGGTGATGGTCAAGGAGCTTTGTTGATGGTCGTATAATGACCATATCTGCTTGGTTGATGGAGATGTCATCTCCTTCTTCTTTTGTTTTTCCCTCCTTTTCTCCTGGGCCTCCTTAGCAGATTCTACTTGGTTGATAAACTCAGAGGGAGAAGAGACCATTCCCCCTGTGAACTAAAACCTAGGTGTCAAGCCATATGGGATAGTAACTGGTGAATGAGATGTTGCAGTTACTAGGGCTAAAGAAGGGGGTGTGATCACATGGGGGGAGAAACTTGGGATGGTGGTAAGAGGCTGCAGAAGAAGGGTAGCTCCAGGTGGAGGGAGAGTATGTGATGGGGTGACAGACAAAGGGGGTCCTCCAGAAGGGGATAGCAGAGGTGGAGGCAGAGCTTGAAACAGTGCCCCATGTGGAGGTAGAGGTGGAAGTGGGTGGAAGTTATGACTGATTTTAACCTCTTGTGTACTGGGCTTGGAGGTGATTCTTCAGTTGTAACTTCTCTCAAGGGGATGGATGAGGGAAACACCACTGGAGGGCTCTGAAGAGGAATGACAGGTGAAGATGGTACTGGCATCTATTGTTGTGGAGGTCTGGAGGATTCTGTGGTTGATTTGATAGACCCCTCAGGAGTGGACGCTAACTGTATCCTCGCTGTCTGAATCAGAGTTATGCTCCACATCCCACTTCTCTTCCCACAGCTCATCACTAGAGACCCCTTCAAAACTTTACGTGATGTGGCCAGTCTCCTTCCTGTATTTCCAGAAGGCTTCCATTTTTTCAGAGCTCCAAGATTTCCTTTTCAGGGCCTTTCGGAGCCCCTTTGGTATTGTCAGAGTAGGGTCAAATTTAAATTTAGCCGAGTGGAACGACTCTCAACCCGGAGTTAGGATGTCCGTAAGTTCAACAAAGATATCAGGTGATTCTTTATGGGGACTCCACCTTGAATTGAAAAAGGGTCTTGGCTCATGCTTGCATGGGTTGGAGAGTTTGTTACTAACCAGAGTAGCAGCCATGCTTCCATCTTGGTCAAACCTCCATGAATCTTTGATAAAGGTGAACCCATACGAGGCTAATTTCTATGAGAGGCAGTGGTCAACTCACTTTTTGAGTATGGTAACTCCTCCTCTACTGAAGGGGAGGTCATAAAGTTCTTTCTTTTTTCAAGTTCAACCAAATTTGATGTCCAGAAGGATGAGTTGCCTGGTAAATTTGAGACCCACCACCCGAGGCGTGAGAATCCTCAGGAGCATGAAAGACTCTCCCTTGAATCCATGAACCCGAATCATTGAATGCCCTCTGGAAAAGAAGAAGTCACAGGGGTGTGATGGGTCTGAGAGGATAGACCACACATAGTCATTCATTCTGTTATTGATCCCTTCAGGATCAATTTCTATCATGAGGGGCTCCATAAAAGCATTGAAAAATTCATATACATCAAATGATCGGGACAATACATGGGTCCATACAGATACTGGGATAACCTTTTGGGAATCTACCTCCATATCCCATAAGGACAGAGTCATAAACTGACTGAAATATTGAGCGTTCTGGTATAGGATGAGGTGGAAGAGAAAAGATGAATACTTGAAGGTGGACACCATTGAGAAATGTCCCAGCTACTCATGAATTGACCTAGTGATGACTTCTGTGAAGTCGAACCTATACGCTTGATTCTGACTGATAGTCCTCATCCAGAACAGGGCCACCATCTGCCAATCTTCAACTCCTCTATCAGAGTCTAGCCCAAAAATAAAGGCCAACATGGAGCAGGCATCCTGAGAGTCAGGCATGAGGGATTTTAACGGGATGGGAAACCCTGGGAGCCCTGAACTGCTGGTCTCTGACTACCTTAACTCTCTATTAAGGAATGAGGCCTTATTCTGGCATTGGGACCATACAGTTCAAAGCTTGGCTATATCATAGAAACTTGCCGTTTGGTCATAAGTTAGGGCCAACATGTCCATAATGGCTTGTGGTGTAATTACCATAGTCATATTTTGGCCCTGGATGGTATGATTTTCTGAATTGAAATAGGTCGTGCACACATTTGTATAAGCTCTGGGCATGGGCGTGTGAGGGGGACCATATATTGGGCAAGGGTTGTGCTCCAGATTCTAGAGCTGAATGACTCAGAATTTCCCAAGTTGTTGAACCTAGTGAATGTTGCTTCTCTCAAAGCTTTGGGCCTTTTGTTGAGACTGGGGTCGAAGATGTCATCAGTTGGGTCACTGACCATAGAAGGGTCATTGTATCGAGACAATGAATCAGGGAATCTTATCTGGGGCTGCAGAGGTGCTGGGGGGAGGGGTTTCCCTGCGTAGGATTTTACTACTAGAACAGAGCTGGAGGTGGCCATGGTGTCCCTCTAAATTTAGATAGGACTCTGGAACTCTAGAAGCTTTGATACTCGCTTATGAATTCTGAAGACTCTAATGCTTTGGGATGACCGTGCCAAACAACCGAGACACCCTTAATAGTTCTTATCATTGGGGAGTAAAGCTCACACGTATTCAGGGTCACTTCTCATAACAATCTTTTGAGTGAATGACTCAAAGCGCCGAATTCGTTGTTTGTGATAGATTTTCATTGATTGGGGATCTCCTCATTAAGAAAGGGGCTTTAAACTTGATGACAACTCCTATTTCTAGGAGAACTGGGTAGGTGATTTTTCCCATGGAACTTGAAAGGACATGGCAATTGGTGGTGGGACATGCAGGTGCTGCACCCAAAAAGGAGGGAAAAACAAAACAAAAACCGGAAGGAAGGGGATACAATATATACATATAATACATCTTTGGAGACACTTATACATAGGGTTTTAAGTGAATCCCATTAACTGGGATAGCCAAGGGATCTCCCGCCATGGTCTCAAGTTCAAACGAGTTATGTTGCTTACGTGCACTGATTATAAAGGGTCCAGTCCACAGGGGGTCAAACTTTCCATGGTTTCCTGGCTTGGCTGCTCTTGCATCCCATTTTAACACTGCGGTTCCGACCTGAAAATTTGGTTCTGATGTTTTCTGATCAAACCACGTCTTGACTACTTGTTGGCACTTGATCATAGCCTCATGGGAAAGTTCACACTTCTCCTGGAGCTCTACCATCTTGGCAAGTCTCACTTGCATCGCTCCATTTTCTTCTATTTCGGATCCTTTCAACAGTTGCAATGCAGGAATTTCCAATGAAATTGGCATCACGACACTTTTCCCATAGACTATTTCATATGGTGAAGCCCTCAGGATCTATTTTGGGGTGATCCAATCGGCCCATAAGGTTGTTTTGACATGCTCATGCCATAATATTTTATGCTCATGTCCCATATTTTTGATGAGTCTTATCAGATTCTTATTGGTAGACTCCGCCAGACCATTTCCCTATGGGTAATAGTTAGAGGATGACTTTAGATATATCCCATGTTTGACCAAAAAATCAGATACTTTAGCCCCCAGGAAGGCTTTAGCATTGTCAGATATAATAGTGCGGGGGGGTCCAAAGCACGTAGTGATATCTTGCAAGAGTCCTAGGATCACATTTTCTGTGGATTCCTTAAGAGGAACTACCTCCGCCCATCGGGTGAAATAATCAGTAGCTGTGAGAATCCATCGGTGTTTGGCACTTGAAGTTGGGTTGACCATCCCGATGAAGTCGAGACCCCATTGTGTGAAGGGTTCCTCAACTAGAATGGGGTTTAGGGGTAATGTTGCATTTCTTCGAAAACCCGCATAAACTTGACAAACCTTGCATTTGTTTGTTTTGGCATGACTATCGGTGAACAGGATCAGCCAGAAGTACCCTGCTTGTAAGATTTTTATGGCCATGGTTTGGGAAGAAAAGTGACCACCTGAGTTCCCATGGTGTAATTCTCATAAGACCCTCCTGGCCTCTTCATTTTCTAGGCATCTCAACATTAATCCATTAAAATTCCTTTTAAAAAGGAAGTTGTCAATCATGGTGAAATGAGTCCCTTGTTGCCTATAGTACCTTCTCTTGGTTAGGGGGAGATTGTCTTGGAAATTTTCTGGTAGGCATGAAATGAATCCTATCTAAGACCCAACCATATGAATTATTTTCCTGGAGATAAAGAATCTGGTCGTTTTCTTCACCGATTGTTGGCCTGGAGTCTTGAGTGCAGTCTTGGGTCATATATTGACACAGACCTCTTCCTCTTACGAGATTTGTGGGTCTCACCTCGACATCATATTCCAGGATCTTAGTGATCCAATTCACTCTTTTCTCAGTTATCTCACCTTCCATGATATATTCTTTTACGCTGGAGTGAGCCACCATGATCCGAATTTTATTGTGAGTGACCAGATGCCTAAATTTCTTCAGGATTTTGACTATGTCATAAGCCTGCCTCTCCATGAAATTATATCTTGTCTCATAATCATGGAGAGTCTTTGAAAATAAGGTGATCGGGTGTTCCTCCGTCTGTGATTCACCCTTTTGTGTCAATACAAATGCAATGTTGTGTTCACCCCCGTATACATACATAATAAAATCCTTTGAAAGGTCGGGATTTCACAACACGGGGGTAGATGCAATGGCTACCTTTATCGTCCCAAAGGATTGACGCCCCTCCAGAGTCCATTTGAAATTAAGGTCCCCCCTAAGCATGAGTGTGATTGGGAATATCATTCTGGCAAAGTCTGAAATGAACTTGCTGACAAAGTTGATCCTTCCTAGGAAAGATTGGACTGCTTTCTTATTAGCTAGCAAGGGCAGGTCTAGAATGGCTCTGACCCTCTTGGGGTCAATGGAGACTCCTTCTTTTGATACGATATGTCCCAGGAGTTTACCCTGGGGTACTCCAAAAACACATTTCTTTGGGTTCAGAGAGATTCTGAATTCTTGGCATTTTTTGAACACAGCCTCCAAAGCATCAAAATGCTCCTCAGCTATTTTGGTGAACACTGTGAGATTGTCAAGATATACTAGAATTACCTTGTTGATCAATGCACCGAATGCGGATTCCATGGCCCTTTGAAAGGTAGCCCCGGCGTTGGTTAGTCCAAAGGGCATTTTTCATAAGAAAAAGTTCCCCACTTGGTTGTAAATGTAGTCTTATGTTGATCCGCTTGTGCGAGCCATATTTGATTATAGCCCGAAAAACCATCTTATAGGGAGAACATCTCTGAGCCCACCACTATTTGCAATATTTACTCCATAGAGGGTACGGGATAATGATCTTTCAAGGAGGCTTTATTTAGGTCTCTGAAATCTACACAAAGCCAGATTTCTTCGTTCTTTTTCCTCACTGGAACTAGATTAGAGACCCAAGTTGTATGCTTTATAGGAAAGATGATGCAGGCATGTAGGAGCTTTTTTAATTCCTCAGCTCTAAGGGATTCAATTTTAGGATTTGTCGGCCTTTGCTTTTGGTGCACAGGCTTAGTTCCTTCTTCAAGATCTATGGTGTGTTGGATGATGTCTCTATCGTAGCCATGCAGGTCATCATAAGTCCAAGCCATCACCTTATCATATTTGTGGCATAGGGCCACAAGTCTCTCTTTTTCCCTCGGGGTCACTGATCTTCTGACCTTTAATTTATTTTCCTTAGTGACTTCCAATTCTACATAGTCCTCCTTCATAGCCACAAACTTCCTTCAGTCAGAACTGGCATCATTTGAATCAAAAAGACTCTCAAGGGTTATTAACCCTTTTGGAAGTTTGTTTGTTCTTAACTAGATAATCTGGTCTCCATATGCTTCCTCGATCTTAGGCTGGAGCTGTTCTATGAATTGATTAGACTATTGCAGGAAATGTATGATTTGTTGGTCATCATTGAAGACCTGCCAATGATCAAAATTGTCGGGGATAGAGGGGCGGATGATCAGCCTTATGGCATTTTCATTTATTATTAAATCCTGAATTGGGTCAAACTGTGATCCAATCAGGGCCATCCTATCTACTTCTGTATTCCATTCTCGAGGGATAACTTTGATGTTGAGAGCCTCAAAATCATCGATAAGATCCCAAACCCGGTGTCGATAGGATCTCATCCTAGGGTTCCTTGTGGCAGCAGTATTTCTTACCTATGTCACTACCAACTCTGAGTTACAAAGACTCTCAGCTGCTTAATGCCTTCCTTCTGGGCCATGGTCAAGATGTGCAATAGAGCCTCATATTCCACTTCATTGCTAGTACAAGAGAACTGGAAACGGAAAGACTGGAGTAATTTTCTTCATTGATAAAATCACTCCAGCCCCCGAACCATTCTTTCTTTTGGCCCTATCAAAGTGTAGGGTCTACATTTGAGGATATTTGGGTGGTTCCCCTTTCTTTTTCTGTGTCCCTTGGTTATCTCAGGAATCTTTGAAGCCTCATCAAAAATGACATACGTTCCAAGCCCAGTGGAATCAAAATTCCCGAATGGATCACCCGGTGGAAGGTTGGACAGATGACCCTTAGATAGGGAAACTTTGTCTTCTTTATAGGATCCTTCTTCTCGAGTGATCATTGCATGGGAAGCCTCAAAGCCTGAAGTTGGCTGGTTAGTTATATGTTCTTTGGTAAGGGGTTCTGATAGGACCTTCATTTTGGACCCGTACATGGTTCGCAAGATCAGATGAGACCAATCAAGAGACATATAGCCTCCGATTTTAGCTGTAAAATCATGGGAGAGACAAAGGCCAAATACTGGAGGGACATCTATTACCACAACATCATGTGGAACAATTATATTTGGGCAAGAGTAGAGTTCCAAGAGGAGTCCTTTAATGATTCTGATAGTTTGTACAGACTTTCCATCTAATTACATAACTCCCTTTTTCCAAGGCTCATATTTAATACCCAAGGCATTGGAAATTTCTTTAGGCATGAATGTAGTGCTAGCACCAAAATCTATCATAGAATTATGCAACAACTTCTTCCCTATAATAAGAGTCATGAAAAAGGGGCTTGGTCTTGGCTTACTAACGTCTTCCTTTTGGTTCAATAGTATTGTCTCCACCAAGTCTCTCGGGGATTTAGTTAGTTAGTTGATTCAGGCCTTCGAGTGAACAACTAAACGCGGGACGAGGCAACAAGAGATGCTTAATGAAGGAGTCTTAGTAAAAGGATGTAATCTAAACCCCTAATCGCAATTATGTATAAAACCTATTTCACGTCTGTGCATAAGGTAGAACACATAACATATATTATTTGGGTAGGAATAATCTAAACCGAGGTATAAGTGTGAGACATGAAACAATTAAATTCCTACATTTTGGCTAAGTTGTGGAATAGGTGTGGGACAAACAGGTATTTAATTCCCATGTTTTATTTAAAAATGCCTATTTCAAATGATAAATAAAATACACCTTTCGTTCATATGGCCTACTGCTAGAGTGGCTAAATTATCAATGATTGTTAAGGCATCACCTATTCCCCTACAAATACTCAAGCTTGAAACAAAGATAGAGACGAAAAATGGATCACATAATGCTTTTTTAATTATAACCTTCAATTAATGTCTTTTCCTTAAGCATTCCTTTTACGCATCCTTGCTACCTGATCCGAAGGGAGTAATGCCAACTATCAGGTTGCAATGTCGACAGACGTCCCTCCCAATTGCAAGTATCTTCCTGGCCACAAGCACATTGCATCGCCCTTCACATTTCTTTGTGTGCTCTTCGTACATAGTATATTTTCACATTGACTCCTCGATTCCTCTTTCCTTTCCCATGCACTTCTCTACCCTCAAACGCCATTTTCTACACCCCTCTTCCTTTCTCGTTATTCCTCTTCTACCAATTTCGCTTCTTCACTATATCCCTTTTGGTGTTCACATCATAAATTTCACGTCCGATTGCTAATAAAATATTTACATTGCATAAGTGTCTATGGTACTCCCTCCTATGTGAATGGTTCCATTGACCAACAAAATAAATGATAAAAATGAGAATAATAGAATTTGTGTGAAAAGGAGTAGACAAAGAAACTACCTAGGAATATCTGGTTCCATGGACACTTTTCTTATTTAATTTGGTATATGGTTTTGTGTTGAATTTAATTTTTAATTGAATAAAATATGATTTATAAAATGAGCGTCAATAATGCTATACGCAGCGCGTCGTCCACGTTAATTGGACGGAGATAAGGTCAGTCAGCAGACTTCACTTTGCTCGAGTGACAGATGTCGCATTCATTAACACCGCCGCCACCGACCCAATAAATATTCTCACCGCCAATAAATATTCTTTGTTCTCGTATACACGTGGTCGTTTTTAATTGAATGGGGACCATGTCATTCTCTGCCCGCGCACCAGGTGGCAGGAGATCTTGTTGTTGTCGTTCTTCTATGAAACCTTCGGCGCCAACTGCCAAGTATGCTCCTCTCCTCTGCACTGGTCAAATTTGATAACGGGAAGGCGCTGCCGATATGCTCCTCTCCTCTAGGACTCGGGACTCGGGAGTCATTTCAAATGATACCTAATGGAAAGGCGCTTTCCGCGCCAGCCAAAATGCGATTCGTGAATAAGCCCCCCTACCTACTACCTAATGGAAAGGATCTGATGTAAAGGTACGCCGTGGCATCCGGATTCAAATAAAAGAACAAATAAAGTACAAACCTTTTGGTTTTAATGAAAATGATAAAAAAAAAACTATTTAAGTATTAAGTGGCAGTCGCAACTTGCAGTGGCTCGACTACTGTTGGAATTGCGTGCGGAGCTTGTTTTAGTAATAAATTAAATTCGTTGTCGGCATGTCGGACCCAAATCACTTAAAAAAAACGGCTTATAGCCTGTCAATTTCCAGGGTTGGTCGGACCCCAGCAAAAGCAAACTTTGGTCTTCGTATTTTAAGGCGGGTGATACAAATTTAACCCTTCCCCACTTGTTGTACAAATCTAACCCTTTCCCACTTCTTGTAATTTATCGAAGGCTATTCTTAGTACTAGCAATCCCATGTGTATAATGCAATGTGAATGCCGAAAGGTATAAGTTATTTGTTTTAGAGGGATAGTTATGATGTTTTTTAGTTGATGTTGATAAAGGGTATGATTGATTTTGGTTGTATAAAAATGTAGATGAACCACTTCATTTAAATAGCGCAAACATGAGGTCTAACCTTTAGAACAATTCAATATGAAAAAAGTGATATAATTTACAAAGCTTTGGATGGATACAAGAGTGTTAGATAGATAATCCTAAGCCTAGCACATAGTCATAAATTAGTCACAGCCCTTTGAATTCAAGTATAGCTTAAAATCAAAGGAAAACTCCATACCCTCGTGAATCAATGTTTCTAAACAACATTCAGACAAAATTAAGCCTATGCTGTATCTAAACTCTTTTAATATTATAAAACCACAGACTCGTCTACATTGATAAAGTGGAAAGTAGTGCCCAGGAGGTGTTCTGGCTATATAGTGATCTCAAGACTTACCTTATGTTGAAAGTGAAACACCTATCTAAACACCAAAAATTGCATCCATTAAATAGACTTCCATGGAAAATAATGAAAGTAGAGCATGCAATGGTATACTTTAGCCACGCGACCACTCCAATGTCAAATCATTGATCACAAATGATCACATTCATAAAAGTATGAGTTGCAAGAAGAGGCTATTGAAAGCATTCACAAAACTGTGACACCAGTGGAAAAAACCAAGTTCAAGCTTATCCAACCTCCCCCATACACATGGTTGAGATCAAGAAAAATTTATTGGCTTTACTAACTGGTAAAAAATAACAAATTAAATTTAAAAATCACCTAAATTTACTATATTGTCCAATCTTACTATATTTCACAAAATCTACCAGTACTAATTGTAAACGCTATACATTAGAATATAATGCTTATAGATCTTGTGCACTATGATATTATTTTCCATTTTAATCTTTAAGTGATTGGATATTTGGGATGAATTTTGCATTTAGATGAGGCTTCAGTGGTCCCAGTTTCCAAGGTTTAGGCCACTAAGGTGGTGTTTGCTTTCCCAAAGGAAGTAGTGGTTCCTTCTGACCCTGTTTAGGCAAGCACCAAGGCTTACAAGTCTTCCCATGTTTATAGGGTTCATATTGTTATTATGAAGTAGGTAGCCAAGTCTCCCATGGACAAGGGCCCTTAGCTCCACTTTTCCCAGCCTCTAGAGAATTTTGTTGGGATATTTCTAGAGCTGCTGGTTTTAGAAAAGATGATTTGGCCCTTGACTTATATGACCCCTATGCAATCTCCCTTAGAGGAGTTTGTTGGGGAGTCTTCAATTCTTGTGGAGGATTGAAGTCAAGGATAGAAAAGAGTCTACATAATTTCTCTCTTCTAGCCGTAAGACTCTCGGATCGAGCGAAGATTTGGTTAATTACCTATTTGTTTTAGATCTAGAGTCGCTTGTTAATGGGCATGGTTGGATTCTTGCTCTTATGTTTGGTATTTCATTTTCATGTATTTCAATTGGGAAAGCTCATCTTTTCTTCCTTCCAATGAACGGGCGAGGGCCCGAAGTGAACCCCTAGTTTTACCTATTAAAATAAAATCATGCAAAGAAATAAATAATACATAAAAAGGGGAAAATTCAATGTCCGGTGTTAAAAATAAATGAAAATCTGATAAATCTATCTTTCATAAAATATTTAGAGGCGTATGATCTCTTGAAGGACCTTGAGACTCTAAAATGACAATTTAAACATCATCAAAGCCAAAATCAGTTACATGATCTAATTCATGACCATTAATACAACTTGTGCCAACATCCTGATCAATTGCGTCTGTATCACTACTAAAATAATCTCATTTCTAAATCTATATGTTCAACATGATTGTGAAAACATATAGGCTAGTGAGAGCTAGAAATAAGAGACATTAGGTGTGTAGACTAAAAAGTACAGTTTATGGGACAAACAAAAACATGGTTTAGCCTTCCAGATAATTCAATGTTTGGAAAAATCCTTGAGGTTCAGTCAAACCATGTGCTCTGGAAGGGGATAACATAGACAAGTCCAAGATGCTAGAAAGATGTGGCATCCAAACAATTTGATTTTCATAGTGGAGATAAAATAAGTAAATGACTTTTTCAAGAACATCAAAGACCAATGTCTCTCAAATACAATCAATTCATGATTCATAATTAGCATGTACCACCCTGCTGTAAGGATTCATACGACAAATCACATTATAGCTTTGTTTTTCAGGACTCGTGGTTTAAGATTTGAACCTCGTTTATTATTAAATAATTAGTTATATTGTTTGGACTTTGTGCCCTATCCCCCTTAGCCTACAAATGTATGTTTTCTAATTCTATTAAGGGAAACAATATGCAACACCAAAACTATAATGACAAGTGAATATGAACTTGTAGCTTATTTGTTTCTCAACTCAACATTCCCAATAAGTTCCACAATGGCAGTCCATCAATGAATGATGGAGCAGGTTATAGGGGTCACCTCTTCCTCAACAATATTTAAAGCACTTCCATATCCATAATAAAGAGAAAGGTACATACATGTGTAGGAAATTGTTACCATGCAAGATGGTCTTTGTTGCTTATTTAGGTAATAATCACCAGTAATCCAAAGAACACTGTCAATCAATAAAATGATTGAAATGATTTGCATCCCTGACAATAATTTCTTGCACAGTGAATTTGGAGATGAAGTGGGTGACCGATTTTCAATCACAACACACGAATATTTCTTATAACCAAGAGCATGTGTTGAGTTAGCACAAGAGTGATGGCCAGCTTCTCACTGTGGCAACACATAATCTAGGCATCCTCCACTTTTCCAAGATCGGGGTAAATAGTTTGCTTTAGGAACAATCGTTGACTTCTTGATCTACCCAGCTAAGCTATCTAACACAACATATGTCTCGTTCATCTATGGATGTGATTCTTCTCTCTGAACAAAAGCATACACTTTGTTCTTAACCTGAATCCAACTACATCCTGGAGGTTTCTTCAATCCAGCCTCTTCCAACATTTTTCTTACCTTTGCTACATCGTTCCATCGGCCAACTGTTGCATACATGTTTGACATCAACACATAATTGGCAGTATTTTCAGGTTCTAATTTATAAAGCTGCTTTGCAGTAGATTCTCCTGCTTGAATATTGGAATGCATCCTGCATGCACCAAGCAATGCCCCCCACAAACAAGCATTAGGTTGAAAAGGCATGCTTTCAATGATCTTCTAGGCCTCATCCAACCTTCCCACACGGCCAAGGAGATCAACCATGTAGGTATATATATATCTCCATACTAGGATTTATTTGAAGATCTCGTGTCATGAAACTGAAGTATTGCAAACCTTCATCCAACATGCTTGTATGACTGCAGGCAGACATGATGCAAGTAAACGTGACGAGGTTTGGTTTCTGCCTGCTTGTTGCATTTGGTGAAAGAGTGAAACAACATCTTCACTCAGCCCATGCATGCCATAGCCTCCTATCATTACAGTCCAGGACACCACGTCTCTTTCAGATATGTTGTCAAAAACCAGACGTGCATACCTTATACTCCCACATTTGGCATACATATCTATGAGAGAATTCTGCACAAGAACGCCATAGACAAAACCACTTCTAATCACATAAGCATGAACTTCCTTACCTTGTTTCAAGATCACCAATCCAACACAAGCAGGGAATATGCTCGCAATAGTGACCATGTCAGGTCTCACACCTCGTTTGCATATTTCTTAAAAGTTTCAATGCATGGTTACTGTGCCCATTTTGGCTATAACCTGCAATCATTGAATTCCACCTATTTTGTCAAATACTCTGTGAGCATCTGTATGCTCCCACAAGCACTATACATTGCTACAAGGGCGCTGCATACAGAAGAATGAAACTCAAAACTATTTCTGACTATGTAACCATGGATTTCTTTTCCGTTTTGTAGAGCTCCAACATGTGCACATGCAGAGAGCACATTAGAGATGGTGACCGAGTCAACCTTCATCCTTTACTTTCCACATTATGTTATCACAGATCGTGAAGAAAATGTGCTTACAATATCAACGTCAATATGACAAGGTCACCTTCGCCGCTGTGAGTGCAAAATTCCATTGCAACAACGAAATGGTTGACCACCAACACATAAAATCTCTCTCAAAAGTCAAGTTATTTCATGCTCGCGTGATTTTGAATGGAATTGACAACAATGTATTACAGACAAAACTAATGAACATGTATTCCGACAATGGATGTTTTGAGACTGCACTCCAACTGTTTGACAAAATGTCGCAGAGAAATGTGTTTGCATCCATTGAGATCATTGCAGGACATTTGAAGCGCGGTCATTATGAAGAGACGCTTGATTTCTTCTATCAAATGCAAATGCAAGAGGAGAGAGTGCACGCTGACCATCATGTTTATCCAAAAGTTCTCAAGGCTTGTGCCCAATTAATGGCTCTGCAAGAAGGCATACAGCTCCATGCCTCCATAGTTAAAACTGGGTATGAGTCCAATGCTTATGTGGGAAATGCACTCATGGACATGTATACAAAATGTGCTACTCTAGAAGATGCGCGCCAACTGTTTGACAAAATTGTGTACAGGAATCGAATTTCATGGAATACCATGATTGCAAGATATACACATAACGGGCACATTGATGCTGCATCCAAGGCTTTCCTAAAACAAATCTTTTTTGAACGGTACACACCTAAATTGATGATGATTTCCACAAATCAGTGGGAAACTTCCAGAGAATGTAATAAAGACACTATTCAATGTGGTATGTGAAATATATAAGATTAAAACCTTTGATATCTATCGATGTGTTTCACAAGGAAAATTCAGCCTTAATTTTACTTCCATTTGACTGTTATTTAAAAGTTTTTTTCTTTTTAGTTGGATAAGTCCACCAATAAATCGAATGCCTTGGTCATATGGTAGAGTTTTGAGCCCATTGTTTATTTCGTGATATGACCTCTTGGAACTTAACACAATAGTGTCGGTAGATGAATACCATTTTAAAAGACAATGAAATTACTAAAATAAGTAGCATGTATATTGCTTTGCACTTTCTGTGGACTTTATGCTTCTAGAATAAAGTAGTGTAGGAGACAAATCATTGAGTGTCTTTATATCATTGAATTTGAGTATTTTAAGTATAATTTTATGACAAAGATCTGATGTGAATATTATTGTCCTGGTCTGCTTTTGTTGTGTAGAAAGATAAGATATTACAAGTCAATTCAAATGATTAAAAAAAACTATTTAATGGCGCGCGTGCGACTGCTGTCGGTCACACG
This sequence comes from Taxus chinensis, assembly GCA_019776745.2. NCBI lineage: Eukaryota > Viridiplantae > Streptophyta > Pinopsida > Cupressales > Taxaceae > Taxus > Taxus chinensis. The sequence continues at coordinate 153,885,334 of CM034157.1, forward strand.
TTGAATTGCGTGCGCAACTTGTTTTAGTAATAAATTAAATTCGTCGCCAGCAAAAGCGCACTTTGGTCTTCCTATTTATACCCATAAAAACGCCATGCAGTGACCCATCTACCGTGTGTTGGACCAACTTTTGTTAAGGGTAAGCAATTGTTCCACCAATATGTAGTTTTGATTTGTCTCAACTTATATCTATTTTTTAGAATGTTTAATTGGAGGGAAAGTCATATTTTAAATTGATTTAAAATAGTAAATTTGAATTACACTACAACCATGTTGGAAACTAATACAACATGGGTGATAATGATTGAATATTGAATTTTTAATACTTGTACATGGGCGAGAGGTGTTACATGTCATGATGTGATTGGCTACTCTATATAATTATTATGTCAAAAAAAAAACCACTAGATAGTACTATGACAACTATGAAGTGGTATTGTCACAACTATTGTGTATTGTATGATCAAGACTCATATCAACTATTGGACCATGTTCATCTATTGGCTCCTCTCCCATAAGTAGGAGGAGATTTTGTAAAATAAAACTTGAGTAGGGGAGAGGAGCCTCTCGTTGCTTGTTAGCCAATGACCATGACAAGTTTTGTTACTTTCATACCTAATATTGGAATATTCAAATACTCAATTGAAAAAATTCTAATAAATAAACATAAAAGGATCTTTTTATTGCAATTAAATACTAAACAATGTCAAGTGCATATTTTATTACACTAAGAACAGATTTCATATAAAATAGGATATAAATGATGTAAAGTATTAATAAATGTATGTTTCTTTTTTGATGAGTAGTGCATTCATTTGGGCACTAGATTATATAGATAGTCGACATTGCTCATGCTTTGGAGGAAGCATATAATGGATTTACAATTAGTAAGCGTACAACTAAACTAGTGATCGCGTTTAGCTTAAACAACTATGAGAAAGATGCATCCATGTCGTCAAAGTCACCCAAGACATGATCTTGGCCTCAAGCGTTTTAACTCTTCATGTTGGGTATCTCTAGGCCTTGCATGATGGGCTCATTGAAATCCTAACAACATCACTAATAGACCAAGGGCCCTTCGATATAAATATATGTATTTAAAATGTGCACACATAAATTTAGTTTACATATAAAAATGAAAAGTGTACATGCTTCTCATTACCACCAACAGTTTTATAAGTTTAAATCTATTTTCAAACCTAAAAAGGTCATGTCATTCACGAGCCAATACACTTTCATTCATAGAAATGAAGAATTTTTATTTTCACAATAGGACAAAACTCAAGTCAAATACACCATCATTAAATGAATATTTTCCAGCAATGCTTTCTCTCCTCTTTCCATCCCATCTACAAGAATTAATGAAAAAATTGCAATAAAAATAAATTTGTAAGGCTCAAGAAACATCATGCATTTATAAAAAGGTGGAATTCAAATAAATATATCTTAAATGAGAATCAACTGTAGCCATTAGATTGAACATCTCATTACACTCAATCCACACTTACCAATTTCAACCCATCACAAACAAAATGATGGATAAAGCAACAATAACATTTTGTAACTTCTATAAATTCATTTCACGGTCAACAATTACATTTCTCAAATTTTTCTAGTTGACTTCACCATCAAACCAATATAATGAGTAGGTATTTGTTCTAGTAAGTTTTTAGAAAACTGAATTACTTTACTTTTCCTACATTCATATGAAACTGCTTTATGTTCATTTCTTGTTTGTGTAACGCCCACATTTTACACACAGAAATATAACAGTAAAATACCAGGATAATTTTTTTTTTGACTTGCTTACAGTTTAAAGGACACTACAAGGGATCTCAAAGGGCTACAACCAACTCACGATAAGCTTGACACGACACTGACCACCTAGGCACAAGGGATCATACGACACCCATCACGAATATTTCACTTGTCTTTTCGACAAGACAAAACATAAAAGTCCAATCACATAACACACTTACAGTGAGGGGAAATCCCGCGGTATTAAATTTTTTAAGGTTACTTATTTACTAAAACATCTTTCAAATCTTAACTTACATTCTAGAATATTCAAGTTATGACTATGATTCGTACAATCCTTCTTATAGAGCTGGATTTCATTTCTTTCATACTACACAACATTTAGCTTGAGATACAATTTCCTAAAAGAGGATCATCTCTGATATGTCAATTAATTTCTTAATTCATTTGATTAACAAAGGGGTATTCAATTTTCTCACAAGGCTAATTATCCATACTCAAACTGTTGACTCCTGCTTTGAACCTCCATTGCATAAGGAGATGAGTGCAAGCTCCAATTGAGGTGGAGTACCGTTTAGTTTCAGAACTAAAAACTTCCTTTATATAGGGATCAAATGTTTAACAACCCTTATGAAAGGATTGCAATGTACCTTCACAAGAGTTAGTGGAAAGAAGGTAGATTTGAATTTATCCTCATGATCCCATTAGTCATTAACTAGTTGTTTATTGAGACTTATGAAGTAATCTCGATTGGGTAAAAGCCTCATTTAGGATTCTCTTGATTAATTTTGGCAAAAGAATACAAATCATGTTTTTAAATAGATAAGTTAGATTTAATAGTTTCTCTATCAATTACCCCTACTTATTTAAGACCTAGTATTCTCCCAAAAGTAAATCATTGATTACACTTTAAGATCATTTAATGTTTCACAACAATAAGGATAAAGTTTATCAGTATAACTTAGGAGTAGAAGGTATATTCTTTTTTTACACAAGTAGATAGTTTCCTTCTCTTCTACTTAAGACCCTTGATTTTATCTAGAAGATCACGACTTCTATATATATATATATTTTTAAAAAACTTATGTAATGATTACCAACCCATTTTATTATGCCTAGAATTACATTATTGTCATGACCTAAAGGTTTTACTACACAAAATTATAACTCATAAGTTTACCATTACCCTTTTTGTGAAAACTATACATGGTTACATCATTTCTATCCCACACGGTAGAAAATCCCAAAGGTGGCAAAAGATTCTAATGAACTTTGACTTGAGAACAAGAAGGTAAACAATATTGGTAATATCCAAGCTAAGGTATATTTCAAAATTGCTATAATACAATAAAATACTCATAACAATATTGCGATCAGATTATATCATTCACAATAGTATTTACAAGTTTTAGTTTAATTCGATTATGACAACACTACTCCACAAGTATAAATTACTAAGGCATTGTATCCTAACTCTTTCATTAAATACCATTCCAAAGCCTTTCTACACATTTGAGCATTCGAGTAAACAAAATAACTTCATTAGAAAGATTGATGCAACCGTCTACAAGTCATTCCCTTTTTCTACACATGAAAGCCATCTACACATTAATTATCCTGAGTCAGTTCGCAATAACTAAGCATGATAAGGACCACACATTGGAATAGAATGCTACCATTAACAATATCATAAAATGAACCTTTTATTTCATGAAAAGGAGCCAAGTAATAAAACGCTAGCAACGACACTAATCATGCTAGAAATTATACCATGACAAAATTAAGAAAGAAGCTATAAGAACCCGTTATGAACATGGTTTCTAAAACAACAAAAGTGTAACCATAATTCTAGTAGGGGTCAATGACTTGATAAGTTTGAAACGAGGGTCGAGTGTATTGGGATTTCAATCGTGTAATCATATAGATTATATGCTTGAAATCTAATACTCAAACATCAATCAACAATTTCTTAAATACGTCATATGATCTAATAGATTTATAGTTATAATTCCAACATAATTACTTAACCACTATTTACTACTTTCAAAAAATAACTTGCACAACATTTCGATACTATATTGTTTGAAAATTAGCTTACAAAGTAAGTTTCTAAGAAGGCAAGTTCAAATAACATCTTATTATCTTACCATGTCATGCATAACAATCATCATGTATGATAAGGAAATAACTAATATTCAGTAAACCAAAAATAATTAAATTTAATTTAAAGCTACAGTATTACCAAGTTTGTCTTCAATAATGATTCACTAAGTTTAATACAACTTATAAATGATACTAATATTTGACAATATGGTTCCATAAGAATGAACTACAACCCAGATAAAGTTCAACTAAAATCACAAAACTATCTACAACTTCACATTTGCATAGAAAAAGGTGATAGAACTTCCACAAGACTATTGTGCCCTATCTCTGAAACACAGGTTTAATAGAAATATCATTAATGATCTATCAAGCATATTGAACATGAAGTGTCAACTAATACATTACCAAGGATGTATCCCTTTTTATAGTTGATACGATGAGTCAACTTAATACACCATTCTTGCAAGAATCTAACTCGGCAGCAATAACAATTGAAACAAGCATGAAAACAACAAAATCTTGCAAAACAAAAGGGTTTTCTAATTCCTTCTCAGATAAGTCTTCCCTGATTTCCCAAAAGACTGATATCTCAATTAAAGTTTCTCTTACCAAATTTTAATTTATAGTCCAATCAATTTAATTACCATTAAACAAATATTAATAGATTGTAAGAAACTTGTCCCAAAGGAACCAATATGTAGATGTTATGAGAATTACACTTAGTCATATCTCCTTCAATAGATAGCCAAATATTCTAAGTTTCCTTAAGTTAGTCAAAACACCCTCATTTTAGTCAAATACCTTAAAAAAATGAAACACAATTCTTTATATTAATAAAATAAAATGCTTTCCCTTTCGGAACCCCAGGTAAACAAGAATGGTTATAGTAATCATAAGCTCGAACCCCAACAAGTATTAAAACAAGCAACATTGTAGATCAACTGTAACACCCAGAGAAGAAAAAAATGATATTGGTGGGGGGAGGGGTATACATCGGCAGACAAGGTAAGGGTTCGACAACAAACACAAATCAATTCAACCAAAGTATTCACTTCAACCATATTTTTTGCAATACCTAAGAATCGATTCAACCACCGATAATTACCACATTCATAATGTGATCAAGCTTTATAAAAACGAGGCATGAAATATATGCCACAGTTCCTTATTATTAAAATTTGTTTGAAACAATAAAACTTCACAAAGATGCCCGGGTGACTAGAGGAATGATCACCCAGATGAGGATTATTTTTCCTTAGCCATCCAAATAATAGCATTAATCCAACATTAAGGAAACACCCTATTTGAGCCAAGGTTATGCTTATAATAACAAACACCCAGATCACTAATTTACAAGGGAACAAAACTTAAATCTTGCATCTTCCATTCCTAACACCAAAGAGACAAGGCAACCAATGGTATGTAAACAACAACAAGAATAAACAAAATCTCATGTGTAAATCCTTATGGAGTCCAAATTTTGCAGGGAATATCATTTTGAACTAGATAATTCAAGAGAAAACAAGATGAATAACTTGTAAGATAAAAATGACTGTAAAACAACCACAAGACTCCATTCAAAATACCATTTCAAAAAAAAAAACAATTTGTTTCATGATATTGCTAAAACTAGCATAAAATCAATGAGTAGTGTTTATCATGCTTGATTAGATTCCAAAAATGAAGACATATCCACCAGGCCCTCGCTGCTGAAACATCTGACAATATTCCTCTGAGTTGCTTGCTAGGCGACCAAGTTCATGGCCACGTTTTGGCACAAGAAGAGAGAAAGTGGCAGGAGGCTAAGAAAATAGTTGTGACAACATTTTTTTGGGAGTCTTTAATGTTTTTCCCACTGAACCCAACTATCTCCCTTCCAAACTCATGCAACCAACCAAAAGGATGAGTGCAAGCCCACAAATAAAAGCCAGAGAAGATCATTTAATAAAACATAAATTACAAAAAATGCAACCATCAGTAAATAAGAATTTCATCCCAACAAACATATGTCAAAGCATGATTTAATTAAAACCACAGGGAGAAGCAGGTGACCAGCAAACCTACGCACTCACTTGCCAATAATAAACAATAATTAATTTGGGATCCAAAGCAATAAAGTATAAAACAAGTGTGCCAAGTAGAGAATAATGGGTAAGGATCGGCGGTTGGGTGAAAAGAATTCATTATTAAATTTAAAAGTCCCCACAATGATTGACGCCACTCAAATACCTGTCTCCTTCCTCCCAACCAACCCCACGCATTACCATTTTTATTATTATTTTGGACATGATTTTGGTCGGTACTACAGTTTGTCTATGAAATTGTATATGCTTAGCTCATTTTCTATTCATATTTGAAACTAAATTATTATTATTTTATTGTATATGAATTATGTATGTTCTCTCTCTCTCTCTCTCACACACACACAACAATATGTTTATTAATAGTAACTATCAGCAATATGATTATCATTATCTAGTTGAGTTTTATATACACACAAAATAAGTAGATGATTTTCATCTTTCATAAACATGCAATGTAAAATAACGGATTTTAATTTTCTAGTTCAATTTCCTATAAATGCAAAAAACCTATAAATAAGGTGATGTGTGTGTGTGTGTGTGTGTGTGTGTGTGTGTGTGTGTGTGTGTGTGTGTGTGTGTGTGTGTGTGTGTGTGTGAAAATATGTCACTTGGAAAATTAGGGTTTTCCACCAACATTCATAGGGACACGCCCCTCTAAATTGAATGGTGCAACCCCCATTATTAAATGTAACTAATCTAACCCCAAACTAAATGTTGTGGGTCAATCAACTAGGTCAGGGATCACATAGGGACACTCCACTAAACCTGTGGCAAAAGCTTTCAATTACTTGCAGGGGGAATTTGTTGAGAGAGTAGGGAAGGGAGTGGGAAAAAAGAGGAGGGGATTAATATTGCAGATAGAAAATTAGATGCCTATACTCATTAATCATAGTACTTTAACACACATAGATATAGAAGGATTTTTTTTTATAATTAATAATAAGACGAAATAAGATTAAGAACACAAAGTTTCAATGATCTTCTCATCAAAAAAGATGTGAAAGTACTTTCTTCTTCATTGATGTTATGGAAAAATTATACATAGTGAGAAATAGAAGAACATAGAGATGAAAAAGAGGAAATCGCTATCTCTTTTGTTTCTTCACAAGTAGTAATCTCTCATGAGCATACAAAATTGAAAACCCTTAAGAATGGGGAAGTCATTGTAATTTATAGATTTTAGGATGGATCTTCACCTACCCCACATGATCATTCATATGTCCCTTATAACATGTGACTTTTCGAATCCTTAGGGATGAATTTCAGTCCCCTTTTTATCAATTAAGAGTGACTTATTACAATGTTTGACTATAGTCACATTTAAGTGAATAGGACGAATGTCATGATTACTCACAATGAAGAATTAGAAAGGGGGAGAGAAGAGGAGGAATAATGAGAGAAGAGAGGGAAGAATAAATTCTCTGAAGCATGGATGAAGATGCCTCCATATTTGATGAAGATATGTTAAAGGAGTTATAGAGGATAATCTTGGCCCCTGATGAATTTTATAACACTTCTACACCAATGAGAAGCTCTGATGAATTCTACTTTGAACACTTTGTCCTTGTTGGATGATGATCACAATCTACCCCTTATATATGACATATAGACACCTTGGAATGTTAAATGAGTGTTTAAAAACATTGTTGATATTCCCTGATGTGAATTTAAGATGACTTGCAGATGATGTTTGTGATGATCCTCTACAATCCCTGTCATGCTCCGCTGATAAAGATTGCTCCTCGAATGATGTACTTGCACATACACACTGAGAAGGTAAGCGATGAGTACACCATTTGAAAAAATGAAGAATGCTCATTCCACAACATGAAACAAACATTCCAAAACATGAAGCACTGCCATTCCTTTGAAGAAACTACTCAGACAATGTAACCATGACAATCTTGTCGTCTTGAGGACATGGATGACCACAATCAAGAAACAACTCATGTTAATCATATTTCATCTTTCGCTCCTCCGTAAGAATGAATTTATCATTTCCATTTCTATGAGGAGAACTCCAGAGAGATGATCACCACCAAGTACCCTGATGTGAAAAGATGCAAATTTGAATCTCATGATTGATGACGACACAAGTTTGCACCTAGAATGAGAGTTTACTATATGGGTAAGTGCACGAAGTTGGGGGACTAAAAAGTGGACAAGAATCCGGAAAAAGTAAAACACGTACGTGTTCTATTATAACTTGATCACATTTTCAATTGTCAGGTTTGGGATTTACCGAAGCATAACGCGTACACGTTATGCCTACTATAAAAAAAAAAAGAGGCCCGAGCCTCTATCATTTTATCTCCCTCAAACACGAGTTTCAGAGCTTAACCGTGCCCTCACATTTTTTCATTCAGCTGGATCTCAAGCTCAAAGGATTGTTTCTGGATCACCGGGAAGATCTGAATCAACGATGGTGCCACAGAGAAGAGGTAAGCACAATTATTTTCTCAAAATTGCATTGAAATATGATAATTATAGATTAAAATTTGAATTGAATACATATTTTTTATTGTTACAGTTAGAGGTCGAGGGAATCAACCACAACCAAACCTTGTTATTCCTGTCATCCCTCCCGACACTCCCACAATTGCTCAACATCCCTCGGGTAGTCAAGAAGATTTAGCAGCCCACATAGTTGAAAACAAAATTGAAATTGAGGATTTAATCAAAACAATGAGGGATTCACAATCTACAAACCCCCACCGTGCCTCTCTTGCAAACACATTGAGGCATTACTTGTTCAAATTGACGTGGCAACATGGGGAAAATTGATCATTGGACAACTTACAGAGAGGGTTGTAGGGTTTATTATTCCAACAAATTGTCATATGTGGATGTAAAGAAAAAAGAAATTTCAAAAGACCTCATATGCGCCTTATTCACGGACCCCCACACTAATTTTCATGTTCCGTTGTCATGTAAATGATTTCCCATCCATTGGTGCAATAATAATTTGATTAAAAATAATTTTTGGGACCGATGGTGGATGGTGTTTGATTTTCCACCTTGTAATAACAACGAGGTGCCACTATACTTTCTGAGGAAACTCTATTGCGAGTTTATCCTCAACGAGATCCCAAATTATTTTGATTTCTGAGATTTCTAGGGCCGAGGAAAAGGATCTGCACAGGATCGACCAGGTGCACAACGTGCACCTATTCAGCAGGGTAGATTCCCTGCACAGAAGCCCCCTCACCCTGAGATTGTCCCTCAAGTAGTGAAGGAGACAGTAGAGATTGATACACTCCACGCACTTCAGGGGCTATCTACGACCCTTGTTCGACATACGAGGGATATTTCTGAGCCAGATGCTCATAGAGGTACACAGAGTATTCCCTCAGGGAGTACTAGCATGAGGCCACATCTTTTCTCGTCATGTGGTAGCATATGTTTGGGGCCCGAGGAGGATGATACTTTCATGCGTACTAATTTTGGTACACCTGGTGCTAGGGGTGAACATGATAATGTCACTATGTCAGATGTCCTTTTGAGTGAGACATTTGGATTACATTCATCGGCGTCACCTTTGCATAGGTAAATTTGTTATGTTTTGTTATGTGTGTTACAAAAAGTTTGGAGTACTTGATTTACTTATATATGTTAAATTTTTGAAATAATTGTATTTGTACATGTATATGCATTGATATTACAGCGCGCATGGGAGGTGCATCTTCATCCCAACCACAGGCGGAGAGCACCATGCATACACATACATTCACAGAGGTAATTTAGAATGTTAATTATGTAAAATTTTCACATACATGTGTGTGTGTGTGTGTGTGTGTGTATGTTGTGTGTGTGTGTGTGTGTGTGTGTGTGTGTGTGTGTATATATTAGTTTTGAAGTCAAATATATGTATGTTCTTGTATGTCCATCTAACTCACGTGATATACATGTTTGATAAAGATGTTGACTTCACTAGACACCCCACCATCTCTGCGACAAGTAGATAAAGGTGTTGCCACTGTGATTTCATCTGTGCAACAACTCACTGAGGTATTCAAACAACACGTAAATTTTGTTAAATTTCTCGTGTAATTCATATTATGTTAAATTACATGTTAGTAATGTCTTTCATTGTAGAATTATTAAATTATGTTAATAATGTCCTTCATTGTGTATATGCAGGAGTTACCTGCGACAGGTAGCAGCCCTGTTCATTTGATTCACAGGCGTGGCAGGGTAAAAACAATAGTTCTATATTGATAAAATTAGTTAAAATATTGTCATTATGTACATACATGTACTTAGTTCTATTTTCACTAATTCTGATGTTAGATTTTCTGATCTTATGTGTATGTAGGGAACTTCAATCCCCTCCATTTTGACTTCGAGGGCACGGACTCCTCCATCTCGTCATCTTCGTACCCCCGTTCGTACTGCAGGAGCTCCCGATGACTCATCTGAGCGTGAGATGCAAATTTGGCATGATCGACAACTTGCGGTAAGTTTGTGTATTTATGTAAATACTTTCATTCTAGCATGGTCTTAAATACATGTTGAAAACATATATAAATTAAGTTTTGACAAAAAAACATTGTTTGCATTTACAGGCTCATCTACAGGCGAGTATTCAGTGGAAGAGGACTTGAAGCATGGGCTCAGATGATCCAAAGTCATCTCATGGATCTCCATCTTCGTCTAAGGGAGGGCCTTCTTCGAGCAAGGCCAAGAGAGGGATAGATTTTGATGAGTAGGAAATATATATGTCTTACATGACATTGTTTTTGTATGCCTATGTGCATGGCATTGTATGTACGCCTATATGGCATTTGAACTTGATGGTATATGACCTATTTGGGCATTTTTGTATTTATTATGCACATTAAAATACTATTTGGAACTTGATAATTTTGTATGAGACCTTACATTTCTGAGATTATTTTCGCATGAAACTAATATGATGTGCACTTGACAATATTTAAGACATTATGGATTATTTTTTCATTTATTGGTGATGTACATGTACTAGCATTTTCAATGTATAATATGCATCAAACTTTGGAAATCAATATTTATATAATGTATGTATATAAAGAGTTACCTAATCTGAGTAATTATTCATTCAATTTATCAATGTGTATATGTGTATTTACCTTACTTGCGCTTCTTCTTGCTCATGGTCTCTTTGTACTGGTTCCTATCTTATCATGCACTTACTACATTCTTCTATGCTTCGTAGTCTTCTCCCCTGTTAAAACACCCGAGAGTCATCACAATTTGATGCCTTTCATCTATTGATATTTTGAGAATGTCTCTCCATATACATTACTCCAATGCTTGAGAATGTCTCCAGATGCAATGACATTCTGATTCAGACACTCAATGATTCTTGATTGTCTAATCCTGTCTAATTTGTGTTATTACCTTTAAATCTGTAGGCATTTCAAGTTATTTGGAAATCACATCACACCCTTCACTAGGCTTGATGACTACCCCTATCCTTTTTAAGGCACTTTTGAAAGCATCCATGGGTTTATCATAGCATAAATTATCAATGAATGGAAGGTAACTAAGCCATAGGCCAGCTGAATCCCATCAAGAAATAAACAAGAAAGATTTAAAAGGTGATTGATAACTCTAGTGTGTTCTTAGACATACCCATATCAACTTCATTCTTAAGCCAATCTAGTCATTCAGGGCTCTTAAGGGACTACGCCCGGATGAGGTAGCCCAAAAGCACGGGGAGCGTAGGGAACCAAAATGAATCCTCCACTAGCGTTCACCTAGCCACCCCAATGTGTTGGCATAGTTGGTTCGGTCCCACGAGCTTCCGTTTGCAAACTACAGCCTCTGACAGCCCTACACTGACTCAGACTGCACTATTTCACGTGTTTACAAACAATAGCACAACGAGAGAACCAGATGGAGATGGAGAAAACCACAAGAGGATTTTTTAGAGGGCCCCAACGTGGAGGTCTCAGATCTAACAAAATGTCTCTAGGTGCCACGGAGTCTGAGAAATCACCTGTCAAAGATATGGCGTGTTTGGGCCTCAGGGCTCTTAAGGGACTACCCCTGGACGAGGTAGCCCGAAAGCACGAGGAGCGTAGGGAACCAAAACCAAGCCTTCAATAGCGTTCACCAGACCACCCCAATGTGTTGGCATAGTTGGTTCAGTCCCACGAGCTTCCATTTGCAAACTATAACGTCTGACAGCCCTACACTGACTCAAACTACACTATTTTGCGCGTTTGAAAAAAATAGCACAGCGAGAGAACCAGATGGAGATGATTTTGTAGAGGGCCCCAACTTGGCAACATGGAGGTCTCAGATCTGACGAGACATCTTCTAGGTGCCACGGAGTCCAATAAATCACACCCGTCAAAGATATAGCGTGTTTTGGTCTTAGGGATCTTAAGGGACTACGCCCGGATGAGGTAGCCCAAAAGCATGGGGAGCGTAGGGAACCAAAAAAAATCCTCCACTAGCATTCACCTAGCCAATCTGATGTGTTGGTGTAGTTGGTTTGGTCCCATGAGATTCTGTTTGCAAACTACAGCCTCTGACAACCCTACACTGACTCAGACTACACTATTTCATGCGTTTGCAAATAATAGGACAGCGAGAGAACCAAATGGAGATGGATAAAACCATGATAGGATTTCATAGAGGGCCCCAAAATGGAGGTATCAGATCTGATGAGACATCTTTAGGTGCCACAGAGTCTGAGAAATCAACCGTCGAAGATATGGTGTGTTTGGGCCTCAGGGCTCTTAAGGGACTACGCCCGGACGAGGTAGCCCGAAAGCACGGGAGCGTAGGGAACCAAAAAAAAGCCTCCACTAGTGTTCACCAGGCCACCCGATGTGTTGGCATAGTTGGTTTGATCCCATGAGCTTCCGTTTGCAAACTACAACCTCTGACAGCCCTACACTGACTCAGACTGCACTATTTCATGCGTTTGCAAACAATAGGACAACGAGAGAACCGAATGGAGATGGAGAAAACTGCGATAGGATTTCATAGAGGGCCCTGATGTGGAGGTCTTGAATCTGATGAGACATCTCTAGGTGCCATGGAGTCTGAGAAATCACTCGTCGAAGATATGACATGTTTGGGCCTCAGGGCTCTTAAGGGACTACGCCTGGACGAGGTAGCCTGAAAGCACAGGGAGCGTAGGGAACCAAAAAAAAGCCTCCACTAGAATTCACCAAGCCACCCTGACATGTTGGCGTAGTTGGTTTGGTCCCATGAGCTTCCGTTTGCAAACTACAGCTGTCTGACAACCCTACACTGACTCAGACTACACTATTTCACACGTTTGCAAACAATAGGACAACGAGAGAACCAAATGGAGATGGATAAAACCATGAGATAATTTCGTAGAGGGCCCTGACATAGAGGTCTCGGATCTAACAAAATGTCTCTAGGTGCCACAGAGTCTGAGAAATCACCCGTCGAAGATATGGTGTTTTGGGCCTCAGGGCTCTTAAGGGACTACGCCCGGACGAGGTAGCCCGAAAGCATGGGGAGCATAAGGATCCAAAATGAAGCCTCCACTAGCGTTCCCCTAGACACCTTGATGTGTTGGTGTCGCTGGTTTAGTCCCAAGAGCTTATGTTTGCAAACTACAACGTTTGATAGCCCTACACTAACTGAGACTATACTATTTCACGTGTTTGCAAACAATAGGACAACGAGAGAACCAAATGGAGATGGATAAAACCATGATAGGATTTCATAGAGGGCCTTGATGTGGAGGTCTCAGATCTAATGAGATGTCTCTAGGTGCCACGGAGTCTGAGAAATCACCCGTGAAGATATGGCGTGTTTGGGCCTCAGGGCTCTTAAGCAACTATGCCCGAGACGAGGTAGCCCGAAAGCACGGGGAGTGTAGGGAACCAAAAAAAGCCTCCACTAGCATTCACCATGGGCCACCCCGACATGTTGGCATAGTTGGTTTGGTCCCAAAAGCTTCCGTTTGCAAACTACAGCCTCTGACAGCCCTACACTGACTCAGACTACATTATTTCGACGCGTTTGCAAACAATATGACACAAGAGAGACTGAATAGAGATGGAGAAAATGTGATACGATTTCGTAGAGGGCCTTGACATGGAGGTCTCAGATCTAATGAGATGTCTCTAGGTGCCATGGAGTCTGAGAAATCACCCGTCGAAGATATGGCGTGTTTGGGCCTCAGGGCTCTTAAGGGACTACGCCTGGACGAGGTAGCCCAAAAGCACGGGGAGTGTAGGGAACCAAAAATAAGCCTCCAATAGTGTTCACCTAGCCACCCCGATGTGTTGGCGTAGTTGGTTCGGTCCCACGAGCTTCTGTTTGCAAACTATAGCGTCTGACAACCCTACACTGACTCAGACTGCACTATTTCACGCGTTTGCAAACAATAGGACAACGAGAGAACCGAATGGAGATGGATAAAACCACAATAGGATTTCATAGAGGGCCCCAACATGGAGGTCTTGGATCTGACGAGACGTCTCTAGGTGCCATGGAGTCTGAGAAATCACCCGTTGAAGATATGGCATGTTTGGGCCTCAGGGCTCTTAAGGGACTACGCCCGGACGAGGTAGCCCGAAAGCACAGGGAGCGTAGGGAACCAAAACGAAGCCTCTAATAGCATTCACCTGGCCACCCTGACATGTTGGCGTAGTTGGTTTGGTCCCACGAGCTTTGTTTGCAAACTACAGCCTCTGGCAGCCCTACACTGACTCAAACTGCACTATTTCACGCGTTTGCAAACAATAGGACAGTGAGAGAACCGAATGGAGATGGATAAAACCGCGAGAGAATTTTGTAGAGGACCCCGACATGGAGGTCTCGGATCTGACGAGACATCTCTAGGTGCCACGGAGTCCGAGAAATCACCCGTCGAAGATATGGCGTGTTTGGGCCTCAGGGCTCTTAAGCGACTACGCCCAGACGAGGTAGCCCGAAAGCATGGGGAGCGTAGGGAACCAAAATAAAGCCTCCACTAGTGTTCACCTAGCCACCCCGATGTGTTGGCATAGTTGGTTTGGTCCCATGAGCTTCTGTTTGCAAACTACAATGTCTGGCAGCCCTACACTGACTCAGACTGCACTATTTCACGTGTTTACAAACAATAGGACAACAACATAACCAAATGGAAATGGATAAAACCGCGATAGATTTTTGTAGAGGGCCTGACATGGAGGTCTTGGATCTGACGAGACATCTCTAGGTTCCACGGAGTCTGAGAAATCACCCGTCGAAGATATGGCGTGTTTGGGCCTCAGGGCTCTTAAGGGACTACGCCCGGATGAGGTAGCCCGAAAGCACGGGGAGCGTAGGGAACCAAAAAAAAGCTATCAATAGCATTCACCTAGCCACCCTGACATGTTGGCATAGTTGGTTTGGTCCGACGATCTTCTGTTTGCAAACTACAATGTCTAGTAGCCCTACATTGACTCAGGCTGCACTATTTCGCGTGTTTGCAAACATTAGCACAACGAGAGAACCAAATGGATATGGATAAAACCACGATAGGATTTCATAGAAGGCCTCAACATGGAGGTCTTGGATCTGACTAGACGTCTCTAGGCGCCTCTAAATGAAGAAAGTAACCTTGTAAACAAATCTTCACATGTTAAGAACACCTCCGTGGCTCTGTAGGGCTGCCAGACGCAGTAGTTTGCAAATGGAAGCATCATGGGACTGAACCAACTACGCTGACACATCGGGGGTGGCCTATGAACGCTTGTGGAGAATAGAGGGCCTTTTTTTGGTTCCCTATGCTCCCTGTGCTTTCAGGCTACCTCGTCCGAGTGTAGTCGCTTAAGATTCCCTTAGGCCCAAACATGCCATATCTTCGACGGGTAATTTCTCAACTCCGTGGCACCTATGGAGATGTCTAGTCAGATCTGAGACCTCCATTTCATAGGGGCCCTCTATGGAAATCCTTGCAATTTTATCCATTTCCATTTGGTTCTCTTGTTGTCCTATTGTTTGCAAACACGCGAAATAGTGTAGTTTGAGTCAGTATAGGGATGCCAGAGGCTGTAGTTTGCAAACGGAAGCTCGTTAGACTGAACCAACTATGCCAACACATCGAGGTAGCCTGGTGAATGCTAGTGGGGATTTTTTTTGGTTCCAAAAATGCCTCCCTAGCATTCAATTAGCCACCCTGACGTGTCATACTTAAGTTCAGTCCCTAAAGCCATTTACAAACACGCCATATTTCGTAGTTGATTTCTCAGACCGTTTGCAAACTATAGGACGTCAACGAGAGAACCAGATGGAGATCCGTACCGAGAGACTTTCATAAATGTAGTAGGTGCCCTCTCACTCAAGGCTATGTTTCCATCTCAAGGTCAGCCATCGAGAGTCGAAATCACCGTTGAGATAGATGAAATTTTTAATGCAGTCTGAGTCAGTGTAGGGCTGCCAGATGTATTCCTGTAGTTTGCAAACAAAATATCTGGGATCGAACCAAGTAATGCCAACACATGCAGGGTGTGCCCAGGTGAACAAGTGGAGGCAGTTGGTTCAAGTCTTCGACGAGCTTGCGTATACTGACAATGAACTCGTGGATATGTACAATTCGTCCGGGCACTAGTCCCTTAAGACCTAGGCCAAAACATAGCTATATCATCGATGGGTGATTTCTCGGACTCATGGCACCTAGATGTCTCTTTAAAGGGGCCTTAGACCTCCACTCAAGCCCTCCGGTGCCATCATGTCAGTTTTAGTCCATCTCCATTGGTCTCCAAACTCTATTGTTTGAAATAGCGTCTTATAGTCTACTCTGGTTTTCAGATTTCGCCATTTGCAAACATTCAGTGTAGGGACCAAAACCAAATGGCCAACATGTCGAGGTTTGGTCAGTAGGTGGTCCAACGATTAGTGGAGGCTTCCGTTTTGGTTCCCTACACTCCTCTGGGTGCTAGTTATTGGAGTCCTAGGTGTAGTGCTTAAATGCATCTTGAAACTCCGATGGTACCTAGAGATGTCTTGTCAGATCTGAGACCTCCATGTTGAGGCCCTCAAATCCTATGTGGTAGTTTTATCCATCTCCATGGTTCTCCTCGCTTTACCCTATTTTTTGCAAACTGCGTAAAATGGAGTGTGTAGTTTGTAAACAGGTTGTAGTTTGCAAAAGAAGCTCATGGGACCAAACCAACTACGCCAACATTGGGGTGGCCAGGTGAATGCTAGTGGAGGCTTTGTTTTGGTTCCCTATGCTCCCCGTGCTTTTGGGCTACCTCGTATTGAGCGTAGTCCCTTAAGAGCCCTGAGGCCCAAACACGCCATTATTGGTTCGACGTGATTTGTTCAGACTCTTGGCACCTAGATACATCTCGTCAGATCTGAGACCTCCAAGTTGGGCCTTCTATGAAATTCGCGGATTTATCCATCTCCATTCGGTTCTCTCACTATGTCTATTGTTTGCAAACATGCGAAATCTGTAGGTCAGTGTAGGGCTGCCAGTTTGTTGTATTTTGCTAATCAGGGAAGCTTATCTTGGGAGAACCAGCTACGCCAACATGTTGGAGTGGCTAGGTGAATGCTAATGGAGGATTTGTTTTAGTTCCCTACACTCCTTGTGCTTCGAGCTACCTCGTCTGAAGGATATTGTATTTAAGAGCCCTGAGGCCCAAACACGCCATATCTTCGACGGGTGAACTCCGTGGGCACCTGGAAACAAGAAGTTCAATCGTAAGGCATCTCGACATAGTTTTCTCCATCTCCAGTTAGATTGAGTTGATGTGTAAGTTGTCCCAATCACCTGAATAATATAGGTGGTTAATGGATGCATATAGGGAAATGAGAATTTTAATAAGATATTTTTACAATATAGGTGGTGAAATGAGAATTTCTGTTTGTTGTTCCTTTCTAATATTTAATTTCTCTTAATCACTTGGCTTTGAGAATATAAATTCTCTACTGTACAGTGCCAGACCATGGGTTGATGAAGGTGGGCTTTTTTTTTAACCTTCATAATCTATGTTAGTAAGCAAGTAAATAGAATTTTAAATCATACAAAATTTAAACAAAATCATTTAAGTCAAATATTCAAATTAAATTCATGAAGGCATACCTTTACAAAGGGGTGAAGGGGAACCGCAAGGTTCAACTCTGTGGGTAGAGGAGTAGAAGAAATAGATTCTGGTGTCTTCAGGGCTAAATTTTCATTTGATGGCGGAGTGTTGGTATGAAAATCTGTCGCTTGGGCAGATCTATGGATAGACGAGCCAACAGTGTGCAGGGCATAGCCCCTCTTTGAGTCAGCAAAGCGAAACTGGTTTATTGCTATTCTACCAGCAGGAATCTGTGCAAGTCTCACAATATTCTGCCTTCGGGGGTTTGGGATCTCATCCCAGTAGGGTGTTTCCAACTGCGAAAAGAAAGGAATGAAAGAGAGGATGAAGGAAGAGCAGGTCCGAAGGGAGAAAAGAAATGAATTCCAAAGCAGAAAGGTCAGAGGGTTTATGTTTTGGGATTGGTAGTAAACAGAGCCAAACCTACTTACATAAACGAGCAAAGCAATACTGATGAATAAATGACAATAAAACAGAAGTAAATTCAACAGAACAAACACACAGATCTAACGTAAGAAAGATCCAATGCAAATAACACATGTATTCAGCACAAAGTCTAAATATTGTATTAATAATTCTTTCTGTTACAAAAAGCTCAAAGTCTTTTCTCCTTACTTCTATTTTTTCATCTGAAAGATATTCACTCATGCACACCACAACAAGTATTGGGGTATTTATAGAAGAAGGAGAGAAAGGAAGGCAAAAAGGAGCCAACCACCTATTTACAAAGATATTTACAAAATATCTACAAGGAGATACAAAATATCTTAAAGTCATGTTGACTTTTGACAACTTGATGGATGACATCATCTCATGGTGCAACATGGATGATGTCATCATTTGTGCCAACATACTTCAGATATTTACAAAAATAAAGTCGAAGAAGAGAGAGAAGAAGAAGAAGCCACTATTCATCATCGTCATCCTGCGGCCGAAAGGGAGTAGCCTGCTTTTGCTGCTCAGGTGACGAGATGTGGAATTGAGCACGGTATTCCATGAACTTGCTGATCATGGGCCCTAGTTGATCCTGGGAAGGATCCTTGTGTCGCTCACTGATCACCTCGCAAGTCTCCCGCTCGTCTATGAGCTTCTCTGGGAGTTTGGAATACTCTTTCTCTGCTTCTATGAGGAACCCGATGAAGTCCTGACAGGCCAGCAGGTTATTGATGGACTCTGCGTCAAAAGAGACCTCTGGCCCCAGCCCTTGTGACATGATCTCTTTAAAGATCTGGATGGTTTCATCAACTTTTCTTAAGGTGAAGGAAGGAGTAAGCAGCCCTGGAGACATGTTGAGAACGATTTGTTCCATTTGGTGCATCGTGTCCAGGGCTTCTTCCTTTACCTTATCGATTTTTTCAAGGACAAACTCCAGTTGATCCATCCGGTAGTCCAGAGTGGAAATGACTTTATTGAGGGCCCTGGGATGGCCGAAGATGCCGAACTTGACCAGATCTTCGACTGAAACAGTCAAACATTTGTTGAAAGGTCTCATGCTGCAGCCTAGCATGGTCCAGCTCTTCTGATATGGGTCCTGCTAACGCTTGGAGCTCTTTATTCACCTTTTTGATGTTTAGATATAAATCAGAGAACTTGGCGATCACTCTTTCACTGTCTTTGAGGATCTGGCTCCTCCAAGCGGAAACTGCCATACCCTGCTCGCCGATCTTTGCATATTCATTAATTTTATCCTGGCTCAGAGGCTCAGGAGTCTCGGCGGCAGTTGTGGGAGGTGCACTGCCCATCTTCTGTAAGGCTTGGAGCAGATGTTTGTTTTGCTCTTTCAGTAGCCTTTTCTCTTCTTTTGTTTCTTGAAGCTTCTTGCAGAGGGCGTCGACTGCAGATAGGGCCTCTCCCTGAAGGCTTTCAGAAGATGTACCCATTGTGACCTGAGTCACTGTGTAATCTGTAGGAGACAGATCCTTTTTATCCTTGAGGGGATTGGGGTATGCGATCTCCATTACCCTCTCTCCCGAAGCACTCTGAGAGAAGCGTGTGACAGGCTTCTGTTTCTTTGCCCCTTTGGACGGGATTACGGAAAAGTCCATCGGAGCGATGGGAACTTTCCTTTTCTGCTGACTTAAGTGCTGGGAGATCCAGGCTGGACTTATGGGAGAAGGGCCAGAAACAGAGAAGGGGACAGCTGCAGTAGTAGAAGGGAAAAAAGTGGAGACACTTGGAGGCGGCATCGAGAGGGAGGCCGAAGAAGTGCTCACGGGAGGAAGAGATACTGCAGGAGAGGAAGACATAGGAAGGGAAGGGAGCTCAGAGATGAGGGAAGAAATGGAGGGGGACAGATCCGCAAGAGAAGAGAAGATGGACGAAGAAGCGGGAGGAACAGTAGAAGAAGGGGGAGAGGACACGACCAAAGGGATGGTCGCTTGAGTCACTTGAGGAGGGGAAGGAGGAGAAGAAGAAGGGACAGAAGGGACCTTGGTTGTTGTAGCAGTGGCGACATCCTGAGTGGATGGGCCTATTGGAACATCTTCTTCCACTTCTTTCTCTGGGGAAGCCAGAGTTACAACTTGTTCTGGTGCAGCGGAAGGAGGACTTTCAGGAGCTTCCTCTTGAGTGGTGTTGGATTCACCCTCTTTGCCTTTTCCTTTGCCTTTAGGCTGCTGTTTTGATCTAGGAGGTGCGTTACCCAATGGAGAGGTTGTGAAATCGACCCCGAGGTAGATGAGTCCGTTCATTCGGCACCAATGCTCTGTTCTGCGCAGAGTTTCCTTGACCCTTTCCTCAATTGTCTGAGGTGCTTTGTTTCTATCAATCGCCACAAAAGGCCAATCGTCCCCACCTGTATCAAGATATACTTGATCCACTTCCTCCTCAGTAGTTTGGTAGCCTTTGGGGACGATGGCTACCCCGTATTGGATGATTTCTGCCAATGCCAAATGAGAATGGTCCTTCCTCCTGAGTTCCACCTCATGATATAGGTCGATGTAGATATCCTCGATCTGAGGGATGTGGATTGGATCGAGCTTAGCCCTCGGCAGACAATTCCTCGGGTCGAAGGTGGGTCTTGCTGGGAAGTCATGTTTCAAATTGAGCAGCTCCAGCTCTGCAAACATGTCTTTTGCCTTGTGATGAGAAAGACATGTATATCTACCCACTGTGAGGGGGAAAGGAGTTCCACCCTTCTTTCTTTTGAGGCACTTCTCATGGTAGGTGATTAGCTGTCTTGACAGCTCTAGTAGAATCAACTTGGGTCCAGCATACCTTGGCAGTCTAGTTGGCTCTCCCAAGAAGTTAGCTGCCCTCAGATAGGTGAATGTGGGGAATTGGGTGAACAGGGCCCCCCATTTCTCAGTGGCTGTCACTATGCTCTTGGTCGTGCGACCGTAAGTCATATTTGGCCTCAATAGGCAGATGATGAAGTAGAAAAATGCATCGTTGATCTTGGTAAATTGAGGGATGCTATTTTCCAGCCTCAATTCTGGATAGTATTCATATATTTTGACCTGGGGCCAAACCCCACTCCGCATCAGAGCTGGATAGTCCCTTTCAGAAGCTGCAGCATAAACAACATAGGAATTCATGTAGAATCTTCCCGTTGTGGGGAATTGTTGCAGCTGTTCTGATATCGTGCTGCTTATAATTTCTGCCCATTCGAAGCGTTGATCAGGCACATTTTTGTTCATGGTTTCTAAATACCGCAGCATCCATTTGTGGAAAAAGTGGGCGTCAGGAAGCCCAAACACCCTGCTCAGGAACGTGATGGTGTCACTGAGCTCCTCTGAAAAATCACTGCGGTGAATGATTTGTGGCCAACGGGTCACTACCTTTTTATTCTTCAGATAGACTTCGTTCATCAGCTGCATGCACTGATCTTCATTGTCGTCCCATGCCTTGATGCAATCTCCTTGGCTGACGGCCACAAAGTGCCGGTGATGAGGAATGCCGAGTATTATCTCAAAGTGGCGGGCAGTGAGGTTGATTACGACCTCGCCCTTCTCATTTACGACACACCTTGTGTCTTTATTATAGCACCGGGCAACCACCATCATGAATTCATTGTTAACGGCGCTGACTGGGATTCCCCCAGCAAAGTGCAGGGCACTGCCTATTAGCTTGTCCATCCACGGACTTCTTGTGACCTTCTGAGTCCTGACCCAGAATTCCTCCAAATCAATATGACCCAACTCTGAGTCTCTGATGTCCAGGTCACACTCAGCCTGGGAGTCGGGCATTCTGACCCTCTGATATTTATACTTCATTTCTTCCTCTGTGAGCTTGGCCTTGCCTTTGGATTTGGTAGGCCTCTTGCTTGATGTTGACATATGTTCTTCTGAGTTTAATTGCTGATCTGCAAGAATAAGACGTGAAACCCAATCGAAGAAAGCCATGTCAGCTGCTTGATTTTCCATTGAAATGCTGACAGAAGAAAGAGTTAGCAATTTTGAGGCCTCGGGGTGCATGGCGCACAGATATTGCAGATTGCAGAGCTAAATAGGTAAGGCGCACAGGAAAAGGGTGTTGCAAGGGAACAGGATGCGCCCGTGGCGCATGTATCTTTCATGTTGCATAGAACTTTGGTGCGCCAAAGGCGCATATAGAGTTTGTGTAATATATGCTTTTGGCGCGCTTAAGGGAACTTGGTGCGGCGCATGGAGGGTCTGCACAACATGATGTTGCTGCGATAAGGAACGCGCCTGCGCCTTTATAGCTTAGTACTTGGCGCATATGAAAGGGCTGTTACATGAATGTTGGATGCGCCAAAGGGCGCAGGAATTCTTTATGTTGCATCCAAGTTTGATGCGCCAAGGGGCGCATGGGAAGCATTTGCAGCATGCGAGGGAAGTGCGCCATGAGGGCGCATCTTTTTATGATGTAGCAGGCGGGGAAAGCGCGCCATTGGCGCGGCTGCTCTTTGTGGAACAGGGGCGACAGATGTGCCAAGGGCGCAACTGTCTTTGATGTTGCATGGCGAGCTCATGCGCCAAAGGAGAAAACAGTTTCTTTTTAGGTTTGATTCCCCTGAAAAATCACTGAGGGGTTGCACATATGGCTTAGCTCTCTTTCTGCAAGGTTCATTGTGGGATGAAATGGCTTTAAACCAAGGGGTCCCAAGCTATATATATATATATATATATATATATATATATTTTTAGGAAAGAGCTTCCTCTACCAGCAGATCTGGAAAGAGGAGGAAGAAATGTGGAAGGACAGCAGGGGGGGAAAAGCAAAATCATGAATTTTATTCTTTTTCCAATTCAATCCTACCCACAAACAGCCAAAAACCACAAACATGAAGCAGAAAGGAAAGAGGACCTCTTACCCGGCTTTTATAACGAAGAAAAGTGTGAAAGGGGTCCACAAAGTGATTCGAAAGCGACGGGGCTGGTGCGCTGACAAGCTCAGAGAAAAATCACGTGTTTTGCATCGGTGACAATGACAGCGCAGACGCGCCTATATATAGGCGAGGCAGCAATAAATGTGCCACCAACTTTTTAAAGGGGCGCACCAAATGAGCTGTCGACATGAGAAAACATGCGCCCTTTGGCGCACCGAAAGACTTGTCAACATGAAGATATGTGCGCCTATGGCGCACCGGAAGTGGTGTTGACAGAGGAAAATGTGCACCTTTGGCGCACCAAAAAGAGGCGCAACAAATGATCTATCGACAGGAAGGCGCATGCGCCTCGGCGCACGCAGGGAAGCCTTAACAGGCAGAGGTGCACCAAAACACCTGTTGACACAAGAAAACATGCGCCAAAGGTTTTAAAGGGGGCGCATCAAAAGTTGATGTTGCATAGTCATTCTATGCGCCCGGCCAAAAAGACCAAAAAATGACTAAGTTCGAAAAACCAGATTTCCCGGGAAGGGATTTTGCAACGTTCCGAACGCAAGGAGTCCCTAACGAGGGATCGGAACAAAATTTCGGTATGGTTATCTGTAAAATTTCCCTTGCCAATTTTATCGCAATAACTACAAAAATGTGCCTTATGTATCACAAAGTAAAATTGTTTAGTCAATTTATAAATACATTAAGAGTTGACCATTTAATAATTTATAAATCTAAAACATGGCATGTACATATATGTATGTACCTTGTTGCACTAAATCAGAGACTTGGTCAAAGTCAGGTGATGTTGTCATTTGATCTGAAGACCCTGCAAGTTGTAATGATCATGGAACTTGATGTGTGTCGAGTGGAATTAGAGGTCTACAAGTCCATTCATCCACCCACTGCTATGACTCACATTAATTCCACGTAAAATCAATGCATGATATATAAAAACATGTCATGCACCTAGTATAAATAGTCCAAGCATTTATGTCTGAACTATAGAATGAGTGCATATCACTTGATCTTGCAATTGTCATACAATCTTCAAATTTTGCCAGATGTTGTTCCTTTATCAACCAAAAATATCTACGAACCGTTGATCTCTTTTGAGATTCATGGCCCATATTCTTAACACACCAATCAATAGTGATTTTTATATGTATAAATTTAGCACCATCCTTGAACTGTAACTCTTCTCTTGCAAATGCACTTTTCACACATGCTTCTGCACCATCATGCTCTCCTTTTCCATGCCCTACCTCAGTAAAACTCCAGATATGTTGTACATTTGTTTATTTGTGCATCTTTCTTATCCAATAAAACATCCATGCATTCTTGAATTGTGATGTGCAGTTGTTTGACCAAATGTAATGTTGATCGAAACTAATGTTCCTCTCATTCAAGTTTGCATAAAACACCTGGAAACACCCTTTTACATATTCTGTAGAATGTTTCTGATCATCACTGATGTAGAAATGATACTCTCTTAATATTTTTTGATCTTGCTCAGTGCTTTTAGGAGAGTGCATGAATGTTATATGCACGAAAATAGAAACTTGCACTGAGTTATAATATTGAGACTGAACCTCCATTTGTGGCTGCAATGTGTAATTCTCTGTGAAGTCAAC
Source organism: Taxus chinensis (assembly GCA_019776745.2). Classification (NCBI taxonomy): domain Eukaryota; kingdom Viridiplantae; phylum Streptophyta; class Pinopsida; order Cupressales; family Taxaceae; genus Taxus; species Taxus chinensis. The sequence goes on from CM034157.1 coordinate 153,910,232, forward strand.
TACTGAAACAATAGTACCATGTGGGAATGTGTCCTTGCTTAACTTGAATTGTTCATCCAACCATCGAGCTCTATGTGTGTGCCTTGCATACTCATAAAAAATTTCCTCTCTGAATTTGACCATATATTCTGATACAGGTAATTATTTTCTAACAAGCTCACACCTCTTAGATTCTTTTCCATCTTTTAATTGATATGCCACTGATTTATATTTGGTGAAATCAACCAATTCTTTTCCTATTGAATATGTACTCTCCTCGTGGATACAAATTTTTAGATTTGGCAAGCCACCACATACATTGCACGTTCCATCCAAACATGCTTTGTTATAAAAAAATTATCTTGTTGATTTTTCACAAAATATTGTCAGAATAAATTCCCTTGAAGATTTTTGTGGGACATTTATTCCACACTCCTGCAACATGATGTCAGTATGCAAAACACAACGTATTTGACAAAAACATCATAATGCATTGAAAATTCAACATGATGCCTACAACAACATGTGGTACGTGAGTGATTGATTTTCACATAAAAGGGTTTTCTCATTTCAAAGAATCTTTGGCTAATGTTAATTTGTGGATTTTCATTTTTAAACTTAGAGAACAATTCTGTTTGAGTCATATCTAATAAATGTTTTGCACATGATTCACGATTACTAGAACCTATTCTTCTTTTTACTGTATCTCTTCTATTCAGTGAGACCCTTGTGTTCTCATTCCAAAATTTTACAATTAATTCTTTTAGAATATCAGATGTATTCTTGTCTTTTGTGAAATTCTGACTAGAGAAAGCCCAATAGTCAGTGTTATTGACTAACTCAAGATGTTTACATCTCTCTATTGCTTTCATTAGTATTTTTCTATTTAGCTTTAAAGCACTGCTTATTTTTCTAATCAAGTGTTTATTAACTGTTTTATCACTTACTATACAATTAGTATGTGCACGCTGTGTAGCATTACTATCTTTGGTGCGTCTTTTGCCACCTACAGTTTGGTATGCTTTATGTATGTTTTCAACAATTGACACATTTTGATCAACAACATTAGATGTTCTTAACCCCAGGGTCTTCATTATAGGTCTCATCTTAATTAATTTCATCAATGAAACAAATAATTGACATCTTTGTGTGTCATTTAAATTCTCAAAGTAATTATCCCAAATTCCATTAGTTTTTCTTCTCGCATTTCTTTTAGACATTTTGTTAGGCATTGGTTTTATAATGTTTTCATCAATTTCAATTAAGTGAATTAGTTTTCTTCGTAAAATGGAAGGAGGTGTTCTTAGAGGTGAAGATTTGTTTACAAGGTTACTTTTTTCATTCAGTGTTTTCATACAAATTTCGGGGTTAACATTTGGATTATCAAGTAAGGGTTCAACAATTGGATTCATATCAATTTCTTCATCCATACCAACATTATCATTCAATTCAATATCATTATTCATTGCAAAATCATTATTCTCTACATTTTCATTATGTATTTCATCCCCATTTTCTAATACATTAGCTACATTTGATATAACAGATGTACCTTGCCATGCTCGAAGTTTTTGCATTCTCTTCAATTTCTTTATTCTCTTCTCTTTCAATTGCTTTTGTGTCTTATTATTGAATTTCCTCTTTTCCTTAGCTCGACGTTTATCGCCCATGATTAGAAAAATCAACTAGTGGGGTAGGGGATAAAATGAACTACTAAAAAATCGTGTAAGAATGTAGAGAAAATTACAGACAAAACAAAATGTTTATAGAATTCCCGTGAAAGAGATGAAAGGGATGTTGGGGGGCCACAATATATAAAACAAATAATAACGCATACATGTTTTGCATTTTCTCTTTTCCCAAGCCATGCCTCAAGGCTTGGGATTCGGTTTGGATCCCCAAGCCTGAGGCATGGACCTGTATAAACACAACAAATAGCGTGTTTTTGCAAGAAAATGTAAAAATGCCACTTCCTCTATGATAAATCAAAATAAAACAATCAATCCATTTTAAAACAAATTATACCACGACGTAGAGCAGAGTTTCTTCTTTCTAAAAATATAATTTTTCAATTTTTTTGACTAATATAAGGTTTCCATATTATTTATTTTCTAACTATGACTTTTTATAGCTATTTTTTGAAGTGTAAATATGTCTATCTTTCATTGTGTATCTTTTTTTAGGTGATCAAAATTTTAAAAAAATTATACTAGCCCAAACTAGGCATAATTCTATACATATTAAAAAAAAAACTAATTTTCAAATTGTTTTGAGGTAGTTAGGATGGGGAATGGTCAGAACTCCGTTATTTTTAAAAACATAAAATTTCTGTACTAGAAAAATCATAAATAAAAAAGTATTCACTAAAAAACTATTTTAAAAAATGGAGCCCAAACTAGATCCGCCTAGCTATCTTTCTACCAAAGGGTTTTCAAAAATACTAAATGGTGCTAAAAAAATGGTGGGGGGCACGAAAGTCACTCTATTATGTTTTTTAACAAAAACAAGAGCATCTGTTGGTATTTTAGTTGTTTGACCCACTTAAACTTATCTGTTTTCAATAAAATTTAGTAGCTTAGAAACTAGACTCAAAATGCTACGATTCATATTTCTACAACATCTTCCAATTTTGAGTGTAACTATTTCGAAAAACTTGTACAAGTTGAAGTTTTTTTTTCTTCAGAAAAATGCATCCACTTAAGACCCCTTTTTGGCCCCCAACTTGGTGCACTTACCCATATTTAGAATATTACTATTTTCACCATTTTCCACCTTCTATCACCTTGTTTATTCTTCTGGATGTTCTATGTGCACATTGCTTCTGAAACTTTTGCTCATTGTGGAAGTTTACTAAAAATAGTAAGTGCTCACGTAGATACTATTTTTTGAAAGTGGATTTCCCAACCTCGTATTTAGATGAAATCAGATTTTTGATATGGGTTTTCCTTTCTCATCTCACACATTAATTTTCATCACAAATTGATCTTTGGAGCAACGGGAAATAAAATTTTAAAATTTGGTGTGAAGAAACGAGGGTTTATTTGCTGCAAAAAATATTTTTCGTGCATGTGAAATCTACCACCTGGGTTTTTTATGTTCTCTGAAAATGGTGAAACAAACAAAAAAATTCACATCAAATAGTGCCCTAGTTTTTTTAATATGAGTTTTTCATTCTTGTTGGCAATGTAATCAATCTGGTGAAAAACACTCTCAAAGTCTTTGAAATTTGTGATTTTTATGTGAAATATCTTTGCCACGATCAAGGAATAATGTGAGAATGGATAGAAATGGAAAATGGTGAAGGAGGAATTCTGGAAAAAAATTGCTAGAGTTTCAAGTAAAAATGGAGAAATGTGGGGGGAGTGAGAAAAAATGGTTAAGTGTGGTATTTAAAGGTGTGAGAGGCAAAGAGGAAGGGGGTGCATTTCTATGCCCCCCTTGTCCCCTTGGGAATGAGACATGGGGACACCAAAATTGTGCCTCAATCCTACGGTGACACATGGCACACATGCACGAGTTAGGGAAAATAAGAAAAATACTTAATTTTAGCTCCCAAGGTTAATTTTTGGTCACATGAGTGTCTTGGTGGAAGCATGGAAGGGGGAGCACATTTTTCTATCCCCATTATGAAGAAATCTTGAAATAGCTCAAATTTGCATTTTCAAAATTTCAGTACACCTCATCCTAGAGGTGACACTTGGAAAGTATGCGGAGCAAGGAGAGGGGGCTCAAAATTTGGCCAAGAGTGCTTCGCAGAGGTCTTCGAGGTCAAAAATTTTCTGCCCCCTTTCCCCCCTTGGAATCAGACATGAGGATGCATTAAAAATACATTTTGAGTTCTTGGTGAGGATTCTAGTTGCACACATGCAGAATGTTGGAGTTTCGGGGGTTAGAAAAATGAAAAGTGCTCTATCTAGGGCATCCCCAGGGTCATGTTGAGGGTCCATGAGGCTTATGGTGGGGGTGACACATTTTTCTACCCCCTTGGAGAGGGACAGAGGGACACCAAAAGTGCATCTCAACCTCATTCTACCACGTGGCACCAGAGAAAATGACTAAGTATCGAACATGTACCTTGGGCAGATACTTGAAAATGACATATCTTGAGCTCCTAGATAAGTTTTTTGACACTTATTTATATGAATTTGACTAGAAAAGACATTTTGAGTAGGATGGGAGGGGTTGCTAGGTATATTTTTACTTGAAAATGGATAAATGTTGGTTTCCCTTAGTGAGACCATAAAATTGCTAAGTGGTGCTATTTAAAGTTTGTGATAAAGAGAGGATAGGGGGTACATTTTTTTACCTTCCCTAGTCACCTTGGGAATGGGAAAAGGGGACATAGAAGTGTGCTTCAGCCCTGGGATAACACATGTTCACATGCATAGGTGAGTCAAAATGAGAAACATTTCTTAATTTTATTTCTCATCTTCCAAATTTTTAAGGTCCTCTGAGTGTCTTAGTGGAATCATGGAAGGGGAGTGCATTTTTATACCCCCCTTGTCCCATTGGAACGGGAAAGGGGGACACCAAAATTGTGCCTCATCCTGGAGGTGACACTTGGCAAGTGTAGACACAAAATCATGCACTTTAGACAATATTTTGCTCGGTCTTATACTACTATTTAGAAGGTTCTCAAGTGTACAAAGTACTAATTAATCCCATCTTTTGGCCATCTTTTTCTTATATTTTATTTCGTCCTCTCACATATTTTTTAGTAGCTATCAACCCATTTTACAACTTCCCTGACATTCTATGCAAATCCTTGTGTGCCCCGATCTATGCAAATCCCCTTTCGCTCCTTTTTGGGTCATTTCTAGCTATTGGTCATCTTTATATTTTTCCTAGTCAACCTTGTCGGGATTAATTATGAAATTAAGCTTGAGAGCCCTATAAATATAAAGTTATAAGACCATAATGAGGGTCCTAGGTCATAACATTACACACTACTATCACTCCATCTAGGGTTGCATCCATTACATCACTTGCATCCACATAGTGTCATGCATCAAGGCTAGGAGATGTGCATCACACACACTACATAGGGGAAGTGATTCTATTCTATTTCATGCACACATGTTATTTACATTTTATATAGTTACTATTGCTCGTTACTTCACAAAGTGTGACTGACATGAGAGCACTTAGGGAACAACACACACACACACACACACACACCAAAACTACATCTGGGACCGAAATGTAGTGCACTGCTTAGTGATAAGTCCACTAGTTTGGCGGTTGAGGTCAGTCTGACCCAGTTATTTGCATCTTTTATTTTTCCTAGGTTTTGATGCTTCCTCTTGTATTGCATGTCGTTCCAAAAATCATCTGTTGAATCTAATGTGATAGATAGGAAATGTTTGACATCACCCCACGACCCTATAAAAATCATTTTTTTGGCATTTACAGTGATCAGGATCCCTAATATGTAGACCAGGGCGCCCCAATACCTTCCAGGGCACCTTAGTTAGCTCAGATCTTCTAGATCTTGTCTTCGTAAGACTTTTGAGTGGTTTTCTGCACTTCCATGTTTTATTTTCAGACATGCGACAATGTGTGACCATTTACAACAATTAGCTAAGTCACATTTCCTCCTTTACTTGCACATTTAGGGTTTCATTTCACTTAGAGTAGTTTAATTGCATTTATTTCTTATATATGTTTTAGTTCTTTTATTACAACATTTTAGTCCTCCTAATTATATTAACTAAGATTACTTTATCCATAACACTCTAGCATTTAGTCTTATTTTATTTAATCATTTGGTGAACCCAACGTCTTTCACACTTTATCCTTATTAGCCTCCCTTATATCATAGGTCAAGCTTCTTGGAATCTGATTTACTTAAGAGATTCCCACCTTGACAAGCTATTTTCCAGAAAATCCTCTAGATCCACCAAGTATCTTAGATGACAATAAGCTAATATATCCATTACGAATTAAGGATATGCTTCATTTTTTCAAAATTATCGATCCTGACCTTGAAAATCCTCCATCTAACCAACCCATATTAAACTTGATTTATGCCTTACATTACAAATTTTCTATCATGGAATTTGAATCATTATCTCTTAGATCTGAGATGGTACCATGACCAGAGTCTAATATGTTTCTCACTTGTATACATCCTCTATGAAATTTAGAATCAATGTTCACATCTCTAAGATATGAGAAACAACATCTTAAAGATGCTTCTCAATCACATCATCCTCTATTCAATCTATGGAATCTGCCATCCACATCCCTTAGATATCTAAAATTGTAATAGCTTAAGGATGCTTCTCAAGTCACATGTGCTCATTTTAAGCATCATTGTGACCAAGATCTCCTATTCAATCTATGTCCACTACATGTCATATAGTTGAACCTCAAGTCACGCCATCACCAGAACCTCTCATACTTGATCTCAATGCTAAGCCACATGAAATTCTAGCCACAAAGGCCTTTTAGTCATCAATTGATTGCTTCTCTCTCCCAGGTTACTCATTTTTATGGCTCCTTATTGGCAAAAAAAACACCATGATCTTCCATATTCCCCATTAGCATCAAATCAATGGGCATAATGACCAAGATTGGCTATGCTTTGGAAGTAGAGTCAAACATCTTGATTAATTGTTAGGGATTTATTATGCATTCTACCCATCCTATTGAATGCCCACCTTGTATGACTTACCAACTAAATTCCAAAAATTGTTCCCTCTACCTTTAAGGAACATCACCCTACCGCTTCTCATGCACCTTCTTCGTTTAGTCAAGAGCCACTTAAGCATCAACCTCTCCCAATTAGTTTTCAACAATATCCTCCATAATCCATCCTTTACAGTTCATTATCAAATAATGGAATAACTCCTGAAAGCTTCTTAATGTTTGGTTTGAAACTCTACATTAGGTCCTATTATTGAAGCATTTCATCTATTGTATTACCATAGTGAATCTTAAGCAACCTCCTCTTAAGGATAAATTCTATTGGAGGAGACTCCTTCATCAAAGGTATCTACAACAACATTAAGCCATGCTCTCAAACTATTGAGAAGACAATGTCATCTCTGTGGATGAAGAATTCATATATCAAGATTAAATGTGTGGAAGATCCAGAGTGCATTCAAAGTACATTTACAGGATCAGGAATGGCATCGCACTCCCAAGGAGCCTCTAGACAAATTTAGAAGGACTTAGCTGTTTTCAATTATGTGTCTCCCATTTTTAGAAGATTTACCCTCATTACATAAACCACTATGGAAAAAATTAATCCTCATTTTCATCCAGACTTCTTTTTGGATTCAGAGATGGCTATGGAGTAATTCTTTGCATGGGATCAAGCTTAAGAATAGACCATTGCATTATGCTTGTTAACTGTGAGAGGTAACTATTATTAGCATTCTTGCATGTGAGATTATTGTAAAAGTGCATGGCTATTCTTAGCATGTGACCTATTTTTGGATTAGATATGTAGATCAAGAATTTCCGTGCTTGTTACCTGTCCAAGTTAATGTACCAAACTAAACACAAAAACCCTGAAAAACTCAAATGAAATCAATACCTGATAGATAAGACAAGATCTGAAGATGTAGATGGAAAAGAAAGCTGATGTAGACAAGACGGGAGCACACGAGAAATCCTACAAAGTAGATCCAAGAAACCTACGAGACACAGATGCTTGACAAAAAAAGACAACTGTTAAAAGATATTTGGGTGGACTACCCGAAAAGCAGGTCCGGGAAGCGATAAGCTCCCTCGTCGGATGTCAGTCCACATTTTCAATTAAAGAAGAACCATATATGATAAAATAATGTAAGTAAATGTCTATATTTTCTGATTAAAAGTGACAGACAGAATGTAAACAGTGGACAGAAAGCAACAGAAAACAAGAAACTGTGAAAATAATGTTGGATTTGTGTTACCTAAATTCTTTTACCTATCTTAGGCTCAACTTTGATGCCAATCCAGCGTCGACTTAGAAAAATCGGCGTCCTGAGATAGGTCGGCGTCCACTAGAGAAAATCGGCCCGTCGATTGGTTCTACATCGGTGTCAACTAGGGGAAAATTACAGGAAGATTGAGAAACAGACAATGAAAGTTAGATCGTCAATGATCCGCTGGATCTGCAAGAGCCATAGGGATACTGACAAAGCTCCACCTTTGCTAGATGCAAAGGAACAGAGTCACCAAGAGATCAATGGAGGTTTACGATGTCGATGTGGAAGGAGCAGAGTAACGGTACTCCTCTCAGGGATTGATTTGGATAGAATTCAGCTTTCACTCGATAGATAATGCTCATCTGCTTGATGTTTCAGAACTCTCTGTCATTCTTCTCTTCCTGAACTACCACTACGGTCCACCTGTCTAACCAGAACTAAATTCTGGCCTTCTATTTGTAATCGGCGCTCGACCGATGATGAAATCGGTACCGCTCTGAAAAATCGGCGTCGACCGAGTACCAGTCAACACCGATCAGGGAACAGACTCCTGAAATGGCCATCTCTAAAAGGACGATTTTCTGGAAAGACAAGTGATCCTTCTACCTCAAATATGGGAAATATCCCACTGCATAGTTCGGGAGGAGAAGAAATAGGGGGGATAGATGGATAGAATAGATATGGGAGGTTAGGAATTGATATGGAGTAGATAATTGGTTAAGATACATGTAAAAAATGTAATTAAATAGTTAGTATTTAATTATCTATGGGTAAAACATAATGGGATTGAAATAAACTTAGGATAGATGTTTAAATCAAATATTAAATAATACCCTTAGGGAGAAGTGGTGATAAACACATGCCCCAAGTTACCTGAGAAGGTAAATGAATGTGGGGGACACTAAATTGGGTAACCAATTTTAGGTGTCTACATTTTGCCCCTTTTTGTGGAGTAACTTGCGATAAGCAAAGTTGCTAAGACAAAAACTTCTACTTGGAAGAAAGGAAGAAAAAGTGATGATGTGATCCCCCTCAAACTAGGGATGGGATGGGTCACAAAAAGAACAACTGATCCCAAGTTTGAAAAAGGTAGATGAAAACGCACGTTGATGCCCCAGCTAGATGCCTGGAGTAGATCTGATCATGTTTCTCTAACTGTATGCACAAATCACCCCACAATAAAAAGGTTCTCAACCTAAGGAACTCACATTGGTAGGGCAGACTAGATGATCTCCATGAGATGACGTTAGTACCTACAGACCTAATGTGAGTGTAAGGAGGGCTGACAAAATACAGCTCTAAAGAATGACACATTGGTAGGGACAACCAAACAATCTACGAAGCAGACGACGTTAGTGCCTACAGACCCGCTAGCTTTAAGTTGCCAGGTTTAAAAAATGTGAGTGCCCCATGTACAGGGAACAACTCAAAATGGGTGAATAATATCGAACCCTATGTGCAACAATCGAGGTTTCCATCCTCTAGGGAATGAATTGTTATGTTTGTGGAGCCTATTTTCATGTTAGAGTGTGGTACACCTTCTATGTGTTACACTCGGGTATTTTTACGGTGGTCCCGCTTGCCGGTGAGCGGGTCAAGGGGGGTTCGGGGGTGAAGCCCCCGAAGCAAATTTTCATGGGTGGTTTATTAACCCATGGGTAATGGGTAACCGTTATGGGCTATTTTTGGGCCCATGGTTTTTTCGGTCTTTTACCCATTGTTTTGATACCCACGGTTTTTGCCCTTGGTTTTGATACCCACGGTTTTATATCAAACTGCTTAATAGTTGTCTATTTATATGGTCTTATGCATATGATAGATTGACAAGCAAATGTATTGTAGATGTGTTTTGAATTCAGGTGTGAATTCTGTAGAGTTTGTTGAGCATAGCTCCAAACGGATCTGGGTATTGTATTGAGAGAGTGGAGGCTTGTAATAAAATCTGAGCAAGTGATTCTTGGTGGACGTAGCCCAAATTGGGTGAACCACGTTAAATCTTGTCTCTCTGTGTTGTGTTATTTATTCTGTAATTTTATTTGAGATCTGTAATATTTTCTGCATATTAGTTTCTACTGTTGCGATTCTGTAAGGGATTATTCCGCATATTTTATCTCTTATTTCCTAACAATTGGTATCAGAGCCTGGTTTGGTTTGCTGAAGTGTTGAATCGCAGGGAAAGTTTTTAGCTTGAGTGGGAGCTATGGCAGATGAAGGAAGATCTAGGGTTGATAAATTCAACGGGCAGAATTTCAGTCTTTGGAAGATGCAGATGGAAGATTACCTTTATCAGAAGGATCTTTATACTCCACTGTCTGAGAAGGTGAACAAACCCTCGAGTATGACAGATGTGGAATGGGATTTGCTGGATAAGAAGGCACTTGGGACAATCCGGCTGTGTCTTGCATCTTCAGTATTATTTAATGTTTCAAAGGAAAAGACTACAAAAGATCTAATGGATGCATTAGGGAAGTTGTATGAAAAACCCTCTGCCTCTAACAAGATATTTTTAATGAAAAAGTTGTTTAATATGAAGATGTCTGAGAATAGTTCAGTAGCAGATCATTTAAATGATTTCAATACGGTTGTGAATATGCTAGCTTCGGTTACAATAGAATTTGATGAAGAAGTTAGGGCTTTATTAATTCTGTGCTCTTTACCTGAGAGTTGGAATAGCCTGGTAATGGCGGTAAGTAACTCGGTTCCAGCTAACTCGAAGTTGAAGTTTGAGGATGTTGTAGGGGTGATTCTAAGCGAGGAAATGTGAAGAAAAAGCTCCAGGGAATCTTCTACTTCAGGGAATTCTTTGACAGTGGAAACTAGAGGGAGACAGAAGAATAGAGGAAACCGTGGAAAATCAAAAGATCGGGCAAGGTCAAAATCCAAGAACAAGATTGTATGCTGGAATTGTGGAAAGCCTGGGCATGCAAAGAAGGACTGTTGGGAGCTTTGGGATAAGAAGAAACAACAGGAAGAAAACAAGGAGGCAAATGTGGCATCGGGTAATGTATGTCAGGATGCTTTGATTCTTTCTTTGCATAATATTACTGAATCTTGGGTTTTAGATTCAGGGGCTTCTTTTCATGCTACTCCACATAGGCATTATTTTGTTGATTATGTTCAAGGGGATTTTGGGCATGTTTTTCTTGGTGATGATGAGCCTTGCAGTATAGTTGGAAAAGGTTCTGTTCAGGTTAAGATGCAGAATGGGAATACATGGCTATTGAAGGATGTCAGACATGTGCCTACATTAAGGAGAAATTTGATATCGGCAGGGCAATTGGGAAGTGATGGTTGTACTGTGATATTTACAGCTAACTCTTGGAAGGTTACCAAGGGTGCTCTTGTGGTGGCAAGAGGTAAGAAGGTTGGAACCTTGTATTTAACCACTGATAGTACTAATGATTGTAATCTTGTGGCTTCAGATGCAGATACAACATTATGGCACTATAGGCTCGGTCATATGAGCCATAAGGGCATGGACATTATAAAGAAGAATTTGCCTGGATATACAGAAACAGGTTTGGATTTCTGTGAGAACTGCATATATGGGAAACAGAAGCGAGTAAGGTTTCTTAAGGTTGTACCTACAAAGAAAGAGAGTAAGTTAGAGATGCTGCATTCTGATGTGTGGGGGCCAGCTCAGGTATCATCTCTTGGGGGTTCAAGTTATTATGTTACTTTTATTGATGATGCAACAAGGAAAGTTTGGGTTTATTGTATTAGAAACAAATCTGATGTATTTGACACTTTTGTTAAATGGAAAGCCTTGGTAGAGAATGAAACAGGTCTTAAGCTAAAATGTCTCAGGTCAGATAATGGAGGGGAGTATTGCAGCAATGAATTTAATGATTATTGTTCTAAGAATGGAATCCACAGGAAAAAGATGGTTCCAGGAACTCCGCAGTAGAATGGGGTATCAGAAAGGATGAACAGAACAATAATGGAACGTGCTAGGAGCATGAGGTTACATGCAGGACTGCCTCTTTCTTTTTGGGCAGAAGCGGTGAGCACAACTGTGTACTTGATAAACAGAGGACCCTCAAGTGCCTTGGATGGAGGCATACCTGAGGAGGCTTGGTATGGTAAGAAAGTTGATTATTCATTTCTTAGAGTCTTTGGATGTGAGGTGTTTGTTCATATAGACAAGGATGATAGGACCAAGCTAGAGGCTAAATCAGAAAAATGTACTTTCATTGGTTATGGTGGTGATGACTTTGGATATAAATGTTGGAGTATTAAAGACAATAAAATCATTCGATCTAGGGATGTGGTCTTTAATGAGAAAGTCATGTATAAGCAACAGTTGTAGGAAAATAGGGAAGAATCCAAGAAAGAATATGCAGTGGTAGAGGATCTTCCGGATGGGAAAGTGACCCATGAATCAGTTCAGGAACCTACTCAACAGGAACCCCAAACTCCTACAGTGAGGAGGTCTTCTAGGGTAAGAAAAGAACCTGAACGTTTTTCTCCTTCTCTTTATTATTTATTACTCACTGATAGTGGAGAGCCAGAGAGCTTTGATGAAGCAATGCAGGTAGATGCCAGTAAGAAGTGGGAGCAAGCCATGGATGAGGAGCATAAGTCTCTCATGGAGAACCAGACTTGGGATTTGGTGAAGCTACCGAAGGCAAAAGAGCATTACAGAACAAGTGGGTGTACAGAGTTAAAGATGAAGAAGGAGGAAAGAAAAGATATAAGGCCCGGTTGGTGGTCAAGGGGTTTGCACAGAAACAAGGTATAGATTTTGATGAGATTTTTTCTCCTGTAGTAAAAATGACTTCTATTAGAACTGTTCTTGGAATAGTGGCAGTAGAAGACTTGCACTTAGAACAGTTAGATGTAAAGACTGCATTTCTCCATGGTGATTTGGAGGAGGAGCTATATATGCAGCAGCCAGAAGGATATGAAGTCAAAGGTAAAGAGGAGATGGTGTGCAAACTGAAGAAGAGCTTGTATGGCCTGAAACAAGCTCCATGTCAATGGTATAAGAAGTTTGATAGCTTCATGATGGAGCAAGGTTATATCAGATGTCATTCTGACCATTGTGTGTATACAAAGAAATTTGAGGATGGAAGTTATATTATCCTGTGTTTGTATGTTGATGACATGTTGGTTGCAGGTAAAAACATGCAGGAAATAAAAGTACTCAAGAAACAACTAAGTGAATCCTTTGATATGAAGGATTTGGGGGCAGCCAGACAAATCCTTGGTATGAGGATAACTCGGGATAGGAAGGAACGGAAGCTGACTTTATCTCAGGAAGAGTACATTAAGAAGGTATTGGATAGGTTTAACATGCAGGATGCTAAACCAGTTGGGACTCCTTTGGCAGGCCATTTCAAGTTATCAAAGGAGCAGTGTCCCAAGATAGAGCAGGAAAGAAACCAGATGTCCAAGGTACCTTACTCATCAGTAGTTGGTAGTTTGATGTATGCTATGGTGTGCACTAGGCCTGATATTGCCCATGCAGTGGGAGCTGTGAGTAGATTTATGAGTGATCCAGGTAAAGAGCATTGACAAGCAGTAAAGTGGATCCTTCGGTATTTGAGAGGGACCATGGGGACAGTTTTGTGCTACAGTGGATCAGACACCACTTTACGTGGTTATGTAGATTCAGACATGGCTGGAGATGTAGACAGCAGGAGGAGCATGACAGGTTATATTTACACTGTAGGTGGGACAACAGTGAGTTGGATTTCATGACTACAGAAGCTGGTGGCTTTGTCAACCACGGAGGCTGAGTATGTTGCTGCCACAGAGGCAAGCAAAGAGATGATTTGGTTACAACAATTGCTTGAGGAGTTGGGGCATAAGCAGGAGGAATGTAAGTTGCATAGTGATAGTCAGAGTGCTATACACCTAGCTAAGAACTCTGCTTTCCACTCCAGGATGAAGCATATACAGTTAAGGTACCATTTCATCAGGACAGCTTTGGAGGAAGAGAAGTTGAAGTTGGAGAAGATTCATACTAGTCAGAATCCTGTAGACATGATGACCAAGGTGGTCACAAGGGAAAAACTAAAGTTGTGTTCAGCTTTGGTTGGCCTTTGTAGATGACAGTGAAGGGTTGAGAAGCTTGCTCAGTGGAAATCAGTCTCCAAGTGGGAGATTGTTATGTTTGTGGAGCCTATTTTCATGTTAGAGTGTGGTACACCTTCTATGTGTTACACTTGGGTATTTTTACGGCGGTCCCGCTCGCCGGTGAGCAGGTCAGGGGGGTTCGGGGGTGAAGCCCCTGAAGAAAATTTTCATGGGTGGTTTATTAACCCATGGGTAATGGGTAACCGTTATGGGCTGTTTTTGGGCCCATGGTTTTTTCGGTACCCATTGTTGTTCACCTCTTCATTTACCCATAGGTTTATGGGACGGTTTTTTTCCCCAATGGTTTTGATACCCACGGTTTTGTAAAACTGCTTAAGCAGTTGTCTATTTATATGGTCTTATGCATATGATAGATGCACAAGCAAATGTATTGCAGATGTGTTTTGAATTTGGGTGTGAATTCTGTAGAGTTTGTTGAGCATAGCTCCAAACAGATCTGGGTATTGTATTGAGAGAGTGGTGGCTTGTAATAAAATCTGAGCAAGTGATTCTTGGTGGACGTAGCCCAAATTGGGTGAACCATGTTAAATATTGTCTCTTTGTGTTGTGTTATTTTATTCTATAATTTTATTTGAGATCTGTAATAATTTCTGCATATTAGTTTCTACTGTTGTGATTCTATGAGGGATTATTCCACATATTTTATCCCTTATTTCCTAACAATTAATGTACCAGATAATGAAGTAAAGCATCATCACCATACATACCCCAAAGATCTGAATAGTTTGACAGACCATACACACCTTTGACAATTATGGGACTAAATTAAGAAGAGCAACATAACATATTTTGGAACATGTTCATAAATTCAGGACATCTGAGATGACACACTTTATGAACCACTCATGGCAAATGAAGACTTATCAAGTTTTTTTAGTGGACTCATTCCACAAGAACATAACGAAGACCCTTAGTAATTCTTATCAACATGGACATGCATCCAATGCAGTTAAACAATCCTAGGACACCCTTTGATGACATAATATTGAGTGCTAGACAAACCTCACACACCTCCAAACTTCTTAGAATATTATACTAAATGCATAACCTTACTATATACAAATTCATCATGATGACATAGAGTGAGAGAAGCCAATTTTCTTATCATGACACCTTTTAAAACACCTTTGACAGTTATCAATGACGCCACTTTTTGATGACAATATGACTAAATGAGAACGTAAAAAACTCAAACCATTACTTGTGACAATTGGCTGAACTCAAAAAATATGGGTAGGTCACTTAGCATACCTTATAACACTTGAAGCGTTCCAAACACCTAACTCCTTGCTTGCCATGCACTAGAGAATGGATTTCATTTAGGCACAAATGGTCTTCTTTAACCAATGCAAACATGCTTCCTCGACCTGAGTTTAGGCTTGATGACTTTATTTCCACCAATGTCATAGCATTGGACCTAACTTCCTTGATGGGCTTCGATACTACTGCATGGTGTGGCTAATGGATCATTTTAATTGATCTCGTTGACTTGATCAACCTCCTACTTGACACTTTGAATCTGAGGATGGAAGTCTTGGACTCATTAATGGGGCTGATTATCCTCTTAAAAAATCTTCCATTTGATGCTTAAAACTATTGACAACACTTGGTATTCCACCATGAGAGAAAAAATCTAGGTGTCCTTGTTTATGAGGACTTATTACACACCTAGACTTTTCATCTTTCTTCTTGGATCAAACACAATCAAGTTCCATCCACAATAGATTGGCCTTATTTCCAAACTCACATAGCATGATTCAAAACATTCACCTTTGAAGAGATCTTCACCGTTCCTAGGATACTTCCGTTTGTAGTCTCTATCTCTATGACAAAAATCATGACACACAAAGCAATATTCATTTAATGAAAAACCATAACTCATAGCATGAAGTATGTTTTATTGAGTTAGACCTGGCTCAAATCAGATCTTCTTAGTCACTATCACATTTGATTTGGAACTTGGACTAGCATCATCATCACCATTCACATGCTTTCCTTCAAACACTAGGCCTATTTTGGATATGTGACTCTTTTTCCTTCTAAACCCCCATCAAGAGATCTGTAGAGCTCTTTTCAAGCTTGTCATACATCTTAAAACTACTGGATACACTTTGGAAATCTAATTCTAGGACTTTCAAGCTCTTTTCATACCTGGAACAAGAATTCTCTTTCTCCTTTAGGGCATTGAAACTTTCCAGTATGATATTTCAAATCCTTGATAGGCTTGATCATGTGGTATTTCTCCATTTCACTCATTTCTCTTGCAATCCAAAAACCAAAGATTCAACACAGATCTCATTTTTTTCCATCCAAAGAACAACTGACTTACCCATTTATGATCTAGGATCTCCTTGAAGCTGTTAAACTTGCTTCATAAGGACCTGCTCTCTACCAGATATTAGAAGATAATGGACTAAGATGGGGGATGAATCAGTCCTATAAATCTATTCAATTCATTTAACATTTATCATTATCATCATCTATGTAACGCATTCAATTAACCATGAACCATATGTGGAGTTTAGGCTAAGCAAAGAGAACAACCATACACATGAGCAAGAACAAAAAAGCTACACATGAACACCAATATTAAGTTAGGAAACCCTCATTGGTAAGAAAACCCATGAGAAACATAAACGTTATATTTGATGCTTTAAATGATTTTTGAGGCACCAACCCCACAAGGAGGCACCAACCCTAAAAGGACCATACAACTCACTAATTTAGTGAAGCACCCACTCCACAGTAGGAGGCTACAACCCCCTAGGATGACTAAGCACCATTACTCAGCCACCTGATGATGATGATATCTGAAAACTTTTGTTACTTCAAAACTGATGGAGATCTCTAATTCAGGACTCCCCATGCTCAAACCCTATGTCTTCAAAATTGTTATATCGTCTTCTTTCTCCACTTGTCTTGCATCTAAAATATTACACACATGTTTTCAAACCTTCATAGGGACCTAAAACACATATGAGATCCTTCAACTCATGCCTGGCATACCTTAAAAATACTCTCCTCTATGTTAAGCGACTTCTCAAGCAGACTAGCTCAAAATGGACTCAAAATTATGCTTTTATAAGATTCTCTTCCTACCTAAACGGATGAGATATCAGAGATCTCATGATATTTTTGACCCTTGCATTGAAAAAATTCAAATAAACTCGATTACAATAGTCATAAGTGACCCATATAGGCCGGTCATGCCAAAAACCACTCCATCATGCACCAAGAAGCACTCAAAACCTCG
Organism: Taxus chinensis; assembly: GCA_019776745.2. Classification (NCBI taxonomy): domain Eukaryota; kingdom Viridiplantae; phylum Streptophyta; class Pinopsida; order Cupressales; family Taxaceae; genus Taxus; species Taxus chinensis. The sequence continues at coordinate 153,927,485 of CM034157.1, forward strand.
TCATTAGAATGAGAAAAATCTGCTTATGACAAAACTCATGCTTATTAAATCTCCATAATATGGATAGATGTAGCGTAATGTGTAATATAACATTTAAAAATGGATATGGTCACATTTGATGAGGAAAAATACAAATTATTTGATTTAATGGGACACTGGCTCGTTACCTTCTCAAAATAGTTGTTTCTAACAATGTGATTTTACCTTTGGGCCTCAATACCCCTCAAGATGAACTCAGAACATGGCATGTTACCACTCTGGATGGAATTTTTATAACCTCATAGATGGAAAGATCTTTGAATCCTCTTTCTAGAACATATTATAACTCCTTCTGACTCGAATTGGAAGGCCTTCAGACCGAGCCAATCTCTACAATACATGTTTTTGAACCCTTCTTGGACTCGTAGATACTGACTGATTATAGATACATGATCCATCATGACCAAAACAAAATTCTACACTCAACTAAATCATGGTACACATAGACATGATTTATAATAATTCAAATCTTCACCATGCATGAATACTTCAGGAATCATGAACTTACCTCTTGATAGCCATTTGCACCCTACTAAAACAAGAATCCTCCAAACTTGACCCTAAAATAACAGATACAACTTTTTAAGGATACCTTATTAAATGCATCAATTTTGATATAAAAAATATAAATATATCTGAACCTATCTTCACAAACAACTTGAATGGAGTCCTAACTCCCCTTGTAACTCCTGCAATCTCAATTTTATCTGTCAAAGCTGCTACAAACTGCCCCAAAAACCAGTCCTCATAAATAGGGCAAAATTGCACTTCTTTTAGCATCATCAATAGGTCTTAAAATATCCTCAACATATATAAAAGAATTAAGGGATAAAAACAATGTCAATGTTAATCTTGCTACCTTTTTAGAGAACATTTCCATAAACTGGAACTCTTCATAAACAATGAACCTTTTTAGGTGAGGGCCCACTTACTGTCAAAGCACTTTATTACCTTTATATAAGATATGGAATATTCCCATACAACAATTCGATATCACATTTACACAGGGACAAATCAAAACAAGCTCAATATACATCTTCAAGGGAATTCTACAAATTGCTCCTAACATAGGGTTTAACTAAGGTTTCAAACCACTTTACCTTCTTAAAAATTGTTTGTAACAAATGTGATGATTAAACCACCTCATTATAGCTTTTTGAGAAGCTTCATATCTGACCTAAGAATATATTCCAAATATCTCAAGTTCCCATGCAAATCATACTCATCCATAATGTAGCATCATTAAGGTCAACTTTTGCTCTAAAAACATATTGTAACTTACTCGATTTCTACATAAAACTTGCATATCTTAAAATTTATTCAATACTTTGACTTGAAACTTGTCACTGAAGCATAATGAAAAACATCTTATATCTTTCCATGATCACCAACTAGTCCCAAATATCTCTGAATAATCTCTAGCCACATCGACTTACCTAGATGTCAAACTGTTTATTTCTCACCTGTTTGCTTCACAAGGACCTCATACAAGCACCAAACCATTGAGATGCAGTCCTAAAAATAACCAGCATGCCCTTTATACCATTACCATGCTTCTACCATAAGCCCAACAAGACTTATTTTTATGAGTGACTATCATATCTCCATCTCATTATGCATGCTTCCAGGGCTAGAAACAAGCCTAGTGAATGACATTTTGGTTGACTCAACCATTACAACTCATTACTTGACCATGTTTACAACCTCATGAAAATTTATAGACACATGAAATAAACCTCATGGACCATAAATTACCTCATGAAGACCTCCAAATAACTCAAGAGAGCTCAAACAATGAATCTATCTAGCAAATCAAGCAACTGATCAATGTGGGAAGTTTGCTAGATATAGAAAGACTGATCGATACGGGAAGTCTTTCAGTGATGCTAAAAAGTGAAAAAATTGGCCCAAGAGGGAGTCTGTTATTGTAAAGACTGACCAATGCAAGAAGCCTTGAAAATTCCATGAAACAAACAGCCGTCCTTCAAGGGAGCGGTTTGTATTTTGAATTTAATGATAGCCATCCTTCAAGGGAATGGTCTATACTTTTTGGTTTATTTGATAAGGCATGTATAGCTGTCCTTCGAGGGATCAGTCTATCTTTTGGGAATTTTTAGGATAACATCTATGTTTTTTTTTTGGGAGCTTTTGGAGCTTTTTGAAAGAAGCTGAGGTTAGACCTAGATAGATCAAATAGAGGGGAAGAAAATGTATACAAACACATACTCATGCCCCGAGTAGATTCGATTAAATAGACACTTGGGACAGATGAAGAAGTGATTAAGGTGTTCCTACCATGAGGAGGAACATATCCATAAGAAAAAATTCCATGAGTAGAGCCGCGATACCCATATTTAAGATAGAAAAGACATAACATGGGAAAACCACATAGTTTCAAATCACTACAATAATATATGACCGGTTGTAGATGGGTGATAGATTTGTTTTGTGACTAAGATCGTGTAAGATAGACTTTAACAGTAGAAGGGCCTTAGATGCAAGGCATTAAGAGGTTCCATTTTAGGTACACCATCCATGGAAGATAGACGATAAGCCCCAGACCCATATTTATGAGTGACTACATACGGACCCATCCAGTTAGGAGCAAACTTACCACGCTGACTCCGTTCTAGTGTAGTGAAATTTTGGTTTTCTTTAAGAACAAGATCACCAACTTTGAAGTCACGGTGTTACGAGTGCTTGTTATAAGCATGTTTGACACACTCAAGATAGACTTGATGATGTTCAAGAGCATTGAGACGCCGCTCATTTAGCAACTCAAGTTGCGCTAGATGATTTTGACAATAGTCCTCATCAGAGACAAATTCTTTGAGAGAAACACGAAGAGATGGGATCTGGACTTCCAAAGGAAGAACAACCTCAGACCCATAGATGAGAGAGAAGGGAGTAGCACCAGTAGGAGTATGAATGCTAGTCCGATAAGCCCAGAGAGAAAAAGGGATATGTAAATGCCAATCCCTACCAGCTCAACTAGTTACCTTTGCGAGGATATTACGCAAAGTTTTATTAGAAACCTCAATCTGGACGTTAGCTTGGAGATAGTATGGACAAGAAAAGCTGAGTTTGATATTGAAAGTGTCACAAAGGTTCTACAAATCGATGTTTTTGAAAGATTTACCATTATCTGTGATGAGTTTATGTGGGACACCAAAGCGACAAATGATGTGTTGATAGACAAAATCAACAATCAGTTTAGCTTTTGTTGATGAAAGAGGAATAGCTTCCACCCACTTAGTAAAGTATTATGTGGCAGTAATGATAGAATGATGACACTGTGAAGAGCGGGGATTGATAAGACCGATGAGATCAAGACCCCATTGCGAAAAAAGGCCAAAAATTTGTTTCAGGTTGCAAAGCCTAACTAGGGATATGCGTAAGATTGGAATGTTGTTGACATTTGACACATTTCTTAGTGTATTCGCAACAATCTCGATTAAGAGAAGGCCAATAATAGCCTAAGCATAAGATGCGTTTAGCTACGGCCAAGCCACTAAAATGTCCACCACAGATACCGTCATGGACCTCTTGGATAGCTTTAGATGATTCAGGGGTTTTGAGGCACCGAAGCAAAATACCATCAAAACCACGTTTGTAGAGGATTCTGCCTAGAATAGTATAGCGATTAGCGCGTAGGATAAAAGATCTTCTACCATTGGAAGTCAGATCTGGAGGAAGCACTGAATGGGATAGATAATCAAAAATGTGATGATACCACTCATCTTGAGTATTGGTTGTGACGACATTGATTGAAGTCAGTTGCCTGAGATGAGATGGTTGGTCTAATCGCTGTACAACCACATAAAGTCGCGAGTCTTTGGTAAAAGGTGGAATAAGTGAGGCTAAAGAAGCCATTGTATCTGCGAATCGATTTGCAGTGTGAGGAATAGCTTGGATAGTGAATTTATCAAAAGATTGAAGTTGAAAGAGAACGATATCGCGATATTTTTGAAGGATATCATTCTTGCATTGATAGACACCAGTGACTTGATTAACAATGAGTTCAGAGTCACCAAAGATGTCGATATGGTGGGCACCAAGATTAATGGCATTTTGAAGACCTAAAACAAGAGCTTCATATTCAGCCATATTATTGGTACACTCAAAGTTAAGCTTGTGTGCGACTAGGATAGGTGCACCCAAGGAGGAATCATAATGAAACCTGCACCTCCCCCTTGCTGACATTTGGATCCGTCAAAGAAGAGTTTTACTTTAAATGGAGAAAGACCTAAATCAATTTGTTGGATATACTCATCGGGGAATTGAGTGAGGGGGTCTTGAGTGTCTGGAAGAGGAGCATCAACTAATTGATCTGCAATGACCTGACCCTTGATAGATTTTTGTGGGATAAACTCGAGATCAAATTTTGTCATAAGCATGAGCCAACGAGTGATACGATCATTGTGATAAGGCTTTGCATGCATTGTTTTGAGTGGATTGACACTTGTGACAATGTAAGTTTTGTGATTAAGGAGGTAGTGACGAAGCTTAGAAGTTGCGAAGAAGAGAGCACAACACATCTTTTCAGCTTCAGAATAACATGTTTCATACTCATGAAGAGTGCGACTGATGTAATAGATGGCTTGTTCTTTACCACTAGCGTCCTCGATGTGAGATCATGGCTCCCAGAGCATGGTCAGTCATAGAAATATAAAGATAGAATGGCTCTCCTTCGCGTGGAGGTGTAAGCACAGGTGGAGAAAGAAGATAATCTTTGAGATCATCAAAGGCCTTTTGGCAATGCTCATCCCATTCGAAATGAACATTCTTACGGAGGAGATGATGAAAAGGTTGAAAATGGTCTGATAGTTGCGAGATAAAACAACACACTGATTGAAGGTGTCCTTGAAGACTGCGTAGTTGTTTTAAGTTAGAAGGGGGAGGCATCTCAAGGATATATTTTATTTTTACGGGGTCCACTTCAATACCCCTAGTAGAAACGATAAAGCCTAAGAGTTTACCAGTGAGAACGCCAAACATGCACTTAGATGGATTTAAGCGAAGAAAAAAGTGAATGAGCCTCTCAAAGAGAGGTGCAAGAATGAAAATATGATCTTGACGGCATTTGGATTTACTGAGGAGATCATCGATATAATCTTCCATAGTTTTGTGTAAGAGATCATGGAAGATGTAGGTCATTGCTCGCTGATAGGTTGCTCCTGCGTTCTTAAGACCGAAAGGCATGACACGATAACAAAAGTTCCCCCAAGGAGTTATGAAGAAAGTATTATGTTTATCCTCTGGTGTGATGAGAATTTGATTATACCCAGAGAAACCATCCATAAGAGAAAGCATCTCGTGACCTACCGTTAAATCCACGAGTTGGTCGATATTAGGTAGAGGAAAATCATCTTTTGGACAAACAAGGTTAAGATCCCGGAAGTTAGTACAAATTTGAATTTTCCCAGTAGCTTTGGTTACTGGTACTACATTTGAAACCCATTGTGGATAATCAATGGGTTGGATGAAGTTAGCAGAAAGCAAGCGTTACAACTCTTCTTTAACAAGAAGGGCTACTCGAGGGTGCATTTTACGCAATTTTTGCTTAACCGGTTTGATGTCTGGAAGAGTAATGATATTGTGGACCACGATATCGGGATCGAGTCCTGGCATATCCTCATATGACCAAGCAAAGGCTTGACAATGGTTGGAAAGAAAAGTGGTAAAGTCTCCTAACTCCTGTGGATTAAGAGATTGGCCGACCTTAATGATGCGAGGGTCTTTAGAAGTCCCTATATTAAGGTCGACAGTGGCTTCATTGAGAAGCATAGACGTATCAGAAGGAATGGTTTTAGGAAGATAGGAATCCTCTTCCCCCAGATAGGTGAGGACAGAATCATCATCCACACAGTGGATAGTGTTGATAGTGGGAGAATTGTCTCCAACTATTTCAGGGAAGACTAATGGTATGGAAGTGGTTTTGTCATTAGTTTTATAGGTCAGCAGCCCTAAGGAAATGGTATTTACTAAAAACAAATTTAGATGGGATGGAAATGGCGTCATCCACATCAAATGATTCTTCTGACCTGGCGGAAGAAGATGGTTCCTCAATGGAAAGAGGCTCATCGAGAATAGTGATGGTGGCTTTTGAGAGGGGTTTAAATCCTAAACCAAATTTTTGATGTGGTTTGAGAGTTGGAATGGACACGAGGTCATGCACACCCTTGTTCATTTTTTCCCAGGCCAAATCCCTTCCACACGCATCGATATAAATAAGTTTTCGCAAATGTGGGATTCTGTAGACAATCAAACCCTGCTGAATAAGGTTTGGCCCTAGGGGGAGAATCTGGGCGATAGTGAGGTGTATCAAGACCACCGTAAATGAAGTTAGTCTGTTGATTGGGTAGACCAATGGTGACGATGCGACCAAGACCTGGCTGATATTCAGGTTGTTTGTCTGGTCTACCATACTCGTTAGGTTTGAGATGGGCGTTAAAAGAAAGAAGAGGAAGCTCTCCTAGCGAGAAACGTTGCAATGTCTCTTCCAGATTTTGTAAATCCAGTAGTTTAGTTGCAGGTATGGAAGAGGATGAAGCCTCGCCAGGAGAACAAGCATCCTTCTTTAGAGGGGCAGACCTTGTTGTCATGTCACATTGTGCAGAAGGAAAAGGATCTCCTGGATGAGTATAGATTTTTCCCTCATACTGATATTTTAAGCATCGATGGAGGGTTGATGGGACGCAATGCATTGTACGAATCCAGGAGCATCTGAGGATCATATTGTAGTGGAATTTCCCTTCAACAATGTAAAAGAGCTCGTGAAGTAATTTCTTACCTACCCGAATGGGCAGGACCACAGTTCCTAAAGTAACTGCCAGCTGATCGTTAAATGATCGAAGGGTGAAAGGTGGTGGTGACACTACATTCTTAGGTAACTTAAGTTGTTTGAATGTGTGGGAGGAAATGACGTTGAGTGCAGCACCACTGTCGATCATAGTGTGTTTTAATGTAGTGTTGTTGATTTGAACTGTGATAAAGAGAGGAGCCTCTAAGTCCTCAGAAGAAAGGGGAGGAATTTCAGAATCCTCAAAGGAAATGGCGGTTGATGGTCTATTCAATCCAACAACCATCTTGAAAGGCTGAGGCTCATTTGAATTCATAGCGATGTGACGCAGATTATCAATCAGAGCCTGGCGATGCTGCGGAGATGATTGAATGAGGTCAAAAAGAGACATTTTGACCGGAGCATGGGTGAGTTGTTTCATAACACTCTCCTCAACTGACATGGGAATTTGAGCCCGAGGTGAAGCACGAATAGAGACCCGAGGTCTCGGGGCTGATGAGGAAGGAAGAAATCCTTCGGGGGCTGCAGAAATGACAACCCGTGGTCAAGATGTTGTAGATGATGATGGATTATCATACTGTTGGGTTCTAGTGGCGATATGAATTGTGTCGATTTGAGAAGGTGGAAGACCATCCGGAGTGGAATTAATAGAACTAGAGGTCTGAGTAGACCGTTGAGGCTCAGATGGAGTTGAGATGACAGGAGATACTTGTTCCTCCTCCTCTTCCAAAAGAAGATCACTTTCTTCCAAGAGGTTGTTAACGATAGATTGAAGGGCTTTACATCCCTCGGTGTCATGACCCAGAGTGCGGTGGTAAGCACAAATCAAATCAGAGTTGAACCAGGAAGGTTTTACTCCTTTAGGATTATAGGGTTTGATCGGAGGAAGAGATATGGATGAAGATTGGATAAGTTGGTGAAGAATTTCAGTATAGAATCCGGTAGACAAAGATGAGGACAGAGATGATGAAGGTGCCTCTTTTACCTCAACAGACTGCCGAGGTAAAAGAACCTGCATGTCTGGTTTGACAGTCTTTTTAGGGATCGTCTTACTTTTTCAGACATCGGGAGGAGCAGCCTTGGGCACTTGAGATGGAAGTAAGTGAGGCAGGATTGATTTTGGTAGAGGAGGAGCTCCTAAAATAGATTTTGAAGATGATGAAGATGTGACAAGTGTTGTGGTCTTCAGAGATAAAGAAGGCTGCTTGATTGAAACAGGTGACGATTTAGATAATGCCGATTTAGATGAGGGAGGAGCTCCCAAAATAGGTCTGATCGGAGGAACAGAGGATGCCTTGGTTTTTGGTGATGAAGATGATAGTCCTGATAGAAGAGGTGATGCCTTTCTAGAGGGTAAATTCACTTTACGAGGCATTGGTGAAGAAGGTGTTGTAGAAGAAGAAGATGATGGTTCTGATGGTATTGTAGAAGAAGACACCTTCTCAGTGGACAAATCCAATCTTTTATGAGGCACAGAGAGAGATTTTTGAGGAAAAGCACCAAGAGTCTTGATGGTTCGAAATATGGGTTTTCCTTTTTCAGGGATGGTGACAACTTCAACCGCATAAGGTGATTGTAACCTTTTCAGGGGAAGGAGATGGGGAGGTACTGATGATGTAATGTTAGACTTCAGTTGTCTCGGTTTAAGTTTAGGAACTGAGAGTGTAGGTGCTGGTGCTACTTCTTTAGATTTTCCCTTAATAGGCAAAATAGTTTCGGTGATGGAAGAAGTGGATGATGAAGAAGCAGTTCCTTGCGAGGGAGATACTTCTGGTACAATAATTGTGGGTGTAACTACCATAGGAAAGGAAATGGGAAGAGTCAAAATCGAAGATGCTTTCGTCGATAGAGAAGTTGGTACAACTATAGGTATGTTTACTAATGGCATAGTCGCAGTGAAAATGGGAGAAACAGAAGTAGATGTATTTGTGGTGGAAACTTGAAGGGATGTAAATGCCTTGAGCATCGAAAGAATGTTTGACAATGAGACAAATGAGGATGAAACTGTCTCAGGTATGGACAGAAGATTAGATAAAGAGGTAGAGAGAGATGAATTTTTCTCTAACAATGTAGGAATATTCAGAGATGGATAGTCTGAAGATGGTGGAATCCCAACGATTAGTGGAGTGGAAGGAGGTTCTGATTCTGTCGATGTGTTCGTAGATGGCTTAGTTTTAGAAGAAGATTCTTTAGTAGAAATGAAGCTGATAGTATGAGTGTTTGGTTTTTGAGACTCTGAAGCATCATTGTTCGGGGAATGATTGGGAAAAGGTTGTTTAAAAACATCAAGTGCCTGATTTGGGGGAGCATTTGGATTATCCAGAATGAGCTCGCCTTTATCAATGAATTTTTGGACAAGATTTTTAAAGGTCTGACATCGTTCAATGTCATGGCCTTTGGTTCTATGATAACGACAGAAGTCATTTTCCCTATACCAGAATGGTCGTTCTTGGCTTTCATCAAAATTTCTAATGGGGGGAAGTTCAATCATGTGAACTTCCAACATTTTTTCTAAGATAGAAGCATATGATTCCCCCAACGAAGTAAAAGATCGAGATGATGAGGGTCCTTTTCGAGAAGATGAGGAGTCTCTTCATGGTGTTTGATTAGAAGTGTTATCGGCACGTGGTGTTTTTAATACGATAGCGTTAGTGGATCCCTGATTCTTGTCTTTAGAAGTGGAAGGGTTTGATTTTGTAAACCGAGAAAAATCTGGTTTAGATTTAGAGAAAAGTTTTAACTTCCCTTGTTCAATGGTGTGAGACTCAAGTTTGTGTGCCATCGTAAAGGCTTCTTCAAATGTGTGAAAGGTTTGGATCCTTAAAGTGGAAGAAATATGATTAGCACAAGATCAAGTAAACAACTCGATCTGTTGAGATTGAGGAAGGGAGAAAGACAATTGGTTTATTATCCCTCTCCAACGAGTGACAAAGTCTGTAATAGACTCATCATCGAATTGACGAATGTTATAAAGATCTGTAATCGAGATCTTATGTGCGATATTTATTGAAAATTTTTCAACAAACATCTGGGCCAATTGAGAGAAGGAAAATAGGGAATGTTGGGGAATGTTATTGTACCAGTCTAAAGCAGGCCCTGCTAGAGACATAGGGAAAGTATGGAGCATAAGCTCCTGATCCTGGACTATAAGGTAGCAAGCGTGCTTGAATGCTCGCAGATGCTGTTGAGGGTCCTCCTGACTATGAAATTTTGAGAATTTAGGAAGTTCCCATTGGGGAGGATAAGGCTTAAAAGCCACTGATGGATGAATCGGTTCATTACATACTTCTTCAAAAGAGTATGAAGGACGAGCCCCTTTGGTGGATGCTTCCAGGTCTGTGATTTTCTTGAAAAGAATTTGGACCACGTCAGATTGAGGAGGAGGCATGCTGGTATGTCCTACATAAGAAGTGAATGGTGGATTTTGTTGAGGTGTTAACGGGGGATTCATGTGCTGATTAACAGGATGATAAGAGGAGTAACCAGGTGTTCTGGGTGATGCCTGGTGAGGTATTTGTTGTGAAGGAGCCTGTGTATAGACAGGCTGTGAGATGACAAGTGGTTGAGAAAAAGGTGGTTGGATGAAAGATGGAGCCTGTGATTGGTGGGCTCCTACACTTGTCGACTGAATCAGAATGGATTGAGGAACATGGGTGTTGATTTGATTAGACATGGTGGGGAACAAGGTCTGAATGAGGCTTTTTACTTCTGGATTGGTTATTAAGGGCGTCGATGCTAGAGGATGGGTAAAGGTCACTGTCGCTGGAGCATTGGAAGAAAGATGAGGTGGAGGATGAGAAGAAGGAACCAACTGACTCGTGGAAGGGGGTTGATTCACCAAGAGATACTGACCCTAAGATGCAATAGATGACATAGAAGAATTAACATCAATCTGTGAGTGTGCAGATGTGCCCATTATAGCTAAGGAAGAAGACTTCTCAGAAGTAGGTTGTGGAATAGCCGAGGTAACTGTGGCACTAGGAATAGGCAAGACTATTTGAGAACTAGTTGACATGGTCGGTGGAAGAGAAAAAGGAGGCACATGTGCGCCACCCTCTTCCGTGGTTTGAGGTGAGAAAAAGGATGCTAACTATTCTACAAAATCCTGGGATGGTTCACGAGGATAATCGTAAACTTGCTGGATTGGTGGTCCCTGATTAGATATTTGAATGGAATTATGTACTAGATAATCCATAAGGGCTACTGGATTGCGATCAAGGAGTGCCTGAAACTTCAGGATCCCCATGAGGAACATACTCTATATCAGAAGCAGATGATACTTCTGAAGGACTGGGGGAAGCTGGACGTGATGGGATTGCTTTAGGCTGATAGAAAGGATTATATGACCAAGATGGGGAACCAACTAACAGCGGTCCCGAGGAAGACCTGGGGGGTGCCGAAACATCCACATTAGTGGTAATCTCGGAGGAAGAAGGGGCCAGTTGAGCCATTTTTCTAGATTGTAACTGAGTGATGACCGTCATAAACAAGCAGAAATATAGAAAAAAGAAGATTGACCTAACTAATGCACAGACAATTCAAGCAGCGTAGGTGATTATCTCTTTTAAGTTTTCCTGCTTTTAAGAAAGAAAATATTAGGGAAGGCTTTTTTAGAACAGGAACTACTCAGATAGCCAAACTAAGGATGGTTTGGGGAATGTTTTGGTGAGGAGTCCCGAAGGCACTTCAGTAAAAGACCAGTACATGGCTTGATATAGGGGCCTACCCCCGCACTTCACACACCGCTGCGATAAGGGAGTCGGGTGCTTTGCCAATATATACCAGAACTTTCGTGAATTTATAGCGCAGCCCGAGTACCGCGTAGGCTCTTCCTCTTGGATGTCACTTCCAAGTAGGTGAGGCCAGGGGAGGAATTTTTGTTTAAATGCTTTATACCTAGTGATTTTGGCTTTGTGTGCAAGGGTGAAAAATAAAAATCAAATAGTGTCACTACCGATTTTGATCAATTTTCCAACCTAATTAAAAAAAACTAGATGACAAACATACAACAGAAATGACAAAGAAAAAGTTCTTTTTAAGCATTTAAAAAAAAATGAAGTGTTTGATTTCGATGAAGACAAGTCAAACAAATTCTTTCCCAAATGTGATTAAATTCTTTTTAAGCACCAAAATTGAAATGTTTGAATGTGATATAAAACAAACAAACAAGTTCTTTTTTTTTAAAAGTTCCTAAAAAAGAGAAAACACCATAAAAGAGAAATACTTGTAGATTTATCTCTCCAAGGTGTGTGGACTTCAAAAAGCACGTTGTTGAGCTCTTCCCCTCGAACAATCCCACGAACAAGTAAAGTGCTCCGCAAGAAAAGGTTAAGAAAACACACAAACCAATCCAGAAAGATATATCCAGATAATAGTAGAATGAAAATTTCTATTTCAAGGAACTAAAAAACTTTCAAGAAAATAACAATTTTTTTTGCATAAAGAGATGGATCAAAAATGCAATCTTGAAATCAAATGAAAGATTTATTAATCTTTGAAATAGGAATTGGAATTGGAATTTAGTTTTGCAAGAAAGAAGAAACTTTAACTTTGTAAATTATAAATGAAAGAAGCAAGACCAAAATGAAGGAAGGAAATGCTACGGAGAACTGACGAAAAGTAGTGAAGAACAGAACAAAAGCTCAAAACTGGAAAAGAAATGAACTTACCAATAAGGGACTTTGGTTGGGTCCCACCGGGTGTGCCAGAATGTAGATCAAGAATTTCCATGCTTGTTACCTGTCCAAGTTAATGTACCAAACTAAACACAAAAACCCTGAAAAACTCAAATGAAATCAATACCTGATAGATAAGACAAGATCCGAAGATGTAGATGAAAAGAAAGCCGATGTAGACAAGATGGGCGCACACGAGTGATCCTACAAAGTAGATCCAAGAAACCTGTGAGACACAGATGCTTGACAGAAAAAGACAACGTTAAAAGATATTTGGGTGGACTGCCCGAAAAGCGGGTCTGGGAAGCGATAAGCTCCCTCGGTGGATGTCAGTCCATGTTTTCAATTAGGAAAAGAAGCATACATGATAAAAAATGTAAATAAATGTCTAGATTTTCTGATCAAAAGTGACAAACAGAATGTAAACAGTGGACAGAAAGCAACAGAAAATAGGAAACTGTGAAAACAATGCTGGATTTGTGTTACCTGAATTCTTTTACCTGTGCACAGTCCGATCGGTGTCGATTAGGAAAATTGGTGTCGACTGAGATATGTCGGTGTTGACTAGATAAAATTGGCATCGACTGGGGATGGTCGACGTCAATCAGAAGAAAATTGCAGGAAGATTGAGAAACGGACAATGGAAGCTAGATCGTCAATGTACGCTGGATCTGCAGGAGCCTTTGGGATGCTGACAAAGCTCCACCTTCGCTAGGACGCAGGAGCAGAGTCACCAAGAGACCAATGGAAGGTTTGCGATGTCGATGTGGAAGGAGCAGAGTAACGGTACTCCTCTCAGGGATTGATTTGGATAGAATTAGCTTTCACTCGATAGATAATGCTCAGGCTTGGTTTTCAGAACTCTCTGTCATTCTTTTTGTCTAACCAGAACTGAATTCTGGCCTTGTATTTGTAATCGGCACCGACCGAGATGTAATCGGTGCCGCTCCAAAAAATCGGCGTCGACCGAGTACCGGTCGGCGCCGATCAGGGAACAGACTCCCGAAATGGCCAAAAAGGATGATTTTGGAAGGATGCAAGTGATCCCTCCACCTCAAATACGGGAAATATCCCGCTGCATGGTTTGGGAGGAGGAGAAATAGGGGGGATAGATGGATAAAATAGATATGGGAGGTTAGGAATTGATATGGGGTAGATAAGTGGTTAAGATACATGTAAAAAGTGTAATTAAATAGTTAATATTTAATTATCTATGGGTAAAACATAATGGGGTGAAATAAACTTAGGATAGATGTTTAAATCAAATATTAAATAATACCCTAAGGGAGAAGTGGTGATATAAACGTGCCCCAAGTTACCTGAGAAGGTAAACGAATGTGGGGGACACGCCATGGGGGACACTAAATTGTAATAACCAATTTTAGGTGTCTACATGTATAAGTGGCTAGATGCTTATGCATCTAAAAGGAATTGGAGGTGTCCCACACTTGTCTGGATGCAGGAAGAATTTATACCCTTTATGATGTTGATCTAATTTGGACTCATGTTGTGGATACATGGTTCTGTGGTGTTTTGAACGGCTATATCTTGGAGTACTCAATTTCCACTTATTCGTGCCCAAATTTAGTTGAATTCCAATTTTTACGATATCCTAGGGGAACTTACTTGTAAGGCATTCCACTAGAGATCAAAATTTTGATGGTAACCTTGAACTTGGAGAGCAAACTGATGTCTAAATAAACCCCACCATGCGTGGGGGCGGGAGCATGTTTTGTGAAAGATGGCAGACCTAGTGGTAGATAGAAGAAAGGTGGATTGAGTATAATGAGGCATGTGAGATGGAGATAGAGAAGTAGCAGAATGTTATAAAATGAATGGCATTAAGGAGAAAGATGGCTCATGAAGGATTTGGAGCTCACGTCCCATTTGGGATAACATGATAGGGAACCCCCCTCAGCCTCATGTTGAAGCGCACAAGTAGAGATGACCTAAGCCACAGGTGCACATCTTAGTCTACATGACAACCTCACCCTTGTGTTTGGTCTTCCAGTATCTAGTATGCAAATAGTCAACAAGCTAATTTAGGTAGTAGGAGAGTAGGAGTAAGTCATATAAAAATCACATCGATGACAGTGCAAACATATTCATTATTGTTTGGGGTACCTTTCCAGGTGTATCTTCTGCACAAAATTCAAGCACGGAGAATTTTGGACTCTCTTCTAGGAGTAGTAACACTTTGCAGACTGTAGGGGTGTAGTTTAGTACTATTATTGGGACATAGGGGAGTACATCTTCTGGTCTGACTCTGGCTACAGGTTCAAGATCAAGAGGTATAGGTGGTTCTAGTTCTGGTGGATCTGGTGATTTTGCAGGTAGAGGAAATATAAGAGGTTTTGGATTAGGTGGGCAAGGTCTGCACCAACCCCAGAATATTTACATGGAGATGTCTCTTTGTCTTCTAGAGTATAGAGGCATAGAAGATGCTATTGAACAAGTGCACATGTGTGAAATATTTTGGTGTGTAAAAGGAATCACGACTTCTGAGTGCAGGGCATGTCAATTTACCACTACGCTACAAGGACACACACAGTTGGGATAGAAATTTTGACCTTGATCAGACTTGTGTAGACTATGCAGCTTTAAAAGATGCTTTCCTTAAAGAGTTTTGCATCCCCGAGTTTGAGCAGAAGAGTATAAGTGTCCTCAAGGATACTAAGCAAGGCACTATTGAGAGTGTCATAGAGTATGATGCTCATTTCAAAACATTGTTATCTAATCTTTCTTATGATATTCATGCAAGCCAACATACGTAATGGTTTGTTGGAGGTCTAATTACACCTTTTAGAAGGGCACCATCACATAAGACATACACTAATCTGCATAAAGCACTCGAAGTAGCTCTATGCGCTGAGGCAGTTGGAAGTATAGACTGTTAGGAATACTTATATAGTGCTCGCATTATTCATATATATGGATGAATAATATTATGTAATATATTATGAGTTGTAATAAACAAACTCATAATATCAGGTTATTATATTATATACGTGAGTTGTTTGGGAGTTATAACAAGTCACATATATATAGATTTGTGGTTGAGTTGTTTCCTACTTAATAGGAAACTATCTCCCTATATATTTGCAGCTTGTTCAGTATGTATTAATCCCGTATGAATTGAATATAGTTGATTATATTCATCTTCAAATCTGTCTATACCATTTTATTTGGTATCAGAGTGAATTGACTCGTGTGATGGAAATTTAAAATAGTTATCAAGGGGCAATGTTTCTTTTTTATTGCTCCTGTTGCAATTCTATTTTTTGCAGAACGTTCCTCCTAGGATTTTCTTGCACACTCATGCATTAGAGGGATCTGATCAATTAATACTATCAAGGGTCATTGTATTACACTTGTAGCCGCATTTGTTCTGCTCTGATTCACAGGTATTTTCAAATTTTGGGAGGTCTCCACTCATAATCTGGATCCATCCTCTCTACAGATTCCATGGAACCTGACAGTTGGTGGATATTCATCCACTTGTGAATAGGAACTACATTGGATTAAAGGGATCTCCAAACCAACTTCAGTTCTAATTCTTTATTTTGGAATCCAGTTATTATTCATTCTACATTGTGTCAGATTTCTTCTCAGATCAGAATGATGCGTTGAATGCTTGTGTTTATCATTTGGAAAAATCCAGTTTGTTTTGCAGATCCTTCTTGGTCAATTGTCTGAGTGAATTTCACTAATTGACTACTTCAGAATTTTCAATGTGTAGCTCTAACGCATGTGGTGAATTTGTACTTGGTCAATCAAAGCGTGCAATATTATACATGCTATGCATCCAACTTCGAGCATTTGTCCACAGTCGATGGTTTCGTCATTCTAGATATTTTTTATTGTTTCTATGCTCACACCAATTTTAATATATCATGCATTCTTGACTTAGTTATATGAATAGAAGAGGGTTCAGTTGCATTTAAAAACAATTATGAACCTGAGTGCCACTATAATCTTCTCCATGCTCCTTGCAATTTGAGTTGCTTAGATCTAAAAACTCCAAACATTTATGATATGCACAGAACGTTTTTGATAATGGCAGGTTTCCACTGCCTTTCCTTGATCAGAATTTTTTCACAGCAGAAGTCTTTATTTGTCTCCCTTAACGCATGCATTTGGTCTTTTTTTCCAAGTCATTGTAAGTCATGTTATTATGTTGGTTTTTTTAGTTTGGCATTCATAAAAAGCATTGATGATTGCCCCATGATAATTGCATAGAGTCTCATGATAAAATTTCCTATAAATTAAGATCTAGTGTTTGTTTAGGTTATTCAGGATAGTTCCCTTAAGGCATTAAAATTAGACTTTTCTATTATTTTTTAAATAGATGTTTAATACTTTGGGCACCATATCAAAACCATAAGATACATTGTGTATATGTATTGTCCGCTGGATTCCCTTTATTTCATTTAGGTTTCAGGTCATAAAATTAAATTTTGAGTCATCAAAATATTGTGGAAGGCCTTCGAAGGTTGTTTAAAGGAAACTAGTTGGTCACAGTGTCAATTCAAGCACATGGAAGGTGTAATTGTTAGTCTTTATTCATTTTATAGTTCTCATGGTTATAAGTTTTTATAACTTAATCCGCATTCAATTTTTTAGTATTTTGGTCTATGTTAATGGTAAAGTGGTAGTTCCCACTTTTTTAAACAAAAAATAAAGTGTCGTTATTTATTGTCAGTCAAAATCTAGGTAAATAATTTTGTAAAAAAAAGGTGCATATTCGGTTGTATGTTCGACACCTATCTCACAATGGTCAAGAAAAGAAGAAACCAACAATGTATTCTCATGGAACCAATTACCATGGAAAGAGACATAAAAAATATACAAGATCAAGAAAATTCAGCTATGCTAAATTTAGAAGAAGGATATGAAGGTGATAGTGAATTTGAACCACCTAGATCTCTAAAAAGAAAAAGGTTGACAGCTAAAGAATACAAAGACCATCTTTTATGAAAAATGAGAAGTTCGGAAAAGAAGTCTGAGCACATTTCTCTGACCTAAGCGGTATGTCAATTGGAGGATGGAGGCACAGGAGGCTGGAGGTCATTCAGCGACCTCTCGTCAGTCACCAACGATGGGGCCGCACGAAGCTGTGGTGATAGTGTGTGTGTGAGTTTGCTTTCTTTTCAGAGTTGCAGTCGATTTCAGTTGTGTGCAGCATGATTCTTTTTCAGTGTTCCTATTTTGGTTTGAATAAGTGAAATGTTCACATTGAGGGGGGGAACATGGTCTCAATGTTCCATTTTCTCTTTTCATATTTGTTATCAGTGATCAGTGTTTCCTACATAATTCCCTGATGTAAAAGCATTGTGGACAGATGAAAGCACAAGGAAAAGCAGCATCATGATATTGAGGTTGTTGGTTGTCCTGTAAAACCATCCCTGTTGAGGTTGTTGGTTGTCCTGTAAAACCATCCATGTTGAGGTTGTTGGTTGTCCTATAAAACCATCCATGTTGAGGTTGTTGGCTGTCCTTGAAAAACCATCCAGATCATGAGCACGCACGGGCGGCACGCTGCAGAAGGAAGTGCAATTGTTTTTTCTCCCATGTTCGCACTAAGGGGGGGAATGTTAGGAATCACTTATATAGTGCTCACATTATTCATATTTGGATGAATAATATTATGTAATATATTATGAGTTGTAATAAACAAACTCATAATATCAGGTATATTATATACGTGAGTTGTTAATGTTATAACAACTCATCATAGTGCTTTATATATATACTGTGAAACAATTCATCCATTGATGCACCAGAGACTTTGTTTGTTAAACATATTCTTAGTTATTATGAATCAGTTGCAAGTTCTCTATATATTTGTATGTTGAGTTGTTTGGGAGTTATAGACAACTCACATATATATAGATTTGTGGTTGAGTTGTTTCCTACTTAATAGGAAACTATCTCCCTATATATTTGCAGCTTGTTCATTATGTAAATAATCCCATATGAATTGAATATAGTTGATTATATTCCTGCCTTAAATTATTCACCAATAAATTTCAAATAACTATGAATTAGTAAAGTTACCCCTGTTTGCATTGTGTAAACAAATGAACAAAATTTACTACCAAAATATGCAGAAGCAATCAGGATTGCACATAGATATCTTTAGTAACTTAAACCTTGTGAAGGAAACATAACCATAAATTTTAGAAGTACGCTCATGGTAGCTACTCGTGAGAGTTAAATTGTGGTGCATTTGATCATATGCATTTAGTCAAGGTTTCCTATCAAATTTGTGAATAAGTGAAGATATCTTCATTATTACTTCAAAACAAGGTCTACAAAACATCCTCTCTAAAAATAGAAATTTTTCCTATATAGTACTTGGAAGATTAACGGTTAAATTGGTGAGGATAAGGGATCAAATTATCTGAATGAAGGTGCTATCCATTTCTCCAATTGTTTAGAGTGAAATCTAATCAGAAGAATCCCCATCCCTAGATACAATCAGGCATGCTAATCATAATATGAATTTTTCTAATTTTGAAGGTGGTCCGTAAGAGGTCTAGTGATGCTCCTGGTGGATTTGGAGGAATCAATGGTGGTGGACAAGGAAAGTTCAGTGAAACATGTTATACATGTGGATCTCCTGACCACTATAGGTGAATGTCCTCAGAATATTACATTTTATTTATGTGGAAATAATCATAGTTATGAGGAATGCCCAAAGTTGTATGAGCATCTTAACAAATAACATAAACAAGAAAAAAAAGGCGTAGGGATGGTTAAGATACAATGCACTGTGGATAATCAATGGATGCTTAAGTTAGAACCATAATTTGAGGCATTGTAGGTAAAGATCATGACCTGTGCTGAAGCGACATGCACCAAAGAAGCATTGCAGCAGAATCCTACCATCACTAAGGAGGAGGTTTTACATACACGGTACCAAGATCCTTCCCATCAGAAGGAGGTTTATTAGGAAACTATGGAGGTACTCAGAAATCTTTAGGGTGAAATACAATATTTAAAGGAGCAATCGCGGAACATGGAGCAAAAGAAAGCATCAGAGATGGTCCAATCTGAGATGGATGACTTGAGAGAAGTGTCTAAAATGTTACACCAGGAGAATATCATTCCACTATTAGGGAATTGGTTAAAGGGAAACACTCCACATGTAAGTAATAAGACTGGATGATAGATCCTGCATGTAAAATCTTCCCCCTCATAGCCTATATTATGAAAAGGAAATCATTCTGAATTTTGTTGTGGATGGGTGGATTTTGAGTAATATATTGATTGATACAAGCGTGTTGAAGTCAATGTTCTTACCTTAGATGCATGGGTACAAATGGGGAGACCTCCATTGCAGCCATCTTTGAATGTATTGTTCATGGCTAACCGGACTAAGGCCACTCCCATCAGAGTTTTAAAAGATGCATCCATTACCATACAAGGAGCCAAGTTCACTAGATATTTTGAGGTTTTAGCACTGGCAGAGGTAGATAGCTTCCTAGCTCTACTGGGGCATCCTTGGTGCTATGCAAATAATGTTGATCTTTAGTTCAACAAGGGTTATATCATCTTTGAAAATAAGGAGGAAAGAGTTATTATCCCTTTAACAGATGGAAAAATGCCCTATGTTGAGCCCTTGAGTGAGGAAGACCTGAATAGGATTTATGTACATGTCGTCTGGATCCAGAGGTGCATGATCCATCTAAAGAATGAATCATTCAGTGGGAGGATGTACAATCTATTAGCGATACTACAAGTGTTGCTTGTGATAATTGGGCTCATAACACTTATGAGTTGGTAGGGCATGAAGTAAAGAGTATATTTACTAGGGATAACAGACAATGTTGTATCAGGAGAATAGGTAACAACTTGGTACCACATTACACTAGAGAAGGAGACCCTATGGTGTTCCTGCATGCCATGGAGGAACAATGGATAGACCAGTTGGAGAGATGGAATATGCTAGCATATACCCTATGTGGGAAAGCAACGTGTTGGTGGGTGGTTCACAAGGATAATCTTGTAGGATGGAATGAAATTAGGATTTCTCTTGCTACTAGGTTCTTCAGGAGTAATGCACCTACTCAAATATGTACTTATCATGGTAATCAACCTGTTCAACACCACGTTCAGCAGTGTGAGAGACTCTGGATAGAGGGGCAGGAAGATTTACCACCTTCGCTCTGGGTGCACAAGTTTTATTCCACTTTACAAGGTTACACGTGTGCTTGGTATGTATATGCAGAAATCCATAGAGAGACTAGAAATTGGTAGGATTTAATTGCAGGAATGACCCAGATGTTTGACTTCTTCTCTACTAAACCTCCAGTGGAAGAAGAATTAAAGGTTATAAAGTGCTTAACTATGGGGGATAGTGCCAAGGTAGAAGAACTCATTCTAGGAGTTGTTTGACGAAGGAGACTCAGGAGCGCGTTTTGCGGAAGAAATAGAGGTTGATTCCATAATACTTAAATGTGCTTGCCTTGAGAAAGAAAAAGGAAAAATGGTCTACTTAGTGGATGATGAAGAAGTAGAAAATCTGGATGTAGACCATTCAACAGGTAGGCATGAGGTGTTGGACAGTGTAGATAAGACCATGCGCGCCTATCATGAACCTATGAAGACAAAGAAAGTGAATATTGGATCAGATGTTGAGCCTAAGGAGGCCATAATTGGAGACTATTGGTCAGACTCTGAAGTGGAAAAAATCATTGAGTTACTATGGGATTATCAAGACTTATTCCCTCGGGGATACCATGAACTCAAAGGCATGCATAAATAATTAAGAGAAATGAAATTAAAGCTTAAGGAGGGTGCACGCCCAGTCAAAAAGAGACCCTACAGGATGAACCCCAACTTGCGCAAAAAGGTCAAAGAAGAGATTGACAAAATGTTGAAGTCTGGAATCATCAAACCCCTGGACGAGTCAGAATGGGTTAGTCCAATGGTGATCAATATCAAGAAGGATGGTCAGATTAGGATCTGTGTGGACTACAGGGAGCTGAATGTTGCATGTGTGACTGATCCCTTTCCTACGCCATTCACTGAGGAAATACTAGAAGGTGTTGCAGGGTGTGAAATCTATTCATTTACAGATGGATTCTCTGGGTATCATCAGGTTAGGATTGCCCAGGAGGATTAGGAAAAGACTACTTTTACTACTGAATGGGGAAGCTTTTCCTATACTGTGATGCCTTTTGGTCTGAAAAATGCACCTACTGTATTTTCACACATAGTTGTTCAAGCGTTCAAATATTTTATTCACAACTTCTTGCACTTTATTTAGATGATTGGACGGTGTATGGACTTGTTAAGGATCATTGTGACAATCTATGCGTGATGTTTGAAAGATGTAGATAGCTGAGTATCTCTTTGAACATAAAGAAGTGCATATTTGTTACACCATTTGGAATACTGTTAGGACACATAATCTACAATGAAGGTTTGTTGGCTGATCCAGATAAGGTTAGAATCATTATCGACCTAAAAGAGCCTACCAGTCAAAGTGAGGTATATGGATTCTTGGGTCACACGGGGTATTATCAGAAATTCATAAAGGGGTATTCCAAGGTTGTCACACCTTTGGAGGAGTTACTAAAAGGAAAAGGTACATTCTATTGGGGAGAACTGCAGCAGTGCACATTTGAGACATTGAAGGAGAAACTTACTACCGCCTATTTTATGATTTCCTTCATGGGACCAACCATTTCATGTACATGTGGATGCCTCTGGCATGGCCATTGGTGTGGTGTTGGCTCATCCTAGAGAAGGTATTATAGATCATCCTATCTATTTTTGCTAGTAGAAAGTTGACTCCTGCAGAGCAGAATTACACAACTACAGAGTGTGAAGCTTTGTCAATGATCTATGTGCTACATAAATTCAGACAGTACCTACTAGCTACACCATTTGTATTTTATACAGATCACATGGCATTGAAGTATTTGGTAAACAAGCCCATTTTACAGGGGTGCATATGCAGATGGGTACTCTTATTTCAAGAATTTGATTTCACAGTTGTGGTAAAACTAGGGAAAAGTAATTCTGGACCAGACCATTTATCCAGAATATAGTCAGGAGAAGAAGCACAAGCAATTGAAGATACCATGCCTGATGCACAGTTATATAGGTTACAATGAGTGCCATCAGAATTAGAGGACATTGTTGTCTTTCTATGAACAGGTATGGCACCAGAAGGAATGAAATCCTTAGAGAAGAAACAACTTGCTATATGTGTGGCACCCTATATGTTGATTAGTGGTGACCTGTACAAGTTAGGCTGGGATGAAGTATTACGTTGTTGTGTACTGGAACATGAGTGCACATATATCATGGAGGAAGCTCATGGTGGTATTGCAGGTGGCCACTATGCAGGTGATGCCACTGTGCAAGATTCTACTCGTTGGATTATGGTGGGAGACCCTATATAAAGATTGTAAAGCATATTGCAAGGCTTGTGATCACTATCAGTGCCTTGGGAAACCAGGTCAATGAGATGAAATGCCTCTAAGACCTATTACTAGTGCAGAACCATTTGAAAAATGGGCTATAGATTTTGTGGGTCCTATTTCACTAGCCACGCGTAGGACTGGATCATGCTATATCATTACTTGCAAAGACTATCTGACAAGGTGGGCAGAAGCAACACCTACAAAGGATTGTACAGTGGCTACAACAACCAGGTTTCTATGGGAAAATATTATTACAAGGTATGGATGTCCTTTGAGTTTGACCAGTGATAGGGGCACACATTTTTTGAATGAGATAATCAGGATATTATTGGATGAGTTTATGATTGCACACCATAAGACTACACCCTATTATCCTCAGGTTAATGGAACTGCTGAGGCCTTCAACAAGATTTTGAGCCAGACATTGACAAAAATTTGTGATGTTGGAAGGAAGGATTGGGATGATAAAGTTTCTGTAGTGCTTTGGGCATATCGAACAACATATAAAAGGTTGAACAAAGCCACACCATTTCAGTTAGTGTTTGGCATGGAAGCAGTTCTTCCTATGGAATTCATGTTACCTTCTTTGTGTATTGCATGCACTGGAGGTCTAGCTGATGAAAAAGCATTAGAAGAATGGATTGAAAAGTTAATCAAGCTGGATGAGCGATGAGCAATAGCACGTTGGAGTCAAAAACAAGAAAAAGTCTAGGTAGAAAGCATGGCATGATAGGCACATCAGGGATAAAAATCTTGAGATAGGACAGATGGTGCTCCTTTATGATTCTAAGTTTTTGCCATCTAGGAAAACTCAAAGTACATTGGTTGGGGACCATATGTTATCACTCACATACTTGAAACATGCAGCTTCTAATTAGAAAGGCACTTGATGGAATACAGTTACCCGGTTACTTCAATGGGAGTAGGCTAAAGCCCTACTATAAATAAGTCTTCTTGGTGTTTGTAATAAGGTAGTGTTGCCATTTAGATTAGGTTTTCAATTATGTATTTCCTTAATGTATTTCCTTCTTCGTCACTATGCTTTGTCAATTTAGTTGGTGTTTTTGTGTAATAAGCGTGTTTGCACGCCAGAATCTAATTATTATTTGAAGAATTTTTATGCGTAGAGGACTGCACATACCATTAGTGTGGGGTGGTTATTGATATCCAGGTACAAGACTATTGAAAATAAGTACACATGAAAGGAACAAACTGCTACGGGTGCTATTCAAGTTGGAGAATTGTTAAAAAAAGAGATTACTTCGAGAAACGAGGACCATAGGTGGAGATGAATGAAGAAACAAGTATAACGTGAGGTAAGAAGGGGCCATGGGAACTACCAAGGGAAGGCACAGTGGTGAGGTACTCAGGCACATGGAGGCGTGCTGAAGAGAAGTCCATGGCTAGAAGGTAGGAAGGCACGCTAGAAGGTTATAGCTTGGGCGCGAAGATGTACCGCATGGAAAGAATGAAAATGGTCGATTAATGAGAGGATTGTTGGTAGGTGAAGGAGCAATAAATGCACTAACTTTTTGAAAATCTATATAAGGATGGGATGTGAGTTCATTCTTACCATTGAAATTGTGAGAATTTGAAAAGAGCTAAGTGCAAACGAGCCGAGTGAATCATGTTGAGGTGTGAAGAGTGTGAAACCAGACATGGAGAGAAGATTTGTGTAGGAGAAGCTTTCATCCCCATAGGTGAGGGGTTTGAGCGAAGCAGATGTGTTATGAAAGAGCTAGGGCACACAATTTCCACTAGGGCATGGAGATTCAAACTAGGGTTTTAACTTGCTTGTTACAGAGGATAGAAAGGAGAGATTTTCAAATGGCACCAAAGAAAGCACCTGCAGTAGGAGTAAAAGGGAAGAAGAAGGTCAAAGTGGAAGAAGAAATTGCTCCGAGAGTAATTTCTCAGAAATGTAGTATCCAGAGGGCGTGATTGTGGGACAAGAATGGGATTCCCACATCTGTAAATGTAAGATCAGTGATTACAACCATCGCACATTGGATAATAAGAAGGAACTAGATGTGTTGTTGAGCACAAAAACAAACAAGTGCACAACAGAAGACATGCCAGTGTATGATGATGCTGGAGAGAAGTTGCTAAAGCAGATTGGAGTCTACCAGTTGTATGAGCTGCCATACTTTGGAAAGTATGAACCATTGTATCGATGGTTGATGAGCAGAGTCCATGAGGACTTCTTCTACTTCACAGATGGAGGGTTAGAATCACACAGCCACCTTAATTTCAACAGTGACAAGATTAAGGGCCTCAGGAGCAGATCTGGAGAGTGACTTAACAGATAAAGAAGTGATCCTGGAGACAAGGAAGGAGCTAGGATATACCAAGGGTCTGTGTGGCATGGACATTGATAAATTGAAGAAGTACCTAGTGGTACAGGTAGTTACACATCTGATAACAAAGTTGAATGACCAAGAAAGGTGGTCGCAGGTGAATACAATGTGGCTGCACGTTGCAAGGAAAATGTCTCAAGGAGTGATCTACAATATCGTGGGTTACATAGCAAGACAATCATTGAAGAAGCGTACAGGTGACATAATTAGTTTTGGCACTATTTTATTGTCTTTGGTGTTTATGGAGATTAGAGTGCCCGATGGGCCAAAGGAAAAGATTTGGGAGTACCCCACGGAAAATAAATCTCTGGCAGAAAGATTTGATAAATACTTATGTGAAGGGACCATGGGTGGGCCATTTAAATAGAGGGCAGAGATGTGGTATGACAGGCTCCAACGGCATTCGAAGAGGAGTGGTGCATACCCAAGGAGTTACCTTTGGTGGTGGGTAAGGCAGTACAGTTTGTGGTCTACCAACATTTTTACATCGTGTGATTTACGATGAAGGATGGAGCTTGGAGCCCTTGGTGCAAACTTCCATATGCCTTCACAACACACTACTTCCAGGCATCAGTTCACCAGTTCACAGATGCATGCCACCTAAGCTTCATCACTGATAAGGTAGATTGTGATTATCACACTCTGAGAAAAACATATGTATATCCTAGGATGGACTACCTACATTGAGAGGCTTATCTCAGATGTAATAAACATGAAGCCGGTAAGCTTGGTAGTCAGAGATGTTGGAGCAACACTTGTGTATCTTCAACTCAAGCCCAAGCTGGAGAACAAAAAATATGTGGAAAATGAGTTCACACTTCCAGGGCCACCTAAGGGTAAGCATACAGTAGAGAATGTGCCAACTCCATAGCCTATAGAGACTATAGTGGTGGATGAAGAGGAGGATGAATGAGAAGATAGTGGTGGCCTGGAGCATAGAGGATGAAGGAAGCCTACAGACAAGGTAGGAACTGAGCACGTGACTACACCACCTCAGGTGCAAGAAGGAGATGATGAGGACCTGGATGCAGTACAAGGAGAGTGCCACTTCAAAAGGGTATTCAGAAGAACCAGAACCCAAGGTGCTACACCACAGTCAATGCGAGATCACTACGACTCTCTCCACAGAAGGAGACAACTGAGAAAAGAAGGAGAAAGTTGAAATTGAATGACGGGGTGGAAGAGTCTGAGGAGAGCATGCTTGAATCTCCTACACCACCAGAGGATGTGGAAGAGCCAAAGGATGAAGAAATGAAGGATGGAGAAGGAGTAAAGGAGGTAGATGGGACAACACAAGAGACTGCTCAGGGCATAGTAGAACAAGCTCCAAATCTTGGCGCTCAAGTTCCTAAGGGGCCAAGATCAAAGAGGACAAGTGGGGAGTATACTGCACTGGTCATGGGCTACGCTGAGGACACAAGTAAAATTATTTGTGCCTGTTTCCAAAGCACGGTGGGCCTTAAGGAATTGTATGGATGGGAGCTGATGGATGAGGACATGGCCACCATGTGCACAAGGAAACAAATGTCTTGGTCAATGCAGACACATATGGATGAACCAGACTTTGACGTATGTGAAGAGTCCTGTGTATCAAGAAGATTGAAGAAGACACCTCAGGCCAGACACATAACAGTAAAGCCTACTGTTATGTCGGATGAACAAGTAAGTAATGCCTTGGTGAAGGTATCTACAGAGGTGGCAAGGAGGAATGTGGATAAAGCTGCAACTATTAGGGCACTGAAAGAAGAGATCAAGGCCAAAGATGTAGAGATAGCATGCCTATGACAAGAGAAGGACTTAGAGTAGAAGAAGAACAATGCTTTCATCAGCATGGCAGAGGAAATTGGAGACCATGTCCTGAAAGCAAGACCACATTTGGAGTCCAAGGTACCCAAAAAATTTCCTTCGGCAATGCATTATGTACGTACCTTGGTGGATTTGGTGCTTGAGGATGGACCTATGTGCATGCTAGCACCAAAAGATCCTGAGCAGGAAGTAGAGTGAGCAAAGGCTTCGGTGATGAGGAAGATTGCATCTTATGAGGCATTGCTCCAAACCTTACAGGAGGAGCTGAGGAAAGTAGACCATGCATTGAATATTTACACAGCTCCGGAGGTGGTCATCAGGATAAGGACCATGGTAGAGGACAATGAAGTCCTAAAAGTGATGAAGGATGAGACACTGGGTCGTGCAGAGAGGTTGACATTGGTAAAAAAAAGTGTGAGGCCCTTGCAACAGCACAAGAACCCCATAAGGAAAGGTTAGATGAGCTGGGGAAGATTATAGCATAGAAGATGGATCTGCTAGAAGGAAGAATGTCTGCAATGTCCAACATTGTTCTGGTTTTGCAGAATGAAAAGGGAGAAATTGCCCAAGATGAGCTGGAGTCTATTGTGGTAGATATTCCAGAAAAAGTAGAGGCCACACTGAATGAGTGGAAGACATTAGAGGAAGAGATAAAGGAAGGATATCCATAATTGATTCTTTCAGTTGAAGCAGAGGATACTGCTGAGTAAATCATTCTTTTGTATAGAAATTTTTTTACTATCTTCCATTTATATTCTTTTTTTATTCTTTGAACATTCAAGAGGTAACCATTGTCGGGGTGGAAATGCAGTTAGTGTGGGGTAATGTTGAGCAGACAATGTATAACACTTAGCAGAAGGCATACAAAAGATTCGTGTGGAAGAGAAGAGTGCGTTCAAAGGCGTGGGAGGATTGGGAAGGAATCATGCACGGAGGACAGAGACAGATTTGGGACTTAGCCATTTTCACGATTATGATCTATTTTTGGAAGATGGCGTGCGGAGCACACAAACTAGGAAAAGACTTGTGCAGCACGCATTGGCTATTTTTGGAAGAGTGGCTACGGAGTGCTTTGCATGGGATCAAGCTAAGAATAGAGTTGTTACTTCTAGTTAACTGTGAGAGGTCTATTGTTAGCATTCTTGCATGTGAGCCTATTATTGTAAAGGCGCATGGCTATTCTTAGCATGTGACCTATTTTGGGATTAGATAAGTGGTGAAGGGAAAGTCCCCACCCTTATAATTATGTAATAAACTGTGTAATATAGTAGAGGTATGTGAGAACTGAATTATTGTGAGGTTATGATGCCAAATCTGATGATCTGCGCATAAGCTATGGTATTATTTGTTGTAATGAGCTTCTGTGTATTCATCATGTTTTATATAATGGAGTGTATTGGCTGAATCAGAGTGTTAATCATGAGTATAATTGGTTCTTGCATGCTTGATTTCATCATGGTTATCATTTAAGTCATGTTATTCTTTAGATCTAGATCTGAACATGCACTGTAGAATGATGTATTAATTATGGATTTGAATGCATTAAGTCTTCATCATGCTAACATCCTACATGAGCAAGTCTAAATAGGGGCCTTGTACCTTTGTGTGCTTCAGGTGAGTGCTCAATTTAGGCTGAGTGATGTGCTCCTTCATATCCCATTGATTTTGTTAATATTGTCTAAGCCAAAAATTTCATCCACTGATCCAACTTAGTGTTTATTGATTTGAACTTCATCACATACATTCTTGGGGGGCATTCAACATTACCCAATCTGACTCAGGGATCATCATTAGTTTAGGCAAAAGTATGCATCTTGATATTACTTCATTTAGGCAATTTCAACACACGTTGATTAGTACCATTCATCTACCCGACTCTCACCCTCTTTGTGCTTCAGTTCACACTTTACTGTTGAGCCAATTACCATTCCACTGAAGCCCACACACTGTTCTATAGGTACCCTTTATACACTTACATTGGTGGGGAGATTGATCATAGTCCTACACCCATACCATTATCTATATACATTTCTCATCTTTTATTGGCATCATGTCTCAGATTCATGCTACACTAGTCATCATGAGAAGGATTAGAAAGAAGCTAAGCAGATACTTCATCTTTTCATTAGAGGCACCTACACTGATGGAATCACATTACTATAGGAGGGACATAGATTGATTTATTTGGATCACTACATGTTTTGATCTAGGCTGGTGATATCCGCATCATACATAACAGTCATATATCCATCATGGATACATGTTTTCTACTTAGTTTGGATTTCATTGTATAGTTGGTCAAGTTCCAAGAAGCATAACTTACGATTGATTATATCTTCTACATATGCATAATACAGGGGATCATTCTATATGTTGCACACACTAATCTATTTGGTTACATGGTATTGTTAACAGAGTTTGGTATTCACTTTCAGCAGCCTACCATTCATCTATTTGAAAACCTTAGCACTATCATCGATATACAAAAAATGCGCTACACTCACTACCCTATGATGCACTTCTAGTTCACTGAGGTCCATGCACTCAACTTCTGAGGGTTTACATAATTAAATGGACATCATTACATTTACCATCACGTGCGACATTAATATCAGGTTCATACATTCATTTACCCACCCTTAGTGACATACACATTACGTTAAGTTGTCACCCCTTCTTATCATCTTGTAATGGTCACACATCTGACTTTAGGATTTAAATCCACCACCCCCAATTTTCTCATCTTGTAGTGGCATACACCTTAGGGTACATCACCACTCACTTCATTTTCATCCCATAGTGAATACACTTTAGGCTAAATTTTCACCCATCTTTTCTTTCATCTTATAGTGATATACGCTTAGGGATAAATCATCACTTACACATTCAACAAGCCATGGTATATGCTTAGGCTATAAGGTCCACACACATCTTTTCATATGCCTCATCCCCATCCACTCATTCTATAGTGATATACGCTTAGGGATTTAAATCATCACTCAGTTCATATCAACATCATGACATATTTCTTCATGGCTATAAGGTGTCATGCACATTTCATCATGTTTCATAGGTTTCATCAACACTACACATCCTTACTCATTTCACAACATGCTAGATACAACCATTACTACTCGAGGTATGATTTCCAGGCATGACAACACTCTCAATTTACGGTTCATTTTTGATTACTGAGGGGGAAAAAATGAACCTCATTGCATACACTTCCATCCACTTGGGGGGCACATTGCTCCTATCATTCCATCTTACATTTTGTTCCATCCATCCACAACATATTGCATTGTCTTGGGGGCATTTACTCTGGATTACAAAGTGTTTTGCATGTTCACTTTACTACACATGTTAACTTGACTTCTTATACGTCATTATCATACACACATGTGCATTCATGCCTTTGTTTAGTGTGATCGTAGATACATGACTCTAAACGTGGCATGGATGCTCGCCTTCTACCCTTCATATAATGGTCATTGGGGGCATCCACATTCACACTTATCCAGGTGATATTTTTTCATTTTGTACTTAGCATCTGATACTACTTGCTTATACATGATTTAACATATTAGTTATCGATCTAACATGCTAATGGGTGTTCTATGTGACACACTTGTTTTCCAACATTACATGTTTCCATGACTACTTTTTTGTTTCTACTTATCTGCTTTGTTTGTCATTGTATGTAGGCTTTGACCTTTTTTTGTGTGCACACTTATCTTTTATTTTTGGCCATGATGGCCTTGCGTGTCTTGTGACATTGTGAGTTATGTCCCATGTTTGCAACTTGCTTTGTGCGGTCTACTTGTTTTCTTGCGTGTTTACATTGATATGCTTGGTAGTTTCTACATTGTCTGTGTATTTTACACTTGTCTTATTACATGCATGTGTTTTCTTACTAACACCCTTATTGGCTAGCCATCCCCTTTTGTGTGCACCTTGGTATCTACCAAGTGTTTCCCTTCCCCTCATGTAGGGAAAAGTTCTATAGGGCAAAGGGGCCGCATTCTCTATCCAGGTTTTTTGACACGTCACACAGTTACCCCCAAAGAGGGGGGGAATTATTGTGATTTTTCTAATAACACATCATATTTACACTGGTTCAGACATAATGAGTGACTTTAGACCATTCTACGGACTCCATACACAACGGCCTTAACATGACATGGTGTCCTTAGATGTTTTTACGGAGTAATTCCATGCTTGGGGATTACATTGGGTGTGACCCTCTACACTTCTCTCTCCAGTGGCATCGGATCACCAAAAAAACTAGGAAATTATAGAGATCTCTTCACATATTTCAGTATAAGTGGTTAAAGTTGAAGGACACAACATGTTTTCTCCCTATACTTCTTAAGCCAGGGTGGCGTGAGATTACCCAAAAAACTTGCGACAATACAAAATATCCTTCTACACCCTTTTTCTTAACATGGATCAGGTGCACATGTTCCATTTAAACTTTTTATAGCATATTTTACATTTATGTACTTTACACATGCATATTTTACACAACATTTTTACATACATACATGTTTGACTACTTGATCATTTTCTCCTTGCGGGTCCGCCATATGAGAAACAAGCAGTCAAATTGGGGGCAACAACAACAACCACAACAACGCCAATGACAACATACCACTATAGGCACTTGCCTTTACTAACCATGCAGGTACACTACACACAACAACAACTACACGTGTTCCACCCTAGGTTCACTCTTGTCACTTTTTTATGTGTATTTTTCATCTTTAGAATCCACGCTCCTCCACATTTTTTTTTTCATTCCACACTTAAGTCTAGTCCATCAACACGTCTTCTTCTATGCTCTACATGGATATCAGGTATGTATCTCTATCTACTTTATGTTACCAAACTTTCTGCTCATCAACATAAAATGGGGGAAAATGTAGACACAAAATTATGCACTTTAGACATTATTTAGCCCGGTCTTATACTACTATTTAGAAGGTTCTCAAGTGAATAAAGTATTAATTAATCCCATCTTTTGGCCATCTTTATTTTATATTTTATTTTGTCATTCCTACATATTTTATCACACTTATCCACCCATCTTGTAACTACCTCGTCATTTTAGCCCAAAATCAAGGTGCCCCAGCATGTACTGGGGCACCCTGGTCCCACCCTGGGCGCCCCGAATGATGCACATCCTTTCCTACTTCTTTTTGAGGCCTTTCTAGCCATTTGTTGTCTTTATCTTTTTCTCAATCGGCCTTGTCAGGATTAATTAAGAAATTAAGCTTGAGATCCCTATAAATATAAAGTTATAAGACCATAATGAGGGTCATAGGTCATAATGTCACATACTACTATCACTCCATCTAGAGTTACATCCATTGCATCACTTGCATCTACATAGTGCCATGCATCAAGGCTAGGATATTTGCATCACACACACTACATAGGGGGAGGGATTCTATTCTATTCCATGCACACATGCTATTTACATTTTCTATATTTACTATTGCTCACTACTTCACAAAGTGTGATTGACACGAGAGCACTTAGGGCACGACATGCACACACACACACTAGAACTACTTTCGGGTTCTAAATGTAGTGCAATGCTCAGCAATAAGTCCACTAGTTTGGCGGCTGAAATCAGTCTGACCCATTCATTTGCATATTTTATTTTTCTATGGTTTGATACTTCCTCTTGTATTGCAGGTCATTTTGTCATGCGCTCGGAAGCTCATACAAAAGATCCAACGTGACAAACAAGAATATTTTTAAATTAACTTGCAACCCTACCAACACACGTTCCTGAGCATTTTTAGAGACCAGGGAACCTAAATTACAGACCAAGGCACCCCGGGGTGCCCCAGTACCTTCCAAGGCACCTCAGTCAGTTCAAAACCTCTAGATCTACCCTTCACAGGACCTCTGAGTGACTGTTTTGAGTTCCTGGAACCTGCTGTCAGACCTGCGACACTGTGCGACCATCTACAACAATAAGCTAAGTCATTCTTTCCTCCTTTGGCACAGTTAGAGTTTTTATTTCATTTAATATAACTATTTAGAATCATTCCATATTATTTACTGCATTATACAACATTTTAGTCCTCCTAATTATATTAACATTAATACCCTAGTGTCCCCTTTTAGGCCAAGTAGGCCACTAGATTATCATTTTTGTTAATCATAATGTACCCTTCCATGCACAATATGATTGTGAAAATATGAATTCCTAAAGGTTCCTTGGAGCAACAAATTATGAATCAAGAATGATACAACTTAATTAGTTAACCTACATAGTTGGTTGTAATAACTGGAAGATTAAAAGAGTGTATTGTTAGTATTAAACAATGTTATAAATGAATTCGGGATGGGTTTTGTATTGATCTAGTAATCTTCATTTTTCATCATGTGAATTTTCCTCTTTGTAACGAGAGTATTTTTCCAAACCAGGTAAATACAGATCTTCCAAACAAATCCTTAAGTCAAATATTAGAAGACACATGTGTGTATATACGTTCCTAATCACAATCATGTTATATAAAGTTATTTTCACAAGGGAAATGATTGAATTCTAAAGGAACCATTATAGGTGAAATGTTAAACAAAAACATGTAGCTAAAGGAATGAAAGGTCTCATATTATGTGTTCTTTAGAAAATTATAGTCAACTAATAAAAATAGGATTGTAATAAATATTTCACCATGAACAATGATATTTTGTGGGAAGTGCCTATGAGTAAGTGTATATTATAGTGGGTCATTGTTGTGCTTTGTCATTTCTGGAAAGGTGACTCAATGTGCATCATGTGTTTCATGTTATATATGTGGGTCATGTGTTATACATTATCCTAAGTGATCCTATTTGATGTTATGTATCGAGCAATGTAAGCCAAAAAAAATTATCCTGTTATTATGTGTGTGTAAAATGTGGGAATTACAAAAATAAACTCCCCCTAAAACTCCATCATTATCCATCTCAGAAGACATGTTGTTTCACCTCAAAGTAATGTGCTAAAACAGAAAATGGTAATGGGCATAGGAGGAATACCTATGATTATTGTAGACGGTGTGCGCATGTGGAATGTTGTACCAAGATGATTGTCAGATCTAAGCTTCCCTTTGGCTAAGAGGATATTCGACCTATATAAGAAATAACACAACAAGACCATATAAATCAACACCAATTTAACGTGGTTCACTGCCACTGTGGGCTAGATCCACCAAGAAACTTCCAATCTATTATCCAAATCTTTCAAAGATATTTAATGAAACAATTTACAATCTTCCACACCTCTCATTGTAACAGTACTTTTTTCTCTCAAAATTTTGCTTCTTCAATCCAAGAATTTAATCTAACAGACAATTATTTTCACGATTAATCATCAAGATGGGTGGTAGGTCCTTCTGGGTCTAAACCCTAGCTAACAAAGCTTATATAGGTTTGGGCGAAGTTAGTAAACTTAGTCATGTAATTACAAGTTATAGATCTGTTGTTTATGAGCAAAATAGATCTAAGTCCCATGAGTTAACTAAAACACTCGGTTAGGTAACCAATGTCGGTTAGCCCTAACCGATGACTGACATTGGTTCCTGACTGGTGTTCGGGTAGGGGCACCGATAGTGAAAATCCCTTAATAATGGATGT
Organism: Taxus chinensis; assembly: GCA_019776745.2. NCBI lineage: Eukaryota > Viridiplantae > Streptophyta > Pinopsida > Cupressales > Taxaceae > Taxus > Taxus chinensis. The sequence goes on from CM034157.1 coordinate 153,962,238, forward strand.
TTTCGGTTACTCTGTTTTCCAGCAAGAGTTAAGGGGGTTTGGGGCATGCTAAAATATGAAGTAATTAAGGCTCACAACTCAGTAGAATGTTCCCACTTGGAGATTAATTACTTCACTGGACACCTGTACAAAATCATTCTTGGATCCTTCCTTAGCTTTGTTTCTTCCTCTTCAGTCTGAAACTCAAAATCAACATAAGTGGAGTGTAGCTCCAACTTCTCTAGATCTAAGGTGGCTTCGTTAGCATATCCACAGGGTTATTCACTTGTATGAATCTTGTCCAATGTCACAACTGCCCATCCTCCAATACCTATTCATATGAAGTGATACCTCAACTGAATGTGTGGGATGACTAGAATGAAAGATCTGAGTTCTTTGCCAAATGAATTGCACTTGAATGTCAGAGTTAGAATGTCAAAACTATGTGAATGAATGAACTCTTCCAAGAACCCATTTAATCCAGTTAGAAAATTTTATTTAAGGGTAACCAACGGTGGTTAGAGAACCGACATCGGCTGAGGGATAACCGACATCAATTAAGGAGAATTGGTCTAACTTGCCAAAATATATCCAGTTGCTTCTCCCAAATTTGGCATGGTCTCCAGGTTTAGTCTGGGTCTGGAGTGTTGACATGGAAGAAATTAGAGTGTGGAATTAGTTATAGGGTTAATAGGTCATGAACTAGTTAGGGTTGGAAAGATGTCCCTAGTTGGTTAGGATAAGTGTGGACTTGGTCTATTGGAAATTAGTAGGTTTAGAATGGGTCTAGTGTGAGGTGGATAAGTGAGGTGGCTAGGCGAGTTAGATAATTAACTTATCATTACTGATAATTAAATTAATGTAAAGTGTGCAAGTGGGTATGGTGGGGGAATCAATATTAAATTAATTAATCAATGGTGGTTTAGATGATTATATGCAGAGGTAAATGCTTGCCATGTTTAATTGATAATTCTTGCAGGCGCATCACTTTCAGTTGACTATGCGGGATAGGAATGTCACTATTGTTGGTACAGATGTCACCACCATAGCATCACGAAGGACGAGTGGGACCATATGAGAGATGTTGGGATTTATCAGTTGTGAGGCAATAGCGATGCACCCTACGAGATCATATTTTTATGGTCACTGTCATTGATAGATGGGATGCAACGACCAATACCTTCCATCTACCTACCAACGAGATGACTATCATGCTGGAGGATGTGTACAAGATTTTATGGCTACCAATTGTGGGGGAGTCGGTATATCATATTTTGTCGGATGAGGTGATTGAGCCTATTGTCGCAGTAATTGGGGAGGTTATGGGCTACATGACTGAGCATAGTGCTAGCATCAGCTATGGAGATCTACACTTACACATCCACAGGAGACTAGGTTGGCCGTATTGATGATGGTGACGGTGGGATGTTATGCACTCCCAATATTCAGAGGGTGGTCGATTTCCCCAAGCACTGATGGGGGTTTTACAGGACATGATCTCAGGAGTGGGTTTGTTTAGCATTGTTGATTCTACATGGTACAACTGTATAGGGATCTATGGGCCTATCATAAGATGCGATTGAATCATATCTATTGCAAACTTATTTACGAAACTCCTAAGCATGATAGAGCACATAGTTAATGTGCCTCCTTAGGGACTTCTGAGACATTATTGACACAGGGCATAGACCCATAGAGCTGGTTACAGTAATGGGTTATAGGGACTTCATTTCCCATGGGTAGAGGAGGTGTCACACGATGTTGTATTATAGACGGATGCTAAGGGGTCCCAAATATGTTATGGATATTATATGACAACCATATTCTGGATTTCCCTTATAGAGGTTGACATGGAATGAGGCTCTTACATGGTCAGATGGATTTAGTTTTATAGGTTGTCGGTCATAAGAGAAATGAGATGATTCCAGTTAGAGTCTGACACCAATTTTATATCAGGACGCTCCTCCGCCATTTTCTCAGTATCGTTGAGACTAATTATGTGGAGAGACCTTTATCTCTACCCACATTTCTAACAGGGTAATAAGGCAAGAGGAACAGACTGATGATAGGAGGATTGATGACGCAATTCTATCTTGGTTTCCTATAGAAAGTTGTGGGTAGCGCAGTTATAGGTCAAAGCAATGCCTTTTATGATGACTAATTCCAGCCAGTATCATTAGCTACAGTGATATTCGGAGGGATATACTAACCATGCTCAGGTTACCAACTTCCTTATTATTAGTAGAGTTCATGCAGACTAACATGCATAGGTTACCGCCCTTAGGGGCAGGTGACTGGATACATAAAAAACATATCAAGATGAAGCTTAGGCTTAGGCTTCTACATAGTCATCGATAAATGATGGGGTAATAGGTAGCAGCTTTTTAGGATTTGGGAATGATTGGGTAGAAATCATTCAGAATGACTCTGCAGGGGTAGTTATCCACATCATGCATATGTTTGCATTACAGGTGTAGGTAGCTGTACAGGCAAACTTAGCACCCTTTATTTTACAGGCAACAGGTTTTACAGGCACCAGTAGCAGGGACAAATTTGAATTGGGAACAGTACCCCAATTGTTGCTTGTGGTATTCTCAAGCCATGGATCCTCCCCAGGTTATATCTATAGATCCCACTTTATATTAAGAATGTCCAGTATTTTTAGTGATCTATTATAGGACCGGTTGTTCTCCATCTGGTATACAAATGTTCCATACTTACATCCGAGCACATACACAACAGGTAACTTGATAATTAGGCCGTCCAATTTCATATTACACTTATTTTGAGTAGCTTTTCATTCTAATTTCGTCGGCACACAATAGAAAAGGGTCTGAGAGGTTACCAATTCATTGTGACAGACAACCAGGTATAGGGTACTAGAGAGATGATGAATCTTGTTGGGGTTAGCACAAGGTTATACAGATAATATATCAGATCTAAAGCACACATACAAATGAAAGTGGATTTTCTACCAAAAGAATTCTACAAAACAAGAGATATAAATCAACACCAAATTTAATGTGGTTCACCTAGTGTGGGATATATCCACCAAGAAACAATCCAATCTATTATCCAAAGCTTTACAAGATATACAATGAATATTTACAATCTTCCACACCTCTCAGATGTATAGTACTTGTCTTTCACTTAAGATTTTACTTCTTCTCCAAGAATTCTCTCTCTCACAATTATTTTCACAATAATCATCAACTTTTCCAAGTTCTAATTCTTACTTCTAAACCCTAGCTTTCATGCTTATATAGGTGTATACAAACTTAGGGTACTTAGCCATGACAATTAGTAATCATGTTATATACTTTAAGAACAAATCCATAGGGGGATCTAATTCCCATGAGTTAAATTAAACATTCACACAAAGGTAACAACAATGGTCAAACATCATGGAGATTTTCCTCCATCCATAGATTATATTATGACTACTATATAAGAATTTAAATCTCGTTAATAAGTATACTCCAAATCAGTATAAGATGAATGCCTAACCAAGAGTGTAATTATCCCATGTTCTATGAAACCTAAATTTGAAATTATATAATGCTTCAATTAGTTCTCTCTTTATGGTGGTCATCTACTCCTTTAGTAACAAGTTACAAATCTTGTCTTGAAATTACCTCTTTAACTTCTCCGCAAGCTCATCCTAGAAATGTATGGAGTTATGTGGAATGTTTATATACCAAGTGAGTGCATTTCCTTTAAGGAAGAGGCTAATAATCTCATTATAACAATGCAATTTGGGTCAGGGAAAATTTTAGTGGCGAATATTCGTAATATGGCGAATATTCCATTTTTGAAAATTTTGAAAAGGTGAATTTTTTGGCACAGGCCAGTGACCTGTTCGCCTAAAAATTACACTTTAATTTTTTTTAGGGGTCGGCTTCACCTACCCTTGAAAAATTTCCCCTATAGGAAAACCTAGATTATTCGCCAGGTAGAACACTTCTACTTCACATTTTTCAACAATATGATATATCCCGTATTATAGACGCACGACAAGAGGGGGTAAGTTATTAACGTGCGATAAGGAGGGTTTGCAGACAAGGAGATACTGTAGATATTGACACATAGTAGATGCATGAAAAAGTCCATTTTGTTGATGAGAAACATGGAGTATTTTTTTGATGAGCAAGAAGAGGGCAGAGGTTGCAGACGTGCGTACAGGATATTTGCTGTTGCGCGTTAAAAAAATGTAGTGACGCACGTCAACAGGCCTTAGTGACGCACGTCAACAGACCTTAGTCTACGTGCGTCACTAAGGTCTGTTGACGCACGTCACTAAGGCCTGTTGACGTGCGTCACTACATTTTTTTGACGCGTGACAAGGAGGTACAATAGATATTGACGCATAGTAGATGCACGACAAAGAGTTTGTTGATGCACGACACGAAGATTTTTTGATGAGAAAGCAGAGGTCAGAGGTTGCAGACGCGCGACGGGATATTTTTCTGTCGCGCGTCAAAAAAATGCAGTGACGCGCGTCAAAAGACCTTAGTGACGCGTGTCACTTCATTTTTTTTGACGCGCGACAGCAAAATATCCCGTCGCGCGTCTGTAGCCTTCTGTCGTAGTGCTTGATAATCAGGCGAAATTTTTTCATACAACCCCCAAAAAATTCACCTTCCCGTGAAACCGGTTCTGGGGATATTCGCCAGGTATTCTCCACCTCTGATTTCCAGGAGGTCTCTTAAAATGAATTTTGTTATAGATTATGGATCTATAATTCCTCTCATGCCCTTTAACTATCAAAATGGAAAACAAAAATGTAAATCATTCTACGGAGAAAAGGTCTACATCGATTAACAACTGGGTAGTGCAATTGGGGACTTATTTTGGATCACATGTAGTAGATAAAGAGAATTAGTTTAATAAGTCTGATGAATCTCATTGGATTTTATGTATTTTTTTATTTTTCCCTATCTCAGTGGGCTTCACATGTTGCATATAAAAAACATATAGCTATAAAGGAGTACATGCAAACACAAAACAAAAGGAAACACACAACACACAAAAGGAAAATAATGCACATAGTGGGAAAGGAAACACACACCTTAATCACCTATGGTATAATGCGGGGCACAACCCACTTTCATTGTAGCAATTTTCAATTCAGAGGTTACCTTCAAAGAGGAAACACTGAATGATGATGTTTTGTGAAGCCATTGAATGGATCGAGAAAATAACCTCCCTTCCTCAACTACTTATGAAAAATGTGATTTCATATGACTATCTATACACTTGGGAGGAGTGGGCCTACCATGAGTACTTTTAGATGCTCAGAGCTTCTGCTCAGAAATGTCCATTGTTCTTATTGTCATATTTGAAATCCACTTTCATAAGTGGATAATTACATTCAGATGTTCACCCTTTACCTCAACTGATTTATGCTCAAATTTTTCATCTTATCATGCTACCCCAAGAGAAGAAACAATTTTTGATTGGATCAAGATTGAATTTTTTGAGTTTTCTTCTTTCCCACCATTCATGCTTATTGAAAAAAAAATATTTGAAAGCCTTGAATTCATCTATCTCATTATGAGGTGTTTAGAAATAGAGTGATGAAGTTAGACATAACCTCATACCTCTCTTACACAACCATGACATGAGTCAAGATGTCTAAAATTATCTCAGGATTTTCCATACCTTCTGTAACTTCTCAAGATTTCTTGCACAGAAGTCCTTCTTTGAAATTTCCAAAATCTCACCTTTATGCTTCATTTGAGGAATATACATTTTGAAATTCGAGGAAACCATTTGGAAGAATTGCTTCATCATCTCGAATCTCATGGATTTTAGTTACTTATTTTCCAAGAGGAAACTCAACTTTGAGGACTTGAAAATTCTTTGTTTCAATTTTTTCATCATAGAGAGAGTCTTCCACTTGGAATGAAAAAGAGAAAACTTCTAATCCTCATCATCACATCCATTGATCATAGCTTATGTAAGAGGTGGTACATCATGATTTTGACCTTTTTTTATTTCATCATGACCAAATTCTCAAATTGGTGGAGAATTCGGAATTCACTTCACACTTGTCTTGTACAAATCCATAGTTTACTTGCATTAGGAGTTCAAGAGTTAGATGAAGATATTTTGTTTCTTTTGCAATTCTTAGGAGTTCTTGCACAGAGTCTTTTTTCAAACCTTTTAAAGGATCATCATAAGTCATCATTCCTTCTTCATGGATGATAGGATCAAGAAAAAATTCTCCTCCAAATGGGAATGAGAACACCTCTTCATCATGGGGGAACATGTCAGCTGATTTTTTGGCTTGAAAATCATTAAGAACCAATCTTTCCTCTTCTTCCATAGGCTCACATACATCATTTGAAACCTTAGGGCTATCCTTTTGCAACTCAAAATTTAGCAACACTTCTTCAATATCACACACCTCTTCAAAAAGGGATGCTTGGTCCTATCAAGATGATAATCTCATTCCTCCTCTTTGGTTGTTAAAAAATGATTCATCTTCTTCCCACTATCTTGGTATAAGACATTAGATCCTGGTAAATTTCCTGAATTTTGCACCGTAGTACAATTCTCATCTTTTTCATAGGAAGTCAACTTCTCCATATCTCCTTTAACTGAGATGGTTGCATATCAGATAAGACCAATTCATCTAAATGAATTTTCCTCCCAAGTCTTGGTAAAATATTCTACCTACTAAAATTCCAAATGAATCTGGAATGTCCACCACCAAAATAGTCATTGACACTTTCTTGTCTGAGAATTTGGTGAGATCCATATTTGCATCATTGATATTTCCGATAAGTGGGACCTCCTTTTGATTCCATGGAGTAACACGAAGCCACTAGTGTAATCATGTGTCAAGGTGATTCCAAGAAGCATTGACCACCTTTATTGGCATCACATTGTCAGAAGCACCTAATCTATTATGCAATTATTCAACTGATATATCTTCCAAACAAGAAGAAGGGAAACATAGAAAGGTTTTTGATCTTATCAATCTTTGATGCACTCATGGAAAGCATGTTCTATGTGATGGGGATGAAAGGAGGTATTGGTAGTAAGTCCTTTAGGATTAGGGATTCAGAGAGTATTTGGATTTTAGAAATACCACTCTGAAGACAACAGTTAGACAATTGACCTCTTGAATTGTTTCGGGTGTGTTCACAAATATTCAATTTCAGAAATTTGAACTTTGGTCTTGATTGCATGTTCGATGTAATCGAATGGAGCAGGTGCAGAAAAGGGGGATGAAGCCACTATTTTTGAATTCAAGATAGGCTTGGAAGCAGGAACATATGTTTGGGAAAAAGAGGTTGAATTTATAGGTACATTAGAGGATCTTGAAGGACTAGGTTTTGTATGGAGAATTAGGCTTAGAAGGGGCCTCTGGGAAGACTTACTTGGAATCTAGAAGGTGACCTCTTGTATTTGCCACAAGGTCAAGGTTTTTCCAATGTACTCCATAAAAGGTTGGAAGTGGAGATCCTACTAATTGATTATAATTTTTTTGGTAGATTCACCACATAGGACTATCTTTAGTTACCTTCTTTTTTTCAACACTATGGAGGAAGCAGCTCCCTTTTTAAACTAAGAGTGAGTGAATACTGCACATGAGAAACTAGGTGCATCTTTTTTTTCATCTTCATCATCCTCACAGAATATTTCATAGAATATGATTTGAGATGCATCATTATCTACTTCTTAAACCTCTAGAAATCATTTCCTTCATTTTCTTGTTTAGAAAATCCTTCTTCATGCTTTGAGTTCTACGACTTGCATTGACAGGTGGAGCTTCCAAGGAAATCCTTTAGGGTGACTCCTATAAATCTAAATTCCTATCCTAATTTTGAAGAAGAATATCTTGTTGGGAAATTTGATCTTTTTCAATAATGTCACTTCATTTACCAATTTTTGCAATAGTGAGAGTTAGTGGTACTCTTGTCTTTGGGAAAATTGGACCCCTTATCCTTTCCATTTGGATTATTGATTTTTCTAGATAAAATTAGATCATATTCTAATTCAATTGCATCATTTTGGGAAACTTGTCTGAGAGTACAAGGTTGAACATATTTGTAAGATGAATCCTACCTCTGATAATTGAGCACTGATGAAGAATATCTTTACATTGTTTTCATATGGTGATCAATCTTCAGGAGGTATTCTATGGAGTAACCTATTGAAATAGGATATGAAGTCTCTCATAGTTTCATTAGATTCTTTATTCATTTGTACCAGTTGTAACTAGGAGGTCTTGGAAGTACCTTCAGCTGATTTGAATCTTATCTTCAAAAATTTTCTTGATGTCTTCCCAACAAGTGATGGATCTAGCCGGTAAGAGGTAAAACCACTTGCTTCCTTTTCTTGAAGTGATTCCATGAACAATCTCACCACCAACATCCTTATGTTCGATTCCAAGACACCATATGATGTGATGAAGGAAAGATGTGTTCTTCTAGGAATTGTGAGCCATTTCCCTTGAAATTTGGAATTTTTTTCCCTTAATCTTGTGGCAACTCATGAAGAGGATGTGCAAGAGCAAGTAGACTTGTATTTCTTCCCCATAGATCAATGGGTTGAGGTCTTTCTCTTTCTTCATCCACCATTATTTCTTCTACTTCAGCTTCCATTTCTACAAATTCTTCTCCCAATTCTTCTTCTGATTCTTATTCTCCTTCACCAAGGAATTCAATGTTCAATGGTGGGTGGAAGGTAGGAGAAACAAGAGGATTTTAAAGAGTATCAAAAGGGGTCTGGATAGGATTACCAAGTGAACCACTTGAAGAATCAGATGGGGATGAAGCTTGAGAGAAATAGTATGGGTTATCTCTGACCTTTTCTTTTGGGTTTTATAAAGCCTCAAAATCATGATCAACAACCCCTCTCAACCTATTCATCATGGTATATCTCCTTTTAGCCAGTTTTGGGAAAATATTGCAATGGGAATATGAAAAGACACTTTGGAATATGAAGGTTCATTCACAGGGATCAACAATGGGTTTTGTAGTAATGGATTTCAATCAAATATCTTTGTTTTTAGTTTTTCATTTTTTTTTTTTTAATATTTTTGGAATATTTTTTTTTTTGGATTTTGTGATTGTATTTTGGGTGTAGATGCTACCAAGTCTACCCCATGGTGGGCACCAAAAATTTTGGTGAGAAAATTTTTCAGGTGGACAAATTGGTGGGTATCCACCAACACTCATGAGACTCTAGGTCCCTCTGCTTGAATGGTGCAACTCCCATTATTATGTAACATGCATAAAATTAAAATTTGTGGTGGCCTAGGTCGGGGATCCAATAGGAACACTCCAATGAACCTATGGAAAAATATTGCAATTTCTTGCAAGGGGGGAAATTTTCTAAGAGAGTAAGGAAGGGAGTGTGAAAAAAGAGGAGGGGATTAATATTTTAGGTAGAAAATCATATGCCTACAACCATTAATTGGAGTACTTCAACACACATAGATATAGAACGAAAAATAACTTTGTAATTGAAAACAAGACAAGATAAATACTAAGAACACAAAGTTTTAATAATCTTCTCATCAAAAAAGGTGAAACTCCTTTCTTCTTCATTGATGCTTTGGAAAAATTGTACATAATGAGAAATAGAAGAACATAGAGGTGAACAAAGAGGAAATAACTATCTCTTTTGTTTCTTCACAAGTAGTAATCTCTCATGAGCATACAAAATTGACAACCCTTAAGAATGGGGAAGTCATTACAATTTATAGAATTTGGAACGAATCTTCACCTACCCCCCACATGACCTTTCAATTTTCCTCCACAACATGTGACTTTTTTAATCCCTAGGGATGAAAATAAGTCCCATTTTATTAATCAATGGTGACTTATTACAATATTGACTATAGTCACATTTAAATGAATAATAAAAATGTCATGATTACTCATAACGAAGAATTAGAAAGGGGGAGAGAAGAGGAGAAAGAATGATGAGAGGGGAAGAAGAGAAGAAGTTCTTCTAAAGCATGAATGAATATGTCTCCACCTTCGATGAAGATCCGCGCTGAAGAAGTTAAAGATAGAAATCTGGCCTTTGATGACCCTCTGTGACATTGATATAATGATTGGAATATCTAATGAAGTTCACTTTGAACATTATGCCCTTGTTGATGATGATGATCACAAACTGACCCTTACACTTGATACACAAACACCTTGGACTGATGAATGAGTGTTTAAAAACATTGTTTCAAGACCTTCAAATGTGGAATTCAAGATGACCTTGAACAATGCTCGTCATGATGATCTATTATCCTTGCCATGCTCCAATGAGAAAGGATCTTGTCTCCTATTCCTGATGTACTTTCACAATACACACCATGAAGGTGAATGATGAAACTTATGAGTACACCATTGAAAAAAATGAAGACTGATTATTTTCAACAACATGAAACAAACATTCCAAAACACATCAGCACTTTGATATTACTTTGAAGAAAACTACTTTCCTAGACTCAACCATGACAATACTTCATCCCTGAGGACATGGATGACCACTAATTAGGAATCAACTTTGAATCAAAATTCACCTTTCACTTCCTCTCATAAGAGAATTTATCACCTCATCCTGGTTGAAGGTATTTACCTTAATGATGTTCTTGGGTATCTTTATTGACCCTTTATTGTATTTATCCTCACCCACTTATGCCTGTGTGGATATTTATTTTGATGTGCCTTTAATGTAAGAGTTTATCTTTGTTACCATTATAAAAAATTTGATGTCCTTCCTATGGTATTGACTGGAGAAATGCTTTCATCTAGATCTATGGTATTGACTAGATTCTTTATGAGCCCAGTTCCACATAAATCTGGACTTGAATGAGTTCTTTTGACTATTTTTTCCAAATTTATATTAATTACACCTTGACTGGTTGGAAGATTGTTATTCCTTGCCTATATAAGCAAGGCCCATTCTCATTCAATTTTATTGAGTTCCATAATAATATATGATATCTGTTGCTCATTTTTACAAAGGTTTTATGTAAATTTTGTAGAGACTTACTTTATTTCTGGAAAGTGGCCCTTTGACCTTAGATTTGATGAAATTCTTTTTTATATGGGTTTTTCCTTTTCATTTCACATAAGAATTCCAAAGAGATGGTCACCACCAACTATCTCTATGTGAAAAGATGAAATAAAATTCAAAAATTTCATGACAATGAAATGACACAAGTTTTCACCTGGAAAAAGTTTTTCATGCATATGGGAATATTACTGGGTTTTTACAGCCTTTTAAAAATCGGTGAACTTGTAAATTCTTTAGATGTTTTTGTGCACACTAACTTTTAGAATGATTTTTTCATTCTATGGAAGTTTACTAAAAATGAGTAAGTGCTGGATGTAAGAATTACTATGTTTAGAAAGTTGGAATTTCCTGAAATCATATTTCAATGAAATTTATCTTTTTTGATGATGGAAAATTTCTTTCTTGTCTCACATATGGAATTTTATCGCAAATCGAATAATTCTGGAAAAATAAAATTTTACCAGAGTTTGGTGAAAATGGGAAATGTGGGGGAATTCACAAATTTTTCCATGCATGTGAAATCCACCACTTATTTATATGGGTGTAAGAATGGAGAGGAAGGGGGAAAAAATTTCACCATCAAACCGTGCCCCTTTTTTAGATATGGAATGGGATTCTCGTGGACACCAAAAGTCACCTTAGCCCTAGTGAAACACTTCATGCATGGTGGAGGAAGGGGTTAGAAAATGAGAAAAAAATATTTGAAACAAAGGTCATTTGAGGTCATATGGTGTGTCCATAGGCTCAAAGTGAAGGAGGATCACAATTTATTTTCCCCCATTTCCCCTTGGAAATGTAAAGGGACACCAAAAATGCATTAGTGCCATGCTGACATGTGGCACTGAGAAAAAATTCTAACTGTATTTAGAGCGTCCTTGAGAGAGAGCTTGAAATATTTTTTGTTAGAGCTCCCAGAGGTATTTCCCCTTGGGAACTATTTAAGTTGAACCAAAAAATCATTTGGAGAATAATGAGATGGGTCAAAGTGCTAGTTCTTTATGGAACCCCTGAGAAAAGTTCTTAATTCTCTCGGAATCACAGAGTGTTCCTGGTCAAAAATGAGTTCCCTTGAGAAGCACAAGGGATTGTGAAAAATATGAATGTTTCATCTTGTATAGGATCCTATTATATTTCCAATAGTTTTTTTTTCCTCCAAACTCCTTACAGAGTTCACTTGGAAATCATTCGGTTGAAGATTGGGTCAAAATTTGGCTCTACCTTCTTTCCTGGAGGTCTGAGACTTGGGTCATATGAAAAAACCATGTGGAAGTAAGGGGGGGTGCATTTTATTGTCCCCCTTTTCCCCTTGGAATGGGATATGAGGGACACAAAAAATTGCCTTATCCTAGTGATGAAAAGTGGCAAGCATGCAGAAGTTGGAGCGGGGGGCTAGAAAATTTGAGTAAAAGTGCTTATCTAGAGCTCCTTAGGGTCATGTTGAGGGTCCATGAGGCTTAAGGTGGGGGGGAAATTTTTCTGACCCCCCTTTTCCCCTTGGAAGAGGGAAAGAGGGACACCAAAATTGTGCCTCATCCTCATGCTGCCACGTGGCACCAGAGAAAATTTGGCTAAGGATCGAACTTGTACCTTGGGCGAAGACTTGAAAATGACATATCGTGAGCTCCTAGATGAATTTTTTGGCACTTATTTATATGATTTTGACTGGAGAAAATATTTTTAGAAGTATGGAATGGATACCAAGGTCTTATTCATCTTTAAAACTTCTCAAAAATGGGATTTTTGACCAGGAATGCCAATTGTGTATGCAAATAATGAGTTATGGAAAGCAAGGTATGGGTGTTGTGAAAAATATGAGATTACCACCATGTAGGAATTTGAATTAGATTTCCATTGATATATTTTTTAGCCTTCAAATCATTCTGGATCTTCTGTAATCATCTCCCAAAGCTCAGGTGCTCTTTCACAATATAAGCTCCTTTGGCCTCAACAACCCACTTTTGTTGGATTGAATCCTAAACCTTTAGATATTTCCAAAATATTCCTAAATTAGTTGCAAAATGATCCTGGCTCATGAATTACACCTCCCTGATGAATTTGGTCTTTTAATTTGGCTTCATAGAATTTGTACCTGCTTTAGGAAGGCTAGAAATAGCCACACCCAAGCTTGTTGAAAAATCCACCTTGAAATATACTATCTTGAAAGAATCATTTAGACTTGTTTTCTCATTTTTAACACATGGTTGAGGGTGAGACTAGAGATACTAACATTATAAAACTAAGGGATAAGCCATACACATGGGATGGGCTGACTTGGAGAGGTGTCAGGGAAGGGTTACAATGAAAATATTTGACACTAGGGTAAAGTTGTCCTATTTTCAAGTAAATTTTACCCTTGCTAAAACATAGGACAACAATATATATATATTAATTATATAATTTTCATATACACATAGAAAATGAGAAATAGTTATATACATGTATAACTACTCTTCTTATTTTATGCTTGTATATGAAAGTGAAATAGATAATGAATATCATGTTGTAATAGTTATTCATATAAAAAATACTTTACTTTTAATTTATCATAGTTTTATTTTTCACAGCTTGTTAAAAACAACATTTTCTTTTCATATTAGTTCAAGTTGCATTGATTTTATTCCTTTGTTCTTGTCTTTTTGTAGGTATTTATTACTAACATATGGATAAAATTATCAATCAAGAGAGTTCCCCCTTCTCGTGCCAACATAAGGGGAGTTATATTCCATTGAGTGAACCAAATGAAGATGGGAATGTCAATAATGGTCCAAAACTACAAGCTACAACTGTCTAAATCACAGGAGGGGCATCAACAAAAAAATTAGAATACGTGGAGATTGGGATGAGACCAACATGAATAATGTCATCAAATAAGTTGAAGAAAATGGTTCCTCAACACACAATGCTGCAAAAAAGTGATTTACACCTCTGAGAACACTTACTTCCTAGTTATTGGGTATAATCACCAAGAAAAAAAATCCCCCCTCCCCACAATTCTTAATAAAGAGGAAGAGCTTGAGTTGGTGTGATGACATCAATAAATGGCTGATATGGGTCATGGGTTAAAAATCTCACAACATAAAGCATATATGACATAAATATGTGAATCTAGGTCCACCCCATTCACAGATGATACCCCTAGAAAATAATGGTGGGCGTGTTTTAAAAGAAGACATCCATATTTAATATTGAGGACAACAAAATGCCTTGATACAGATAGATTAGTAAGTATAAGGGTAGCTATTTTTAATTATTTCTATTTGAATTTGTCATGTGTTTATACAGCTAACTTATATGGGCCAAGAAAAATATGGAATTGTGATGAAATTGGCTTACAAGAAGGAAGAAATTAGGTTATGAGAGTGCTTACTAGAAAGGGAAGTAGAAGTGTCCCATACATAATCCCAAAAAGCATAGAATCTATTACCATATTATGTTGTGTGAATGTTGTTGAAAAAGCATCGTTGGTTTCTATATTTTCAAAGGTAAGAAGCAATTGCAAAATTGTGTACCAAGTTATGATCCTGGTGCTTGCATAGCAACACAACCTCATGCATGGATGATAAAGGAGTTATTCACGAAATGGTTTCATCATTTTGTAACATTCTTACCTAGTGGTGTGTCTCCAACCAAAATGCATTTATTGTTTTTTTATGGTCATGGTTCTCATGTGACCCTAGGAATAATTCAAGAGGTAAAGAGTTTGGGAATCGATTTACTTACATTACCAACACACACTTCTCACAAACTACCACCATTATATGTCAGTGTATTTTTTGATTAAAAAGTAACCTCAAAAAGGAGAGATACAAGTGGCTACTTGAAAAACATGGGATGTATGTAAAAAGGTTAGAATTAGCTACATTGGGGAGTAGGGATTTCAAAAAGGCTCTTTCACCTAAAAATATTAAAGCATTTTTCAAGAGGAAAAGTATATGGCCTCTTAATCCAAATGCCTTGGATGAGGACATGACACCTAGCAAAACTTATAACATATCTAATTAAGATGAATCATATGTAGCAAAAAACATGCTAAGGTTAGGTACAGTTAATTTAGAGGTACAAAATAGTGAGCAGTGTAGTGAAGATGTTGAGATTGTACTCAACACATAGGCAAGTAAATAATTTTATGCTAAATAAATATAAAAAATGCAATTGAATATGTTCAAAAAAAAAAAACAACTCAATATGGATGGAGTAAATTTAAGGAGTCACTAATTCTGCCTACCCATGTTAGCTGTCATGATTGGATGGAAGAAGTTACTCTTAATCTTAACATCAATTTGAATATCAAAAATGAAGAATATTGTTGTCATTTATGTCTATGGTGATGTCATTGATGTCAAATTTCATTGATAGAAAAGGGATTCTAGGATTCATATGTGTCTCCATGAGGTGTTATTTATATTCAAGTCTAAAGGTTGATTGGTAGTGTCCAATCTTGTAGTCTTGTCATGGTGTCCTAGTGCATGGTTAAGTAAGCTACATGTTTTAGGTGAGTTCCCAAGTTGTTTGAATGTATTCATGAGGTAAAACATGTTCCATATGATGTGTAAGAGGTGTAAGTGGTCATCATAGTATGCTCAAGTGAAGTTTTTATTAAATCAACTCATTCTAGGCATATTCCAAATCCTTGTGCATGGGGTTTTCCATAGTGACATGGATTATGGAGTAGAGCAGTATGATATGAGGATGGTAAAGGTGTTGTGACATGGTATAACACATGTACGAGGATTTTCAGGTCATTACTAAGAGATTTAGTGTATATTCAAGGTCCATTGAAGCAAATTTCTTGAGAACAAGGCTAGAAAGACAAGGAAAGTCTTAATGTCTAGAGAGATTTAGGTAAATTTGAGCATGTATGAGAGTTGGGATAGTTGGAGGAGGTTTATATGATGCTTTATGCCAAATTTAAGGTCAAGGTTGTGAAGGAGTTGCAAGAAATTTGATTTTTGGAAAAACCCGAGTTCTTAAGAAGGAAAATCTAGCTTGATAGGTGAACTTGTTTTTCTCTCACACGTGTGTGGGTTCTACATGGGAACTTTTGGATTTTAGAGATTATTTTCCATTGAGATAATACCATTTTACAAAAATAATGGATTGATTTGATCGTCATACATTTATAAACAATCATTAACAAGATAAGGTTGTTTGAAACTCTAGTTAAAGCCTCCTCCTTGAGTGATATGGAAGAAATGCATGGTGTGGTCTATAAATGGTCTAAAAAAGAAAGTGTGATGCATCAAGGTTGAAGAGTATTCTCTATGGATCATTTTTTTGGTGCTTTCATGTTCCGCCTGTTTCAAAAAGTAGAATAAAAACCCTAGTTCTAGAAATTTACAGTTTCAGGGCTGAGATTGAAGCTTCGAGATGAGAAGTGAATTGTTACATAATATTTTGGATATTCTATAAGTAGTCATGATAATTTTCAGGTAGGTAAAATGAATAAATTTGAATATACATGTCCTCCAAGTCACCCCACCACTTTTGGCCTTAAGGGCTTAAACCAAGTCATGGAGGTTTGAGTAGAGCTAAGTTGTTTTGCATGATGTAGTGCTACTTTTTTTTTATCATGAATAGATTTTTGACACCTGGTATGATGTGTTTGAGGTTTTGTAATGTAATTAATAAGTGATTTATTTCATAGCCTTAACGGCCTAATTGTTCCTCTTAGGATTTTGAAGATAGGTGATTGAAATAGATGTGTTAGATTATTTTTCTCCATACCGATTACACTTTCAAATGTTTGGAGAGGTGTAGTAGGTTTACATTGATGTTTTCCAGGTGGTGTTTGATCTTGGAAGTGACTTTGTAGGTATTTGATCATGTTTATCTCAATACTGGTTCTTGATCCCTTGTTGGAATTTTTGACATGTTTCAGACACAACTCATCCATCACCTCTCCAAATACAACCACTATCGGCTCCAATGATGCCTCTGATAAAATAGAATATACTGGATCCCAAAAAATAGGAAGCCACAGGATCCTGTATACATCCTCCATGGCAATGGTCATCTCACTCATCGGTAAGTGAAAGGTATTGGTCACATAGTCCCATCTATCAATGAGAGCGACCGTCAAACTATGATCCTGGGCTATACTCCTGTAGCGCTGGATCACACTAAATCCAACATCGGTCATGTGCTCCCACTCCTCATTGGTCACACTAGGCCACATATATACCAGTAGGGGTGGTACTCTATTTTTCATCCTTAACTGATCTCTCACCTGCATCATCTAATATGACCTTGTCAAGACTTGACCACCTCAAATCACCTGTTACCCACCACCCAATGCCCAACCACATCAATCATGACTACCCCCTTTACCTAATTCACCTACAAACCTACTGTCCCTTATCATCATTTACCCACTATCATAGTTCATTTCAGCTACTTACCTATCCCACATTTCCAAAATCACATTTTACCCTCTTCCCTCTACATAAATCTTCACCTACCCCTTCCTCACCTATTTTACTTTCCTACTTAGCCCTTCTTTCCCCTATTTACTCTTAACCTTAACCATCGCTGATATTATTGACCATCATCAGTCCCTTTTCACTGGTATTGGTCACCTTAGCCTTGACTGATGCAGGCCAAATCTGACTGACATCAACCAACCCTTGACCATCATCAGTCTCTGTTGCGGCATAAAACCAAAAAACCCATCCCCTATGCTCAAAAATTCACAAAAAATGACCTAAAAACCTACTCTTACCCACCCAAACCTATCCTAGCTTCATTCTCAACCCTATTTAACCTAAGTTTGACCTTCCCCTTCCACATTTCTTTCATTTTTACACATAATTTTAAAATTTAAAATCCACCCAAAATTTTAACCAAAACCAATTTCAACAATACCATTTTCAACCAAATAAGGGATTTGTATCGTCTCCTACCTCTAATTGGCTCCATCTCCATGGTGGCATGTCTAGCTACTGCATTGGTAGTCCAACTGATCCCTCTCTTGCCTCTGCCATGCCAAAATCAACTCCTCACCTCACAACCAATCGAATTGATCAACTCAATCTCGTGGACCCACCAATCACCTCCTACATGGCTATCCAACTTATCTTGATGCCTTATATTGTCATCTTCCACTCCTCAATCTCTCCTCTGTCATTTTATAAAAGTGGCCAGGTCAAAATGAATCCATAAAAGAAGATTTTTCCTTTTTTAACCCCAAATTGACATGACCGATGTCGGTCATATCGTTCCCTAGCCAACTGATGTCGGTTATGCTATAACCGACATCAGTCACCTGACATAACCTTTTTGACCCACCCCATGCCCATTTTTCCTAACAATATCATTGATCTAACAACTTTTGACCTTGTCAACACCTATTACACCTTACCCGCAAGCCTACGTTACCTGTTCATTTCCCTAATTACGTTTAGGGACATGTTATTTACCTATACCTCAACCTTACATGTGCCATGACCTACATACCTTGACCTGAACCACCTTTTGTGACATTTGAATTTTTGTACCCGTTATACCTTGTGATGTTGTTACACATGTTGTTTAGCCTGATGACCTTACCTTGCCTAATGACATGATGTTCATCTCGACCATACCTTTGGTGCAATGGAAAAAAGCCTATTTCTCATTCCTATGTTTGACCTCGTTGTGCTTCATGACCATATCCTATACCTTGGATACCTAAATCACTTCAACCTTGTTTGGTTAAACCTATCACTCTTTTGACAACGTAGAGTTTTCAATCTCTTCCATCTGGTACCGTATCACAATCTATACGTGTGTGTGTGTGTTTGATTTCCATTACCAATTACCCATTATGACCATCACCCACTACCCAAAATGACCATACCCTTACCTACTGACCCTCACTTTCATCACTTACCCATTTATCAAACCACTCATCGATTCCGTTTAACACCTCATCAGTTCCTGGTTTGAGGGGGATCACCTCCACCCACACTTGGGGCAACCTAACCTTCACTTACACTTGGAGCACAGACTTCTTGTTTTTGTCAACATCGTTTATCAATACAAGCTATGTGACAAAAGGGGAAAATGTAGACACCAAATTTGGGTCACACTCCCCTTAGTCCCCTTTAATCAATTAACCTAACGTGTTCACCTAACCATGACCCCTTTACCCCACATTTGTATTAATTTAATTACTTACAATTGAATTAATGTTCATCCTCACATTATTAATTAATTTAATTACTTGATTTATGTTAATTTACACATCACCTAGAAACCTCACCCTAGACCCATTCTAGGGGCATTTAGTTCATAATGACCAAGTCATCACTCTCAGTGCTGAGTCACCACTTCTCGAGACTTCTTCCAAAAACCTAATTGGACTTATTCTATGACCTTATTACCTTATCTCACATGAACTCCACTTCCCTAAGTAGACTCAATCAGAATCACAACAAAAATAGTAAAGATCTGCCCATTTTTGGTAAACCTAGACTTTCCCACCCTAAGTGATGTCAGTTATCCCTCAACCAACGTCAGTCACCTTAACCATCATTGGTTACCTTATATACACTTTCACAACTCTTTGCATGGGTTGGTCATTTTTAGTTTGGAGAGTTCTATTGCATTCAAGCATGAATCAGAGACTTCTCAGCATCTAGACGACGGGATATACTCAACCACAGGCCCAAACAAGCACCTGATGCTTGTCCCAAGGCATTAGAATATTCATGGGAACACTATGGGAAGTATTGTCATGGAACTAACCACAAAATTTCTTCACGGATCAACTATTGCCTTCCTTCACCTACCAGACCTGCAAATGCAAGTAAGTATACTTGATTTTCATCATTTTGTACTTGTTTAAAGTGTAGGTTCATTATCTTTTGTTATTACATCTTATTTCCTTTCTATATTCCTCCATCCTCACCTTCTTACCAATCTTCCCATCCAACCACCCACGGCCTTTTGGTTGTCTGTACCTGACCTCTATGCATTCTTGAGTCTTCTTGGCATTATAACCAACCCAAACATCCTCCCTTCATTCTCTGTGTAATCACACTGAAGTCTAAAACTACTTTTATTTAATTACAACCAAATTTCCCCTACCAACTCCAGTCACCTTAACCATCGTCGGTATTCCCTTGTTACTGGCATCGGTCACCAGACCGATCTTGGTCTCTGTGTTTTCTGTTAACCTTCACCAAACTACCTCCAACATCACCCAAATTCCACCCAGACCTTACAAGATACCTTTGTGGCCTTACCTAACACCCCTTGTGACCTGTCCCAACCATAAACATACCTTGCCTGATGTTAGATTAGTTTAGATTTCAATACTTTGTTTAATTTAGCTTGTGGATAATGTTTTGAGATACCTAAATCAAATTGTTAGCAATAGGACCTTCATTTCTTGTATTTACTTTCATTAATTTGATAAAAATAGAGGATTGACAACCATTCAAGGAAGATCACGCTTCTTGGATCTAGCCTTGCTAATTAGTCCTCTGAATCTTACTATTTAATATATGTTGATGGTCTTGTTTTATTTCTATAGGTAGTCCTTCCTAGACAAAAAGGAGTTCTCCATGAGCATCTTGGAAAAATTTAGTAATGCATGCACTCAACCTTCAACCAATGTAATAACATGTATTCCTCCTTGACCTTTTACCTTATCTGTTTCATACCGCACAAAAATTTGGTGAAACATAAACATTTTTACTTCCCACTTTTGTTGCTCCTCAAATGATAACCTTTGCTCCAAAAATTATTTGAGACTATCATGATTAGTTTTTACCTTGAAGTGTCTACCCATTAGATAGGGCCTCCATTGTTTCAACCGCATGAAGAATAGGCATCATTTCTTTCTCATAGATAGATTTGAACAGATCTTTTCCTTTGAATTAACGACTCTTAAATGTAATTGGTCTTCCTTCCAGCATTAGAACTACTCCCAATCCTGATCCTGAAGCGTCACATTCAACAATGAAGGTTTTTGAGAAGTTGGGAGTAGCCAAAACTGGGTGGTTCATATGGCTTCCTTTAACTACTCAAAGGATTTAGTTGTTGCATATGCCCCATGGAAGGCATCCTTCTTTAGCAATGTAGTGAGTGGAGCCGCGATTTTACCTTATCCCCTCAAAAATCTTTTGTAGTACCATGTTAGTCCTAGGAACCCTTCAAATATTTTTGAGAGTTTTAGGTCTTGGCCATTACAAACCATAGCTTTGATCTTCCGAGGATTAACTTTAACGCCTTCATGGGATACAATGTGACCCAAGTACTCTACCTCTTGTACACAAAAATAACATTTAGAATGGATCTTTGCATAGATGAGTATGTTTCTCCAAAACTTCCAACACTTTATTTACATGTTGTAAGTGTTCTTCCCATGTCTTACTATAAATCAATATGTCATCAAAGAAAACTAATACAAATTTTCTTTAAAATGGATAAAAAATAGTGTTCATCAAGCTTTGAAAGGTTGAAGGCGTATTTGTAAGACCAAAAAGGCATTACCAAAAAATCATAATGGCCCTCATGAGTCCTGAAAGCCATTTTATGAACATCTTCCTCTTTTATTCTAATTTGATGGTACCCCGAACAAAGATCTAATTTTGTGGAATATAAATAGCACCATGTTATTCATCAAGTAAATCATCAATTACTGGAATATGAAACTTATCTTTGATGGTATAGTTGTTGAGTTCTCGGTAATTTGGACACATCCTCCATGTTTCATCCTTCTTACGTACCATGATCACTGGGGAAGAATAGGCACGTTAGGACTAGGCCTGATGATACCTGCCTTCAACATTTCTTGACACCATTTCCTTGATCTCACTTTTCTAGGAATATGGGGTATTTATATGGTCTGATGTTAGGTGTTTGGGTCCCTGGAATCAACTGAATGACATGATCATGATCCCTAATTGGTGGTAGTCCCTTTTGGAATTTCATCAAAAATAGATGAGTGAGCATCAACAATCTTCTGAAGATCGGGTGGCATTGAAGACTTTGTATTTTGTACTTCTATGAAAAATAACTTTGTCCATAAATCTATCTACTCCTTTTCTGAGAACCTTCTGCATCTGATGAGAGCTAATAATCTATGGAGACTTAGCTACCATCCCATTCAATTGTATTGTCCTTCCTATTTGAATGAAATCACATGAACAATTCTTGGAAATTCATCTCTATAGTACCTAAGGTTGTGAGCCATTGGACACACAAAACAATATTTGCCCCTCCCATAGAAATAACAAACATAGGTGAGTCTAACATGTAGTCTCCCATGGAAAGCTTGATACTATGGCACTTTCTTGTGCACTTGACTGTCCGACCATCCGTAATCATAACTTGCATTTCTGGAGCTAGGTAAATAAAACAATTGAGGCGGGCAACTAACTTACTATTTATGAAGTTATGAGTACTTCCCAAGTTAATCAACATCGTCACCTTCTATTTTTTGAGATAGCCAATAACCTTGAGTGTTTGAGGAGTACTAATACCTAACAATTCATGACAAGAAATTGTAGGTTGGTGATCCTCTACTTCCTCTTCTACTAGTTCCTCAACCTCTCCTATAATTTCATCATCCTCGGCATCCTCATTACCTCCATCAATATAGAATAACTTCTTATCAGCACATTTGTGTCCCGGTCCATATATGCTATCACAGTTAAAGCATAATCCTTTTGTTCTCTTTTCTTCCATTTGTTGAGGAGTTAGTCTAATTGGCCTAGAAGATGAAGGGGAAGAGATACTACGGTCTTTGGTGTTAATGAAAGGCGGCCTCCTACTACAAATAACTTTTTCCTCTGCTCGATGTGCCATGATAATAGAATCAGAAAGCTTGAGTGGATTAAACATACGTACCTCATGCTCGATGTGGTCCTTAAGACCCCCAAGAAATAGGTCATTCAAATTCTCTACTGGTATATTGTCCACCCTTAAGGATAGGTCCTGGAATTGATGCACATAATCTTTGACTGATCCTATTTGTCATAACTTTTCTAATTGACTAAATTAGTTCTCTGAAACACTGGAACTATAGTGCAATTACAACTCCTTGGTAAAAACTGTCCAAGTGACACCAAGACCATTCTTTTGCCTTTGAGCACATAACCATTGATACTAAACGAATTGGTCTGGTTCAAGATACAGGGATGCCAAAGTCACCTTTTTTCCTGATGGTGTTTGATGTAGCTCAAATAATTTCTCCATTTGATTTATCCAATTCAGGGGATCTTTACCATCAAATTTGCGCATATCCACTTTCGGCATCATGTTCCATGGTTGCGAATAAGTTAGATTCTAATTGGGCTAGAAAAGTGATCCAACATGGTTATTTTGTCTATGATTTTGAACTGAATATCCTCCTTGGTTGATATGGGATGGATTTGGGCCATACTATTTACCCTTTACATGTTACATGATATCATCCAACTGATGAGTGATTTGGGCTATGTCTCCTTTAGAGGCCATCTCAGATTGTACATTTCGCAGCTCATACTCAAGTTGGCTCACCTTATGATCAACTAAAGTAAACTCTAGTGCTGAAGAATCTGTATTTACCCCTTCTGAATCCATCTCTTCAATCACTATCTCATCTTTATCTGTTATCTGGGGTTTTAGTCGGAGTAACCGGATTCCTTTTTGCTCTTGTAGAAGGCCCCGCCATGATATCAAACTTTAGGGTTTATGGTTTTGATACAAATTTGGCTGAACAAGAAAAAATAGAGAAGATACTAATACTATTTTTTTAGAGCTTTCCGAAAATGTAAAGAACTTGAAAACATTCCACAATTTACACCCTAGGGAGTGATTTTATGAAAAACCCTAAATTTGTAATAACTTGTGCAAAATAAATCAAAAAAGTCTGAAATTTTTAGGGAACTGTACTTGAAATATTTTCAGAACTCTGGTAAAAATATCTCCTACCAATTCCATCTGGTTCAAAATATATTGCAGAAACAAAAAATTAGGGTTTTTGCCCTAATTTTGGCCCATATCTCAGCTCTGATACCACTTGTAATGAAATTACTAGTATAATTCAGATTATGAGCAGAAATATAACACCAAATAACACAATATTTTAGAATAATGATCTCAATATGCAATTGTAATAGCTTCGCCACTTCGAGGGGGCAACCTCCAAACCATATAATAAGACTGAAATGCTCAAGTGATAATGAACTACTACCTACAATCCTCTATATATACTATTCATATGTTATGGCCATCACCCAGGCCGACCTATTAAGCATGAGAAAGTATAAATGATATAATAAAATGATATGGTAAGCCACAAGTTGGCTACTCATATCCTAATACAAGCAATAGGTTAAGGGTGTAGCATCTTCCCTGACCTCAGAGATCCATCTCAACCTATATCCAAACTAGTGGCCACTTTACACGTTGAATTTGTTCCAAATCATGTTGTGTAGGCTCCTAAGTGGGAAAATATTTGTGTGTAAGTTTATCCTAGCTCCGCTCTCATATCTCTCAAGGTGGCTCTCGTATATTTTGCAACAGAAGCATCTCGTAACAAAGAAGCAGAAACGAGTACAAGTTGGTAAATAAAACATCTGAATGAATCCCAAGAAAAGGCCAGAACTGTAAACGGTAATATTAACTATTTGGTTTGTAGGTATTTATACTCAAGTATTCACTGGGATAACATCAACAACTTGCCAAAAACTTGGGATTTGTGCTTGATATTATTATAGTAGTAGTATATTTATTATACTAAAACCTCTGATAATTTCAAGTATTACACCTTGTCTAGCATATCTACGAGTCGTATGCAGAGCCTGGAAAGCTGGAGGTGATTGTTGTTTGTATAAGTCATCAAAAATATTTTGATTGTTCACTTGCAAATTATAAACAGACATTTTATCACCATAGCCCTTCTTTTGACAGTTTTAAAATTAACTTGCACTTTTGTGTTGTCAAATGATTTTTACATTTTGATTTTTTTTTACATGAAAATTTTTACCCGCACAACTTTTCTGACGGGTTTGAGGCCTTGGCAAGGGCTATGATGGGCTCACATTTTGAACCATGCTTGGTAATAATGCTTGGTCTTGGTCTATTAACCATGTTTGGTAGTTTGAATTAGGTCATATGGTAACTATTACAGGTTTGTAGGGAAGCACTAAGCAGAAGCCTATTAGGCAAAATAATGATACCTAAGGCAATTGAATTCCAACACAATGAAAATGAATATTTCCACCCACGAACAATAAAGATTTTGAAAGAAAGGGATTTCAAAAATGACCATGTGCGGGAATATTGTGGAATACACTGATAGATGTAGAAAGGAATATGCAGCATGAACCCTGAATAGGAAGATGACCCCGAATGGGGACCCACCAGTTCTTGGTGAAGAAACTGTAAGTGAAGGCAAAACATGGGAAAACATGATTTCGGTTAAAAAGGAAGATATGGTTTAAGAAGACCAACCAAAGGGTCTCAGATTCTCGTTCTAGACCAAATAGTTAAAAAAACCTCAACTAAAATGGAGCACACTCTGATAGAGAAATTTATGGAGCCAAACCAAGCATTAACTCAGTCAAGGCTTGGGTTGAGAGGAAAGAATGTCATTCACTTGGAAATCTTAGCGATCTTTTTATTATTCTTGTTCATAACAAAGAAGACAATGAGAGAAGTTGAGTAGGAGGCCCTAGCGATGCCCAAAGGCTTTTTATTATTCCTATAACAAAGAAGACAATAAAGTAGGAGGCCCTTGGTTCCTTGGTAAAATAGGTCTCTTACTACATAAATGGATTCTAGGTTTCGAGCAAGAAAAAGAAGATATCGATAGCATGTATGTTTGGCTAAAAATAGTCAATTTAGTGCTTTGGGAGAGAAGCACTACTCCACCTTAGAGCTTAGTCATATCATGAAAAAGTCTTGGATAAATTATTATTATGCATTGTGAAAGGCACACTTGACTAACATGTTATCACACTTTCCCCTTATTAAATAACGAGGATGACATGGACCAAAGGGATTGCATGAGGTGATTTTGGATAAAGGAAAGGTTCACAATGACTAGGAAAGAGGTTGTCAAATGGTGGGCTTAGTTATCATGTAAAAATTTATAATTTATCATGCCAGACATTTTAGCATGAAAAAAAATTGCTCTATATTGGGGACATTATAACATAATATATAATGAATAACCAGAATGTTTATCTTGTGCATTAGAAGCCCAATTCCTTATCTGTTGGTCCATGAATCACTACAGAATCTCATGGAGCCTGCTAATTCTCAGTCCCCCAAATTATTCAACCATTCCGCTGGTCGAGTCCACTGCTTTTGTGCTAACTCAATAACTTGTTCTTCCTGACATCGGCCAAAATGGGGTCTGAAGATCCACACCTAACTGATAAAGTTGAAAACACGCAACAAAAGGGAAATATATGATACAAATTCCTAGGCAATCACCTATGGTACATACTGGGGGATAAGGCGCGGCTACTTTCATTGTAGTACATTAATTCTTTTCATGAATGCTATGCCCGTTCATGGGTAGCACCAAATGTCTTTGCATTCTACAAACGCCAGGGCTGCTGACTTCGTTCAAGGAAGTATGACGTCCTTTCTCAAATTCTTGTGAAATTTTGCACTAATTATTCTTGTGAGGGTCTAATCAGATAGCGTCATTTCCTTTATTTATCTAAACATTTCTTCTAACTTCTTCTCGTCTATTTTAAAATTTATTCCAATTTCTGATTTTTTATTACTACTACAAAAATAAATCTTGAGAAAACCAAGCTTACCATTTTCACACCAAGGCTTATAGTATTTAATGATCACTTGACCTTTATTTGTTATATACCTCATGACGCCATGGTCTCTTATGAGTTGGTTCTTGTTAGGATATTTTTAAAATTTAAACAATTGTCACAAGCTTCTTGATGTTCCATTTTTCTCACATTGTTTATAAAAAATTATCTTCACTTACATTTGGCTCATCTTTGACCTACATTCTCACTATGATGTGATGTGCACCGCTTAATTCATCCTCTCGAAAAGATAACGATAACAATGTTAAACATGAAATGTGCAAATAATAATTTCCCTGCATATTGGCCATTTTGACAGCCTTGGAAATGACATCTCCATGATGGATACATCCTCTAACACTTTATGTAGAGTCAACTTTGAAAGATTCTATGCATCTTTTTATTCATATACTCCTCAATGATAAGGCACTTCATCTCATTTCAATGGGAAAGATAATCCTTCATATTGAAAACCATATTCATCAAACAAATGTTCATGTTGAGGACCATTGAGAGATGATTGCTGAAACATAGGACTCACGCCCATTTACCAAGAAGTTATTTGATGTCGGACACTTTGAGGATCATGAGCTTCCGGCTACTACTATATGCACCTGCAGAATCCACTTTGTTATAAGTCAAGATTTCCATGACCTTCATCACCACGAAGAGAACCTACATCCATACTCGGTAGGAAGTACACATTGTCCAATTCTAGCTCCATCAAATCATCATGATACTTTTCTCAATTAAATCACATCAAATCTGGCCTACTCCTCCATCAATATGGGATCACCTTGAAATCTTCCTCTGAAGTTATGAAAAGGTTGTCATACCATGAATATTGGTGTAAGATGTCTACCCTTGGTCATCTATTTTGAACAAAAAAGAAAACTATTTCATGAACTATAGGAAGGATATTTTTCATCTTTCCATTGAATGGAATTGTGGAAAATGACAAATCCATATATATATCTCCCAACATCCCTATGACAAACTTATTGAACAACATACCATGTGAAGCTGGCATGTCTGCCACAAGTATTTTCATCATGATTTTATTATTCAGGAAAATTTGGAAATTACTTGAGCATCCTTAACCTATCCAACATGAGCAGGTACTTCTATGGTTTCCATGGAGTGGTAATGGCCAACATCATGGATGAGTTGGCGAGACCAAGAGCCTTGGAAACTATTGCAGGCATGACATTGTCAGAGGCACTAGAGTCAATAATCTAGTTAATCAGTTTATACCCATTGACCGGCAAGGCAAGATAGAAAGGTTCTACTTTCCTAGAAGTAGAGGATGTTAAGAAAAGAAATTTATAAGGAGTGTTCTGAGGAGCAGGAAGTGATTCTTTGTTAATGGAATTTTTAGAACATGAATTTGAACTAATTCTTTTGATAAACTGAATAAATTCTATCATATTACTTGGGGTGGGTTCTCAAGTACTCAGACTCATAAAATATGAATGTTTTCTTTCTTGAAATGGTCAATGATGTCAAAAGTGAAGAATTGTAGGAACATTAGGAACTATGGTAGCCTTGAACATGAGTAGGATTTACATTCTTAAGATTAACAAGAATATGGAAATGATTTTGACAAGAGGGGATGAAAGAGACTTACTCAAAGAGGTAGATGGGGCCTTGGCTGAGGTAGTTTCAATTTTTTTTATTTGACCCCATGGAAGTGGGAGCTATGATTATCCTCCTTTATTGGTTTTTTTGTAGAGTCTTCATTTGAGGATTTTAAGTTTTTCTTAGGAACCAAAGAGGAAGAGGATATTTCACTATTTTTGAGTGAGTGAACACTACAAAAGAGTAATTTTTCATATCATCCATGGAATATTTAATATTCATGAGGTGAGTATTCAAAATAGCCAATCTGTGCATATCCATCTTCTTCTTCTATTTCAAGTTTTGATTCAAAAAATTCATCTCCTTCATCTTCACAATCTTCCATATATTGCATTTTAGTGGAGCTTCCAAGGAAATCCTTTAGGGTAATCTAGATATTTGATTCATGTTTTGATTTTGATATGAGGCATGTTGAGTAATTTTTTATTCAAAGTAGTCAAATCATTGACCAAATGTTTTAGCAATAGATCGACACTTTCATCTTTAGAACTCTAGATTTTACTCTTCGTTGAATAGTTCTTGATCTTCCCTGACATGATAATATCATCTTCCAAATTAAATGGAAAGTTATTAATAATTATCCAAAGTTTTCAGTTATGATCTCCATAATATGAAACCAAATTCATGGGACTGAGCATTTATAAATAACCTCTTCTAATTATCTGCAATAGGATGAGCACTAGTAGGAATTTTGTTAATCAACTTGTTAAAGTTTTCCATTAATTCTCTCATGGGATCTTTCAATTTTTTCTTAATCTTGAGCTAATTGAGAAAGGAGGGAATGAAGATCTTCTGCAGTATTGAATCTTACTTCAAACTTAGTTTTCATGTCATCCTAGTCAGTAATGGAGTGAGGTGGCAAGTAGTAATATCATTTCATAGCAGCATCCTATAATGGATCCATGAATATTTGAATGCCAATGTCTTCATGTCTTACTCAAATAATGCCACAGGTTTCATGATAATTTTTTTAATATGATCATCTGGACGTTCTTTTACATCACCATATAATTTGGGAAATTTCTTTCTTGATCCTTTTAGTAATTTCATGAAGTGGAGGAGCCAATGCTAACGAACTAGTGTTTCAAACCCAAGGTACAAATACAGCCATTTATATAGGAATATTGTTCAATGATTGAGGGGATAGTGGAGATGTACCAAATCCAAGAGGTGAAGACTCAAGTGCTTGCCTTGAATCCGTATGGGTGCAATTATGAAATTGGCCTATTTCTACAACTCAAATGTGGCATTATGAAAGACTAGAGTGTCACTTTCTTTGTTTTCTCTAGTGAATATCCCCTCTGCTAATTGTACTCAGAATGTTAGATAAGGATGCAATGTTTTTTCATGAATATTTGTTTCATAAAAACTTCAAACTTTCATTCATGACAACTAGACCCAAATGTGAAAATTTACTCCTAAGTATTCCCAAACCCCTCTACGGATCAATTTAACTTTTGTATCATACTCACCCTGACCTTGGAGTTCCTCCTCACGTACTAAAAAATCTTGACCTAGTGCTTTAAATGTGATAAAAATGGTCATTCACCACATACAGTAAAGTGCTTCCAACATATAGTTCTTTGATAGGCTTGGGAAGGAAAATTTCAGCTATTTCACAATAGGTGTGCATACCTCGAGAAAATATGAACATGTTAGAACTTATTTAGGAAATTTTAGGGAAGATTTGGAGGTTTAAAGATAGAATGAGCAACATCGTATTTTTTAGGTGTAAGGAGCATGCAGTCAAAATCAGTACATGAACTTTTGGAGAGGATTCCGGGAGTTATATAATGAATTAGAAATAAAAAAATAGTAATTATAAATATTAAGGAACCATATACATCATGACATCATAAAATATTTCACAAAACTTGTTGACTTCTCATGACAACTCAATTTTAGCATACTCACTCTATTGTTCCAAACAAAAAGGAGTTATTTCGGGGTGTTTCAGGAAGAATTTAATATTGATACCTCTCCCATTTCTATTTTAATTATTTTGGTAGAAAAAATCATATAATAATTCATTAAAAAATACATCTTGGAGCTCACACAATCTCATTGACAAGTTCTCCCTCTCGTAAGGTATATTTCTCATACTTAGTCATTTTTGGGTGAGGACACTTGTCACCTCCAGGTTGAGGCACACTTTTGTGTCCCTCTTGTCCTCATTCCCAAGGGTATACAGGGGACACAAAAAATTTCCCCTCCTCATCCCTTCCTCTAGGTTCTCCACATGACCAAGTCTAGCACTTTGGAGGGCTTATCTGGCCTATCTCATTCCTCCCATCTCGCAATGTTAAGGTGACACTTGGAAACACAGGGTGAGAGAAAATTTTATTTTCCCTCTTATCCCATTTCCCAATGGGATGGAGGGGACATAAAAATTATCCCCTCTCGAGTACCTCCTCTAGTTTTCAATGTGACCAAGTTGGTGTCCCTTAGTGTTTAAGCTAGTCTTTCCCCATCTCCTCCTCATCGAATCTCATTCTGGCACTTGTCCTCACCAGGTGAGGGAACATTTTTCTAACCCAATTTTCCCCATTACTAAGGGGACTTAGGGAATACAATTCTAAAATCTAAATTTTCAAAAAACACTATTATTCCCTCTCAAGTTTTTCCATGTGACACCCACCCACCCCAGGTACTATATGCTCATTTTCTCCATCTCCTCAAGCTCACATCCTACGGTAATGAATGACAAGACTAGGTGAGGGTGCATTTTACTACACCTCTTGTACTAATTCCCAAGGGAAAAATGGGGACAAAAAAGATTTATTATGGAAGAAAGATCAAGTAAAAATAACTTTACTCAACCAAGTGTTATTTGTGTCTCTTTTACATTTTTGACATTAATTCTTAAGAAGCTGTTAAACTTAAAAGATGTTAAGAATTACTTCATTTCTTTCTTCTAACTTGACCTAAACCTCCAATTTTATGTTGATTCAAATCTAAAAAATGCTCACCTTTTAGGTGAAATGGATATGTTGTCAAAATTCTATCAGGACAGCCATGAACACTAAAACAAAGAAAAATTAGTAGCTCATCAAAAAATGTTTGTTTCCATTGATTTAAGGCTACAGGTGAAAAAATCAGAATGTGCCTATTCAAGTAAGATTGTTATAAGGTGGATGATGCACACACACAAACATTTTTAACATTAAAAATGTGAATATGATTCCCTAGAAGTAAATGTTAAATTTTGGCAAAATATTTTGGTAGATGGATCCACGGTGAAATTTGGAGGCACAGTGATCTCGGATATATATATATATATATATATATCCACTAAAGATATTTTCATATGCAAATAGACATGGCGATTTGTTTTGTGCTCATTAGAAAATTATTAAATTTGGGCCTTCATTTACTCCAAAAAAGTAGGCCGGGGAAAAAATTGTAAGTCCTCTTAGAACGACTCATTTTCCGCACAATAATGAAGATGACCTAAAAATACATTCAGATCCTACACATATAGATTTGAGTAAAGGGACATGTATAATTTCCCAAAAAAGCTGTGAAGGTCGAAACCTTGTCCAAAAAGAAACTTACTAAAACGGCTAAAGAATCATGAATGGAGGTGAATTCAAATCCATTAGGAGGTTCAGTAGGCTCAGAATTTAGAACACCAGGGTGTGAAGATCTCCCAACAGTAAAAGGAGCCAGGAGAAATTGAGGGAAGAAATGGTTCTGAAGTTTTGGCTCAAAAGTTGAGATGATTGGATCCAAGCTAAGTATGGACATTAGCGGACTTTTTGATATCTTCCACAAGCTTCTCTAAGGTTTCATGAGTCAAAAAGAAAATAATCTGTAGACAAGATTCTTGCCATCATTTTGGTCATAAACGTTGTTTGGGATTTTAAAGACATTGAAAATCCTCAAGGTAAGCAGAAGGTGAAAGCCAGGTGTCGACTCAGTATTAATCCAAATATGGAAACAAAAAGATTCAAGACTCAAACTCATGCCAAGCCCTCCAGGGGGTCATGCAAACTATCGGTCAACCAAATGGATCCAAAATCATCTCACCAAGGTGCAAGGCTAGTATTCAAAAGTTAAGAGTAGAAGGGATCTAGTTGAGAGAAGCCAAAGTGGAGCTAGCCAAGTCCAAGTGAGATAGTCTGTCATGTGGGTGATCAATTCAGCAGACTATCCTTCCATTCAAGGCCCAAACACATGGAGATCGTTGACCAAAGTCCAAATACCTTGGAGTGCTTAATGTCAGACTATGCTCCCATTTTATCTAGCGCATTTTTTGGAAAAGTTTCTCCACTAGTTTGCTCCAAATGCGAAAAAGTATATTGTGAAGATGACAAAGTCATGTTGAATACGTCAAATGATATACAACAAGCCGTTTAGTGTCCAAATCCTAGCTTTTTCAGTTGAGAATGTTTCTATTCATGCAAGTTTCAACCGTTGCGTGTACTTGGTCATAAAGGAATAGACTTGCGATCTTGTAAAAGACTTCCTTGTACGATAGAAATTGAGCAGGCCGGCGGAGGAAAATTTGATATGGCAAGCCTTGTCTCCACCAACAGTAAAGATATGTGGGGCCATCAAAAGTTTGGTAGTTGTGGGATTGGTATTGCAAAGTTGTAACAATTACAAAATAATCACAAAATCAAACTTGGCCCCGAAGCCTGAAAAATAGCTTTTGGAATATTCAAAGTCAAAGGATATAAGATGGGGATATTGTCCTCGGAAAAGGTGAAAGATTATACTTTTGTACAAGAAAAAGGCACAAAGGTAAGGGAATTGAAGCCAATAATGTTTTCCCCAACCAACGAAAGGTTGATAGAGTGAAAAAGTAGAGCAGCGGGTATAAAAATATCTGAGACCCACTAAGACATCGTGGTTTTTGTTAAAAAGGGGGAAAGAGAATTCTGGGACCCGTAAACCTACTTTTGAAATGGTATTTTTTGCGTTCCGATTAGGAAAATATAAAGATATGAAAAAAGATCATGTAGTTATCACGCCACTTTTGAACGATTGATAAAACATTTCAAAGATTGGCAATAAAGTTCTAACTCATGGCTTGACCTAATCAAATTGTAAATTTGACACTTTCATTTAAAAAGTAGTGCAAAAATACACCCAAGACTCATGGAGACTACAAACTTATAATTTTTCCACATGGAAGGTTACATTTAAAAAAAATGGATGGCTATGAAATGCATTTATGGCTACCACCATTAATACAGGATCCACACAAACCTAAGGCAAGATTTGTTAAAGTATTTGAATGCTTTGCCATTTTTCTTCTTCAAGGTGCCAAACTAGAGTTAGATGCCCTTGATATCAAGAGAGATATTCAGGGGAACGATTTTGTATCAGGCATTAAAGAGCAGTCGATTTGAGCTGAAGGCTTGAAAACCTAAAAAGCAAAGGTGAACTACTCAGAAATCTCTCTCTTAAGGATCTGTGTTGGTATCCAAATTTGTTCTCCCTTTCAAGCTGAGCAGCAACACAGATTAGACATGGAGCTTAGAGGCAGATAAATAATAGTTTGTGTTGTTTTGTAGCCGGGGATGAGATCTAACTGGCCCTTTATTACTCAGATTTGTGGAGAGATGGATAACACCTTTAAGAGGATTTGACTTATCCTCACTACTTTAGGCCGTGCCTCTTTGACCAGGGTGAGAGGACCCTTAGTGTAACCTCTGTTTGATGAAGGAGATGGAGATATCCTTCTTTTGCACAAATTTTATGAAGAAAACCTTGGGAAAATATGGTCAATACTCCATAATTTAACTCTTAAGAGTTGTCACTTCTAAACGATGGAGATATTTTCAACACAAGGCTAAGGTTACTGAAGACATTAAGAAATCCTGATTGTTCTGCATATTTTAGCAAGTAGATTTTGTTCCTTTGTTGATACAAAGGGAAAATAGGGTTAGTTCAGGGTGGATTAATGGTTTTTGAATGATTTTGGTGGGAGATTAAGCAGGATAAAGTTGATTATACCAGATCTTTGAAGGGACTTCACAATAATGAACAACTCAACAACAGAAAGCTTCAGAATAGTTAAGACGTTCCTTCAACCAGAAGGTGTGCTTTAATGGAGGCCCAGATCAACACGTTTTCACATAATCTTTGAGACTCTAACACGAAGGCTCGAATTGGAAGACTCAATTAAACACCAAAGTCTCTGATCAATCACACCTAAGGTACACCCGAAGACTTACAGACAATATTTATCAACAAATGACAGTGAATTGATTTTAAATTTGTTTATCTCATCCAAGATGAAGGCTCTTCTTGAAATGAAATTGCAAATACCATTAAACTATCACAGGGATGAGATCCTGTGTGATTTCACAAAAATTTCAATGTAAGATTGCAATAGGAACGAAAGAAACTATTTGCAGACATTCTGAAACAAAGCAGACACAAATTGCTAGAGATTAGACACAAATTAATTTCAAAATTGCTTAGATTCATCAGCAGGGGAAAGCTTCCAGAGAAATCTCAGTGCTCATCAATGGCTATACATATGCAACCAACTTGACATGATAGAAAATCTAACACAGAAGAAAATAACAGGTTATCTCGGCTTTGGTCTCTCACGGAAGAAGACTTTCTCAAATTTTCTCTTAAGAATTCAAACTCTGACCTTTTGTAAGAGTATTCTCATTACATTTATACATTTTACTCACTCAATTTTCCCCCTAAAAGAGAAGAATATTCGAGGGACCTTTGCTTGTTACCAATTTGTTTCAAAAAGTGACGTTTAACAAATTCAGATCCAAAAGCTTCTAGGTGGACCAATTGTGAACTGATCACGTTTCTTGGGCCCTCGACTAATGACTAGGATGCCATGCCACAAATTTTTTGCAATCCTTCTAATCATTCTGATTCTGTCATGTGAGAAATCCCCTTTTTAATCATTTTCTGGAGACTCTGCACAGCTGGATATGACAGGTAATCTTTTTCGCTCTCGAGGCAACACCTTTTTCATCTTTTGCGCCTGCACTTTCATCATTTCATCCTTTTTCCCTCTCTTTCCTCTGCAATTCTTCCCCGCATCCATTTCCTCTGGTAATTCCCATTTTTGTGAGTGCCTGAGCAATTCCCACTTCAAAATATCGACCTTAACAATCCTTGGACTCACAATTTAAGTTTCAAATCCATTCAATGGCACCTTACAGACAGAGATGACAAGGAATTTCATCAAAGAATGATGAAAAAAAGTGCATATTCACGTCTCCAGGAGTCTTGGAGAAAAAATGGTGGAAAAACAGGTGAAATGCACAACAACCATTGATTCTACCCCTTTTCCACTTTATATCATAGTTGTCCACATGTTTCCTTGGCACAACTGCAAAGGAGAAGCACAAAGGCAAGTCCCAAACAAGCGCGAGCCTTCCACATACCCTGGGCCCAAGAAAAACACCTTTTGGCCTTTGAAAAGTCTCAGTGTAAAAAGGAGCCAGCGGAAGCCTCCACGTGTCTCAATGGCACATTTTGAGATGGTCCCCAAAAGTAGAGACCCCAAACAAGTGCGGGCTCAACACGTGTCTCAGTCCGGCAGAGTTTGTTAAAAATTTGAAGGTTCAGCGGAAGGCGCCATGTGTCTAGGGTCTGAGACAGTTTCCTTTGGCCATTGAAAAGTCCAAGCAAAGGGTAGAGTGAGCGGAAGCCTCCAAGTGTCCTCCTAGTGCTTCTTCAAAATAAAACTTAGGGGGGTCCCCAAATAGGCGCAGTCCCTCTCACGTGTCCCAGGCCTTTATAAAGTTGCTTGAAAACTCTAAGTATGGAAAGACCTGGTGGAAGCCTCCACGTGTCTTCATGGTGCAACTTCGAGATGGTGCCCAAGAGTGGAGACCTTGAACAAGCGCGGGCTCACCCACGTGTCCTAGGCCTTAGAAAATTGCTTTGAAAAGTTTAAGTACAAAGCGGAGCCAACGGAAGCCTCCACATGTCTCCCTATCGCAATTGTTAAGGTGGGACCCTGAGGCAGATCCTCAAATGAGTGCCAGCCCTCCACGTGTCCATGGTCTACCAAAAATGTACCGGTCGCATGAAAAATTTGTCTAAGTCTAGGCAAAGCAGCGGAAACCTCCATGTGTCCCCCTGGTGCAACTCCAAGGCCAAACCAAAAGGTGAATTTTCAAATGAGCGTCGTTCCTCCACGTGGACAAGTTTTGGGTTGAAGCGAGCCTTAGAGTTTTTAAAGTGCCCCACCGAGCCGCATCCAACCAAAAAGGGCCATGTTTCCACTGATGCTGAGATGTAAATTTGATGGGAAAAATACACCCGTCAAACCGTAAAATGCAGGAAAACCACCATTTGAGCCCGGAAATGAATTTTTCTTCAAGGACAGAGAATTTGGAAATGTTATAAGGCTCAAATATGATCCTCTGAGCTACATCCAATCACGTTTCCAATAGGTATTTGGGACAAAAATGATAGGGACAACAAAACGTGACTGTGGAAAATGGAAGGAAAGGAAAAACCCGAGTTTTACGCCCAAGTTACAGACTCTTTCAGATGGATAGAGGAACAAAAAACAAATTTTGGACCTTTAAGTGATCCTTGACCAAGGAAGGGACTGATCATGGCAACCAAATGGAGGACAGAGTCTTCAAGCACCAATACGGGGAGATAGAAAACATGACAGAGGCCACAAACTGAGGAATTTCAATGACAAACGGGGTGAGACTAATTTGAGCACTCTCCACAATTTGGAAGGAGAATTAAAATAGAATCTAGGGAATAAAATATGAAGACATTTCCATTGAGTTTTCAAGTCACATCTATGGTTACCAGTGATTTTGATAAGATTACAAACACGGATTTAATGAATGTTGATTTGAATGAATTCCTTCAAAGATTGAATAGCTGGGACAAAAGTGAACTCATGGAAGCAATCGAGGCCAGTAAAATTTCCTTAGTTGGTTTCATACCTCCCTCTATGAATTTCCTCAAATTGGTGAGGCTTTGTGCCATGAAATATAATCCATAAAAGAGAGAAGTCTTAGATGGGAGTGGTGAAGCAGTATTGACTTTAACATCCCAGGATTTTAGGATAATGTTGAACTTACTAGTAATCAAAAATCCAATAACCCTAGGTGTTGAATTATCAATTAAAGATTATGAATCCAATAAGAGAGTCTATGCTAAACTTATAAACACTAGGTTCTAGTTATAAAAGAAGAAGGTAACCACCAGAAGTCCCAAGAAATGGGTTAGGGCATAGTTTGTGGAAGAAGAAAAATATGTAGTTGTGTTGCTAAGTAGGATGGCTGGTTTGGAAACAAAAAATGAATTCAAATAATGGATGTGCCCATATATGCGGATTTTTCCAGAAAGGAAAGGGAGCATTTGTTGGGTAATCGTTATTGCTTATTCAATTCATGAACATCTTCTAGAACTGAATGCAAAGATCAAGATGGGTGGTGTTGGGGAGCATGAGTTTTACATGATGACATATCTAATTTATAATATTGCAAACCATAAACATTTCCCTGGCCTTATACCACATGCCTCTTTCAAAAAACACAAAGTGCATGAACTTTATCCCCAGTTATAATGGAACAATTGGAAGGGAAATGTAAGATTGGTGAACGATACATTTTTTACACCTGTCATATGTTTGTTCAAACCTAAATGAGAGCAATATAGAATATCATAAGAAGCTATAAATACAATAATGGAATATGGTTTCTTCTTTATTCAGTATAGGAAATTCACTTACATAAGAACAAAATGATTTAAGGGACAACCATTCTAATTACCAAGGTATTTAGATGATAATATGGCTTTATGTGAGTTGGTAAGACAATTAACACCTATTCATAAGATGATTAATGGAAAACACAAAATGAATATCAAGCTCCCTATTATAATTTGGATATATTCATGCCCTTCTATTATAAAAGCTAGGCTGATGGAAGAAGAAATGAAAAGGTTTGATATGGATAAATTTGAGGCAAGTTATAGCTATGACATTAGATGGGTGGTCAATACTTTGGAAAATTATTTTGAGCATGAACCTCACTTTGAGGACTATTGGATGAATTTAAGAGATGAAGAGGAAGTCAGACTCAGGGATTTCTCAAGGATGACCCTCACATGGATCATTGATTTTAAAATTGTTGTAATGCCTGAAGGAATCATGAATGACCAAAAAATTTTGAGTCAATTTTATATTGATCAAAAGATAGAAGGACATGCAATGACATCCATAAAATGTGATGAAAGAGAATTATATGATCATTATGGCAGGATCGTTTATATGATGAGAATAAATTTGACTTGGTTAAAAATAAAGAACATAGATTTATCCATTCAGAATATAAGGGTGCTTAATAAGATCAGGGAATTAGAAATGTTGAAGGGAGATCTTCTCCTTTTGAGGGAATGAGTTGATAAAATGGATCCTTTATGAGGGAAACCCCCCCAATTACCTTCTAAAAGACCTGCTACAGGAATTTTTTATGAGTATACCACTGTTGTTAGTGGGACAGAAATCTCCATGTCTGCTTTGAAGCAGAAAATAGAATAAATTCTTTTAAAATATATGGAAAATGCTCCTATCACTTTTATAGTACCAATCCAAACAAAAGGAAAAGGTTTGGCTACACAAAATTCCCCTCAAGAGGTTTTACCAGGATCCTAGGATACTGAAAAAATTATGAGAGGAGCCATAACAAGTACAAATATCCAATCTAAGTCATATATTTTTAGGCAAAGGGTTGTACCAAGTATCAAGCAGTTTGAAAGGGAAAAGAAGAGATACAAAATTGTATTTGAATAACCCTTGGTAAAAGAAGGTGATCATGCACATAAAAAACACAAGCATTAGAAGCATGAAGTGATTTATCCTCCCATGCTTACTAAGGAACAAGAAGGAATATTTTCTTTCATGGTTCATCAAACAATTCCACCACCAAAACAAAAGGATGTTAAAGTAAGTCTAAGTACACAACCAGTGTTTCCATCTTCAACTTTATCTCCACGAGGAGTAATACCTGATATTATTCAAGAACAAGTATCCCTAGGTAATGTCCCACCTAATCCACTAGATAGTTCTGTGTTGAAATAAGAGTTGAATAAATTTGCTACAACCCTAGTTGAATGTGTGAGTATACCTCTTTTTGATCAATTGCATGAATAAAAAAAAGGCCCAATTGACATAATAGACATAGAAAAAAATGAGGATATTCTTGTACTCGAGGCATTTGAAGTATCAGTTGAGAGACAAGTGGTAGAAAATGCACGTATTCTCCATTCAAGTGAAGGAGTGAAGGATTCCACCTATGTACCAATTGTTGAGTCAGAAATTTCGATGTCTAGAATATCCTCTGAAGACCAAACTACTTCATAAATGACAAAGTCAAAAGTTCAAGGGGTTTCTAGTGGAGAAATTATGGATATGGGGGTACCAGATGAAAAGGATCCCCAAAAGGAAACCATTACAAAGGAAGAGATTGATGACAGTCATATTATACAAGGTATTGATAAAGGTAAAGGATTAGCTACTGGGAGCCAACACACCGTGCCACAAAAGGAGGTATTAAAAGAACAAAAGGAAATCAGTATACCATTTCATGAGGATATTTCCACCAAACAACAACCTCTATGGGAAGTAGAGACTACAAAATAAAAATAATTACCTAAAGTAGCAACACCATCCCAAGAGGTTCCCAAAGAAAATGTAGACTTTATGACTAAGGGTGTGGGCCAAGGAGGAATACCTATTGTGATGGTTGGTTTGAAGGTTCATTGTGCGTGTTCTGACTTCTTGATCCAATGCTGACTGTGAGAGATTCCTTTTGGCTAGGAGGAACTACCTGAAATACACAACAAGACCACAAGAAAGAGTTAAATAATATATGTCAGTGGGCTACCTAGTGTGTGCTAGATCCACGAAGTGTGATACTTCCTCGGTGGCAGTCAACCCTCTGTTTAATATAATTTAATGTAAGAAATGACATAA
This sequence comes from Taxus chinensis, assembly GCA_019776745.2. Taxonomy (NCBI): domain Eukaryota; kingdom Viridiplantae; phylum Streptophyta; class Pinopsida; order Cupressales; family Taxaceae; genus Taxus; species Taxus chinensis. The sequence continues at coordinate 154,002,585 of CM034157.1, forward strand.
ATAAATAAGGTTCCTACTGTAGTTGATATGATTTAGGTATCTCATCCAAATACAATAAGAAAATCTAACATAACAGGCTAGGCTATGATCAGATCTGGAAATAAGGTAAATAATTAAGGTGTTAGAACAGGTCAGGGTCAGATTCTGGGTCACTTGAGTCACTTAAAAAAGGTTATTGGGATCTGGTATTAGCAGGACTGCCAAATACAGAGACCGATTGGTCTGGTATGACCGATGATGGTTTAGTAAGAACCGACGATGGTTACTGCGGGCTGGTAATAACTCAATAGTTCATGGTTTTGGGGATTTGTCTGAGACTGAATCAGAGATGGTAAGGAGTTGGTTTAGGTCTGGGGAGGTGTTGGGAATATTCAGAGGTACTCAGGAGTAGACATAGGTGATTAAAAGGGTTATGAGTGATGCGAATGAATGGGTTCACATGAAGGCAATAGTGGTGGGGTAAAAATATAAATGGTGGTTGATAAACAAAGGTGAAGAACTCTTATAAACTGAATAGAAATGAAATGGTGCAGGTTAGAGACACACTTACTGTTGTGCAGGTTCAATGGCTGGGTGGTGGTGATGGTTGATTGGTGAAATGGTGATCAGTGTCATGGCAGTGCTTCCCGGAATGCTCCTGTGAATGCAAATACCTTCTGATCAATGGTTGTGTTGGCTATGGCTGCCTGGATGTGTGAAAGAGCTTTGGTTCTTGCTTGCATGAAGATCTCCTTTGCTCCAAAACTTGAGAATGTGTCTAACCTCCTAAACAAGGCCAAAATGGTTATATGGTAACCGACGATGGTTTAGGGTTACCGGTTCGGTTTCGGGTTGACCGTGTCGGTTAAGGTGGGATATCCTAGGTTGCCTAAAATAGCAGATCTTGGCTATCCTTTTCCAGATTTTTCTCATTTTTGTCAGGTCTAAATGGAATGTTGCACTTAGATATGAGTGGGAATGTGGTTAGAGGAGAATAGGCATGTGCTTTTAGGGTTATACTAAGTCTTAGTTCATTAAGGTAAGTAGGGCTAAGTCTTAGTTAGTTATGGAAACATGCTATGAATAGGTCTATGGTGAGGTGTCTAGGTGAGGTGGTGAGGTGTCTAGGTGAGGTGGAAATTGGTTTTAATTAAGGTAATTAAATAATGAATGAAGTGAGGATGAGTATTAATTTAATTGTAAATAATTAAATTAATATTAATGTGGGGTATAAGGGTCATGGTTAGGTGAATGTGTTTAAGTTGGTTATTCGAAAGGGGACCAAGGGGAGTGTGACCCAATTTTGGTGTCTACATTTTTCCCCTTTTTGTTGCGTAGCTTGTATTGGTAAGCGATGCTGACAAAAATAGGAAGTGATTGCCCCATGTGTGGGTGAAGGTGATCCCCCTCAAACCAGGCACTGATGAGGTGTAAGATGGAATCAGTGAGTGGTTTGATAAAGGTGTAGGTGGGGAAGATAGGTGGGGAAAGGTTTGAGTATTGAGGGAAAGGGTGATGGTCAACTCGGGTAATGGGTAGTAGGTCATGGTCAAAATCGGGTCATGGGTAATGGCAATCAAATGCACGCACATGTATAGATTGCAACATGGTACCAGGTTGAAGAGCTTGCAAACTCTACATCATCCAAGGTTGATAGGTTTATCCAAACAAGGGTGAAGTGATTCAGGTATCCAAGGTATAGGATATGGTCGAGAAACACAACATAGGTCAGGTGCAAGAATGTTTAGGTATGCTCTGGTACACCAAAGGTTTGGTTGGGATAAATGACATGGAAATAGGCAAGGTATGGTTGTTAGGCTAAAACAACATAGGTAACAACATCGCAAGGTATAGCGAGTACATAAGGTCAATGGTCACACCAAGTAGGTCAAGTTCAGGAAAATAGGTCATGGCATGGGTAAGGCCAAGGTATAGGTAAAATAACAACTCCTAAGATGCAACAAAGGAAATGTAGGGGTAGGTTGGGCTTGTAGGTATGTTTCAATGGGTGGCCGGAATGATAAAAAGTGGGTGAGCATGAGTGGTGATAGGTGAAAAGGGAGTGGGGTAAGGGAAACTAGTTTGAAGTGTGACTGATGCCGGTTACATGTTGACCGACGATGGTTGACTAGGGCACAAATATGACCGACGTCGGTCATAGCGGATTGGGATTAAAAAGGAAAATTCCACTTTTTGTGGAATCATTTGTCATTTTCCAATAGTAGAAAATGACAGAGGAGTGGTGGAAAAGTGGAAAGTGATGGAGTGAGATGGAGAGTTGAGTTGGAGAGCCTCGGAGTGGGTGATCGGTCATTCGATAGGTGGGTCCACGAGATCGGTGTGATCGATTTGATTGGTTGGAGGTGAGGAGGGAATTTGGTGATGGCAGAGGTAGGAGAGGGGTTGGTGGACCACCAGTGCAGTGGCCCGACATGTGCCCCCATGGAGATGGCATCATGATGAGGTAGGATTCGGTCCCATTCTATGTTTGTTAGGTAAATTTGTTTGTATAAATCGGGTTTGGGTAAAATGGGTTTTTGGGGGGGAAATAAATTTGAATTTGGAAGGAATTGATGAAATAGGATGGGTAGGAAGTGGTATGTAGGTTAAAGAGGGGTAGGGATGGGTTGGGGTGAGATTTGGGTAGGGAAGGGTAGGTAGGTAGGGTAGAATGTGGAATGTTTAGAGAAAAAGGGCAGGGTTTGGTAGATTTGACACCGCGACAGTGACCGATGTCGGTCAAGGGTTGGCCGACGTCGGTTGGAGTTAGCCAGCATCGGTCAAGGATGAGGTGACTGATGCCAGTTTAGGGAGACCATGTCAGTCAATAAGAACCGATGTCGGTTAGCATTTAGAGAAAAATGGGCCAGGAAATGAGAGGGGGTGGGTGGGGGAGATAGGTCATGAGATAGGAAGGTATTGTTGAAGGAAAATAGGTATAAATGGTAAGGGGTATAAATAGGGATGATTTGAGGGTTGGGGGGGGGGGAGATAGGCCATGAGTAGGAAGGATCTTGGGAATAGGTGGGGGGTCAAGGGTGAAGTTAGGTATGGTCGAGGTTTAATGATGTTATGGTTTGTTGGATGTAGGTGAGGGACCAGTTACGGATGCATGATAGGGTACCACCCCTATTATTATGGTACGAGGGAGTGCGATAGCTGAGGAGTGGCACCATGTGGTAGAGGTGGGCCTGAATGGGGTCAGACACTACTGGCATGTGGTCTGGTAGCCAAGTTTGATGGTTACCCTCATCGATAGATGGGATTCGGTGACCAACACATTTCATTTGCCGACAGGTGAGATCACAGTCACCTTGGAGGATGTTTATAGGATCCTGTGTTACTGATAGTAGGGATGCAGGTGTATTCCATTACCTCAGAGGCATCTGAGGAGTTGATGTTGACAGTGTTTGGTGAGGGGCTGGTGGAGTTGAGGTTCCATAGTGCCAGCCTGAGTTATGGAGACATGTACAGGGCCCATCCTGAGGAGATGAGGTTAGTGGTTCTGATTATGGAGGTAGTTTGTTATTTTGCACTACCAGATGTGGAGGGTGGGAGATTCCCATGGGCATTGATGGGGGTTCTTCATGACATGATGGAGGATAGGACCCAGTTTGCATGGGTACCAACATTCTTGGTGTAGTTATACAGAGAGTTATGGGCCTATGGGAGGTTACAGAGGTTCAGCCTGTGTTGCATGTTTCTACTACACTGCTGGGCATATGAGCACATCGTGTGTGTGCATCTAGTTGGTATGCCCTGTCCAGATGCATTTGAGGTGGGCTTGGTTTGAGTAGGCTACAGGTGATGGGTACCTATTGTTGGAGAGTGTTGGGCTGTCAGGGATACACACGATGTAGCATATTACAGGCATGCATTAGAGGGGTTTATCTGGTGTGGACATCATTTGGAGGCCATATGTGGGCTTCCCCATCATATAGGAAGATGGCCATGGAGCTGGAGGAGCTACATTTCTCAGATGGATAGAGGGGCATCATGTCAGGAGAGCATGAGATGATACCATTGACAGGGTCAGATGATAGTTTGGGTTGCCACAGGATGTACCACCACCATTTCCACAGTATAGGAGGGATGACGTGGAGAAGCCTATGCCTCTACCACAACTGATGGTGCCTACAATGTAGGAGGAGCAGGTGTAGTAGACCAGTGGATTAATGATGTTGGAGTTATAGATAGATAAAGATAGTGGTGGTGGGCAGCACAAGCTACGGGTAGTACCACCGAGGCCAGGGCAACCTGACTTAGCCACTATCACAGTTCAGAGGGACACCCTACAGGGGCAGGTGACTACCCTGGTGACACAGTTGGGGATAGTGCAGGGGTAGCTGACAGGGTCAGAGGCACAGGTGGCCACGCTACAGGAACATGTAGTAGTCCTTCAAGCCCAAGTTGCACAGGGACAGGTACCCACACAGGGTGGGGATGGAGATGGGGTACAGGTGTAGGTAGTAGGTTTGTAGGGCCAGTTGGCCACTACACAGGCATAGATTGTGGCCCTTCAGGCCCAGGTACAGGCACAGGCACCCACACAGGCTCAGGGATAGGGTCCCATTTTACAGGTAGGGGCAGGACAGGGTCCCATGGTACAGGTACAGGGTCAGAGACCGATGGCACCACCACAGATAGTACCGATGGCTAGGTTCAGGGATGCCCTAGGTGAGGTGAGATACTATCAGGATCACCTGATGGCCACAGGGATAGATGTCCCTACCTATGCAGAGTATAGAGCACAACAGGCCTCGAGTGAGAGGACCAGGTCTCACACTCATAGTGTGGAGAGTACAGGGGGGAGATGAGCCCCGAGATAGGGTCAGGGTGAGGCCACTAGTTCATGGAGGCCAGCTCTAGGTGAGGTACCTATAGAGGTCAGACTGAGGCCCATGGAGGGTGGTGAGATGTTAGTGGGATCAGCATGGGAGAGAGAGGAGGAGGAGGAGAGGGTGAGATAGGCATGGAGGATATCTATGGGGAGATGATTGATAGTTGTGCATGATCCATTTTTGTTTTTTTTGATATATATACCAGCCTGCGTGCCGAAGATAGTGAGGATGTATATGAGAGTTTTGTGATTTTTGATTTATACCGGCCTGTGCTGAAGATGGTGAAAGATAGTGAGGATTTATATTATCTGATCAGTGTATTTGAGATATTTGTATTTTTTGTATGTGTACATATGTATGTGATACATGACTTTCTCATTTATATAGATGATGATATTTATGGTATGGATGGTGTACTTGTTTTAATTTCCATTATTATTTGTGGCATGATGGAAACTAGGTGAATTAGGCATGATTGAGTGAGGTCTTGTAGGCATGATTGAGTTAGGTCAATTAGGCATGATGGAGTCAGGTCATAGGCATGATGGAGTCAGGTTATAGGCATGATGGAGTCAGGTCATAGGCATGATGGAGTCAGGTTATAGGCATGATGGAGTCAGGTTATAGGCATGATGGAGTCAGGTTATAGGCATGATTTAATGTCCAAGTCATTGGTAACATGGGAAATAAATGATGATGTATATGCATGTTATGGTTTAAGTTTCCAAATATTTTCTATAGTGGAAATGTGAAAATGATAAATGAATGATGTGATGATGTGGTAAAAATGTTTATTAATTGTTGCTTGTTTGGTTTAATTTCCAATTGTTGATATAAAATGGAAATGAACTAAGGTAGGATGTGAATAGGAAAATGAAGGGGAAAATAGGTTAGGGTGAAGAGTGGCCGAGCTAACCTTCAAGGGCCCCATGCCCTCGAAGTGCTGCCTACATAGCCCCGGTGAAAAGGGGCCTCAGGCCGATGTAGTTCTCCCATAAGCTAGGGAAGAATATGATGAATTAGGGGAATGGGTTGGTAGATTTTAGGCATGATTGAATGTAGGTCATAGGCATGGTTGAGTTTAGGGCATAGGCATGGTTGAGTTTAGGTCATAGGCATGGTTGAGTTTTAAATATAGGTGTCGATGATCTGGTCCTGTATAGGATAATCAATAAGTAATGAGGAAGGTGAATGGTAAGAGGTGGTAAAAGAGCCACTTAATTGATAAGAACCCTAATGAGTCTACCATACCCAAGATGGGCCTATGAACGTAAGACCCAAAGGCATTGCATAATGGACTATTCTAAGGGTGAAGAAAGTCACATGATCATGAAATGTCACAGTTGTGGCAAGTCCCTTGAGTAGAGAGAAAACTAGGGTGCAAAAGGAAATGAGGTGAAAGTGGATGGTTTAGCGTAACTTAGTGTACGACAACATGTGTACTTAGCAAGAAACCCAGGATCAAAAATAGGCAAGTCCATGACAAAAATTTCATCATTTTCTTCATTTGTTTGTTTTTAATAGACTGATCGATGTGGGAAGTCTATATGGGATGAGTATATTATCTCCTTGAGGTCTTCACGAAGCTGATCGATGTGGGAAGCTTCTGGATATTTTTATTGTATTTTTGCAATGACTTTATATAGTTGTCCTTCAAGGGAGCAGTCTATTTATAGCGTGAAATATAGAGAATAGATGTCCCATTTTGAGGTAGTCATCTTTTGTTGGATGTTTGACTCAAGGAGTTGAATCCCATTTTTTTTTTTTGGATGTTTAAGTCATGTACAAGACTATAGAGGAAGATTAGGTTCTTTTTTAGAAGACAAAACCATAGTACACAGGGGTTAACTATGAAAGAGGTGGTTTCAAGTGATGAATGACCATGGGATTCCATCTTTAAAAAGATGAAAAGTATCCATGAGAATCATGCTGTGAGTAGAGCCGTGGTACTCATATTGAAGATAAGGTTGAAAGGTGATGGGTAATCACATGATTCTTGTTTAGTCGTTGATCCTCAAAAATGGGTAATATGGAAGGTGAACAATGCTCAAGGGATGAGTGATCAATTGACAGAAAGTGATATAGGACTTGATGTCAACAATAAAATGGTTGAAGATGCAAGGCATTGAGAAGCTCAGGTTCAGGGTTACCTTTGAGTGAAGAAAAATGATAAGCACTTGATCCATAGGCATGGGTAACGATATAGGGTCCAAGCCAATTAGGAGAAAATTTTCCCCGTTTACTTTTCTCTTCTTTGGTTACATGTTGATTTTCCTTCAGGATGAGGTCACCGACCTGAAAGGTTTGTTCATGGACATGTTTTTCGTAGACACGTTTGATACATATTTGGTATATTTGGAGATGGTTAAGAGCATTGAGATGACGTTCATCTAATAACTCAAGTTGCCAAACGATCCTGGTGAAAGTCATCATCGTTGAGCATGTCTTGTAGTGAGATGCAGAGAGATGGAATCTGGACTTTCGAGAGGCAAGACAACCTTGGTACCGTAGACCAGAGAAAAAGGTGTGGCAGCAGTCGAAGTGTGAATACTAGTGTGATAAGCCCACAAGGTGAAAGGAATGTGTGAATGCCAATCCTTGCCAGTATCGTCAACTACTTTCATAAGAATTTTGTTCAAGGTTTTATTGGTTGATTCTGCTTGGCCATTGGTTTGTGGGTAATAAGGTGATGAGAAACTGAGTTGGATGCCAAAAGCATCACACAACTTACGTAGGGTTTTGTTTTTGAATTGCTTTCCATTATCAGTGATGAGACGGTGAGGAACACCAAAGTGACAAATGATGTGATGGTTGATGAATTCACATATTTTCTCAGCTTTTGTAGAAATGAGGGGAATGGATTCTACCCATTTAGTATAATATTCAGTAGTGGTTATAATCCATTGGTGGCATTATGAAGAATGGGGATTGATCTCGCCGACAAGATCTAAGCCCCATTGAGAAAAGGCCAAAGGTCTCATGTGACCTGTAAGGCATGACTAGGTGTGTGATGAAGATTAGCATGTTGCTGGCATTTCACACAACGTTTGACATAGTCACAACAGTCATGGTTTAGGGTTGGCCAATAATAGCCAAGGTGAAGAATGTGTTTAGTGACAGCTAAACCACTAAAGTGGCCTCCACAAATTCCATCGTGAACTTCCTTGATGGTGTAGGGAATTTCAGAACTTGTAAGGCATCGTAAGAGAATACCGTCGAAGCCATGCTTATAAAGGAGACCACCCATGATGACATAGCGAGAGACACTTTTAAGAAAGGCACGTTGTCCATTACGAGTGAGATCAGTAGGTAGAATGGAAAGGGAAAGATAGTCTACAAACTGCTTATACCAAAGGTCACGTGGGTCAGGTGCAATGGTTCTGACGGAGTAGACCTCATGAGGTAAATAAGAGGGTGATTGTAACCTTTGTATTGTGACAAATATTTTAGAGTCGGTAGGTGAAGTGGGTATCTGAGAAGCCAAGCAGGCCATGGTATCCACAAATTTATTGGTAGAACGTGGGGTGGTTTGAAGTTTGTAATGGTCAAAGGTAGTCAAAAGTATGTCTACATGATGTTTATACTTTTGAAGTATTTCATTACGACACTGGTATATACCATTGACTTGGTTTACGACCAGCTGGGAATCACCAAAGATATTGATTGACTTAACATCTAAGGCATAAGCAGCCTAGAGACCCAATACGAGTGCTTCGTATTTGGAAATATTGTTTGTACAATCAAAATCTAGTTTGAAAGATAAAGGCATAGGTTCACCATCAAGAGGAATGAGGATAACACCAGCCCCACCTCCATGCTGACACTTGGAGCCATCGAAGAAGAGTGTCATTTGGTAAGTGGGTTCATCTAAGGAGAGGGTAGCTATGGATTCATCTGGGAAATCAAAGTTAGAGGGTTGATTCCCAGAAAGAGGTGCATCTGCTAGTTGGTCAATGATGGTTTTTCCTTTGATGGATTTTTGATGAATGAATTCGAGGTCGAGGTTGGCAAGAAGCATAAGCCAATGTGTGGCATGTTGATGTTGATAGGGTTTGGCATACATATAGTGTAGGGGGTCAGTATTGGTAACAACAAAGGTTTTGTGGTTGAGTAGGTAATGGCGGAGTTTGGTGGTGACAAAAACTAAGGCTAAGCAAAGTTTTTTGGCATGGGTGTATCTAGTTTCGTAGTCCATAAGGGTATAGCTTATGTAATAAACCAATTTCTCTTTGTGTTGCTCATCATGATGAGTGAGCATGGCACCTAAAGAATGGTCAGTGGTGGAAATATATAGGTAAAAGGGTTGGTCATCCTTAGGAGGAATGAGCACTGGTGGTTGAAGAAGGTATTGTTTTAAGGCATCAAAGGCTTTATGGCATTCATCATCCCATTTGAATGAAACATCCTTCTTGAGAAGATGATGAAATGGTTGACAGTGGTCAGAAAGCTACGAGATAAAATGATGAATGGATTGCAACTTACCTTGTAGGCTTCGAAGTTGATGGAGATTAGTAGGTGGAGGCATTTCTAGAATAGCCTTTACTTTAGCAGGATCGACTTCTATGCCATGCAAAGAAACGATGAAACCAAGGAGTTTTCCTGAAAGTACCACAAAGATGCACTTCTTTGGTTGAAGATGAACACAATACTTAATGAGGTGGTCAAAGATGACCTTAAGGATGGTCAGGTGTTTGGCTCGATGCTTGGATTTGGGAAGAAGATCATCTACATAATCTTCCATTATGTGATGCATGATGTCATGGAAGATGTAAGTCATGGCTCGTTGATATGTAGCACCAACATTTTTAAGGCCAAAAAGGCATGACTCGATAGCAGAAGGTCCCCCAAGGAGTGATGAAGGTAGTTTTGTGTTGATCTTCTGGAGCAAGTAATATTTGATTATAACCTGAGAAACCATCCATGAGTGATAGCATTTCATGGCCGTGGTGAGATCAACTAGTTGGTCAATGCCTGGTAGGGGAAAATCATCTTTGGGACAAGCTAGGTTGAGGTCATGGAAGTCCATGCAAATGCAGATTCCCCCTTGTCACCTTTGTGACTAGAACGATGTTATAAATCCATTAGGGATAGTCAATGGGTAGGATGAAGGAAACTGAGAGAAGGCACTGAAGTTCTTCTTTGACCAGAAGAGCAATGTGAGGATGCATTTTCCGCACCTTTTGTTTGATGGGTTTGACATTATGAATAGTTACGATATTGTGGACCACGATTTTTGGGTCAATACTGGGCATATCGGCATAGGACCAAGAAAAAGCATTGTTATGGTCCCGAAGGAAAGAGGTAAAAGCTTCCTGTTCAGCAACATCTAAAGATTGACCTATCTTTAGGATGTGTGGGTCATCCTGAGTATTAATGTTGATTTCGATAGTCGATTCGTTCAACATGGTTTGTGTCTCAGAGGGTAACGACTGGTGAATATAAGAGTCTTCCACACCAAGGTAGGTGAGGATGGACTCATCATCCTGACATTGAATGACATTAATAGAAGGTGTATCATCATCGATCATGTCAGGATATAGGAAGGGGAGAGAAGAGGGAGCCTCACCATCACGTTGATAGGTCAGAGGTCCCAGGGAAATTGTGTTTATGAAAAAAAAGTTAGGAGGAATAGATTCGGGATCTATGGACTCTGTGGGTGAAGATGGTGACGTGGGTGAATGAGGTGGAGAAGGTTTGTCTTCCTCAATGAGGTCGATGCGGGCCTTCTTGGGAGGTGGTGTGGAAAAGCCAATGCCACTATGGTCATTGTGTTTATGGGTGGTACAGGAAATGACAGTATGGTGGCCTTGTTCGTAAAAACTGAAGCCAAAGCCTTTCCATGTGCAATGGTGGAGGAAAGTGTGGGTGAAGTGGTGGTTAGTAAGGGATTGTAGGTCAGATGAAAATGGTCATGTTTGGGATGGAGGTTTGGGTGAATAAGTGGCAATATCAAGTCCCCCATATGTTAGATTAGTGTGAAGGTGGGGAGGACCATAAGGAAAAACCTCACCTATGTGGTAGTCATAACTAGGGTGTTGGCAGGTTCCCATACTCTTGTGGAGTGAGGAATGTGTCGATATTGTATAGGTGGTACTCCCCCAGAGTGAGGCATTGAAAAACACCTTCTAAGGGATCAGTAGTCGATATGTGGGTAGCGGGGATAGATGACTCACTAGATGATTGGGAAGTAGATGAGTCAGTTGTAGAGGTTGTGGTGGTAGTAGGAATAAAGGGTTAGATGTGGGAGAGGTGGTGGCAGCATTGGTGGATGGGCTTGTGGGTGAAGGTGAAGTGGGGGTAGTGGCAGATGCCTTGACTGGTACAAGTACATCATTGGGTTGGTACAACATGTTACAGGTCTTGAATGGTGATGGGTCGGGGGATGGTGTAGTTATGTCCCTCATGCTTGAATTTTACATAGTGGTGTAAAGTTGAAGGGACACAACCCATGACATGAATCCAGGGTCTGCCGAGCAATAGGTTATACTGGAATTCCCCCTCTAAGATGTAGAATAGTTCTGGGATAGTGCGAGGGCCTACGCGAACATGAAGGATAATAGTGCCAAGGGTGGAGGTGATGGCGTCGTTGAAGGAGCACAACATAACTGGGTTATTATGCATACAGTTAGAAGGAATACACATTTGATTGTATGTGTGGGAGGAGATGATGTTAATGCTAGCACCACCATCAATCATGACATGTCGTATATGTGTATGTTATCGATATAGACAGAAATGAATAGGGTGGGATCAGGGTCATCTGACTGGAGAGGTACAATCTCCTCTTTAGAGAAGCTGAGGGTGGTGACTTGAGGAGTGGTCATGGGGGTAGAAGGAGGAGCTGATTTGGTTAGTGAGGCCACATGGTGAGGGGTGATAATTGAGGCCACTGGTGTGGGGTCATTGGGTAGAACTTCAATGGATTGTAAAACCTCGATAAGGGCTTGTCTGTGGGATTCAGAAGTCTGGACGAGATCATACAAAGACATCTTTAGAGGAGACTGATGTAATTGTTTTATCATTGTGTGATGGGTGACCCCGTCAGAGATAGGGTATGTAGGTCTGTGGATGGTGATTTTGGGAGTGGGTGCAGATGGTATATTGGGTACAGGGTTGGTTGATGGGCTAGTTGCTTTTTCTTTTCCTTTGTCTTTCTGAGCGTGGGTAGCAACGTGAACCATGTTAATCTGAGGGGAGGTGGATGGAGAGGGTGTGTCATGAAAGGTATAATGACATGAGGGGAAAAATCCTCCCGGTGGATAAGAGCCTTGTGAAATTAGTAAGGACATTGACATTTGGGTGGTGGTTTGGCCAACTCTCTTATATGGACCATGTTGATCTCGAATTTTGGAGGTGGGAAAAATGGTTGTGGGGGTGGAGATACTGGTCACTGAATGGGTAAAGGATGATGATGTATGGTGACAGGTGAAGGTGGAGCATGGTCCTCATCAAGAAGGTCATCATCGTCAAAATTTTGTTCAGGAGGACAAAGTTGGAGAAGAACGGTCTTCAGAGCCTTACAATTTTCAACATCATGTCCTGGCACACGATGATAGGCACAAATCTTGGTTTCATCAAACCCTTTTGGTTTGGGTTTGAGAGGATCGTAAGGTCGAAGCGGTGGTAATGTGATGATGGAAGTCTCTAAGAGATTGGTTAAAATGTTGGCGTAGGACCCCGCTAATGGATCACAATGGGAAGTGAGTGTGGGTTTGGGTACAGGTGTGGCTGATTGTGAGGGAAGAGGCTTTATAGGAGGGGGAATGGGTTGGTCTACTAGTTTGGTATGTGGAGTGGTCTTAGGTCTTGCTGGCATCTATTTGGGTAAAGGTGGGGTAGAAGAGCTGGCGATGGAAGGTTTGGTTGGTTTGACTACCTTATTGGAGGGTAGTGGATTCTTAGCTTTGGGTTGCACCTTCTTGGGTAAAGGTGACATGGGAGTATGGGATGTGGAAGGAAAATAAGATGGTGGAAGAGGATAGGTTACCCATGGGGGAAACTGAGTTGCGGTAGAGGTGGTTGGTAGAGGTTGGGTAGGTGGCATTGGTTGAAGTTTTATAGGTAAGGTTGGGGTTATAGTAACTGGTGGAGGTATAGGTGGCAAGAAGTGCATGAATGAGGGTGAGAAATTTTGGTTTTTGGGTGAATGAGGTGTAACAAAGGCTCGTGATGTAGGAGTAGGTTGTTTAGCTTTTGACTGGCCTTGGGTATGAGATTGTTTGGTCAAGGTTGATGGATGAGGCCCTAGGATGGATGGAAGGGGGGAAGGTGACAAAGGTGTGGTAGGCGAGACCGGTGTACGTGGCCTAGAAGGTTGGGTTTTCCTTTTAGGTGGGAGGATAATGTTGTTGTGGACTTGGGAAGATGTAGCTAAGTCCAATCTGACAGGTGGGTGAGTAAGGCTTGATGTCGGCATAACACCCAAAGTAGTGATGGGTCTAGATATGGGTGGGGGATAAGTGTGGGTAGGTTTTTAGGTTTGGGAATAGTTGTAGTGATGGGTAGAAGTTTGGATGGAGGTAGGGATGATGAAGAGGAATTTCCATTTCAATCAGCATGGTCAGTGTAGTTTTGGTTTCTGAAAATACCTTTGGGTAGATCGTGGAAGTATCTTCAGGCAACATTTGCATTTGGGTTGAAACGGGGAGCGAAGACGTCCCCAGAGCATGGAATGATCAACGTAATCCAAACGATCGACCAACCATGAAAATGGGACTACTGAAGAAGAGGATGGAATAGGTTGGGTGGCAATCCCTGTAAAATATGTTTGTGAGATAGGGAATTGGCTAGCCTCAGATTCTATAGGTAAAAGAGCCGAGATCATGTCAATAGGGTCCTAGGATGCTAGGGGAAAACTATCCCCGACAGGTAGTGACATGTCTGAAGAATCTCCCATGGGTAGGAGAGATAATAGGTCAGGTGAGGTAGACTTCTCTCTTGGTGGAGGAGAAGGTGATGATGATTCTCTTATGGATGGGAGAATAACAAGTGTTGATGGTTCAGAAGGTTGGGAAGCAGATGATGACATGACATTGGTAGAAAGTGTGGGTTCCTCCATGAGAGAAAGGGGAGATGAGGGGGACTCCTCTGTGGGTGGAGGAGTAGAAGAGGTATGCTCCTCTGTGGGTGGAGGAGCTCGTGCCAAGATTTCCTCAATAGATGAAGTAGGTAGGTTTTGAGGAATAGTTGGCATGATATCAAAAATTGTGTGAACCTCACAGACATTGTTGTCGCTAGATGAAGGTTCACTATTTTGATTAGATGATGGTTTATGATTAGGGAATGGATTTTTGAAGATGTGAAAATTCTGATTTTTTGGTGTTTCGGTTGTCTGTGACAAGGTCTCCATTGTCTATCATCTCTTGAACAATGTTTTTAAAAGTTATGCAGTTACCATCACTATGTCCTTTAACGCGATGATAATTATAGTAGTCATGTTCATTATACCATGCGGGCATAGGATGAGCGGGATTAGAAGGGGGTTTTACTGAGGTTTTATGGGAGACCAACTGTAATGGCTCTACGACTTTAAGAACCCTTTCCAATACTGAAGAATAGGGCTCTCCGAAAAGGAAGAAGTATCATTTGATTTGAACGTCCTGTTCTTGTTACGAAGTGTTAGGAAATAAGGGATAAAATATGTGGAATAATCACTCACAGAATCGCAACAGTAGAAACTAATATGCAGAAATTATTACAGATCTCAAATAAAATTACAGAATAAAATAACACAACACAAAGAGATAGTATTTAACGTGGTTCACCCAATTTGGGCTACGTCCACCAAGAATCACTTGCTCAGATTTTATTACAAGCCACCACTCTCTCAATACAATACCCAGATCTGTTTGGAGCTATGCTCAACAAACTCTACAGAATTCACACCCGAATTCAAAACACATCTACAATATTTGCATGTACATATATCATATGCATAAAACCATATAAATAGAAAACTGCTTAAGTAGTTTTACAAAACCATGGGTATCAAAACCATGGGCCAAAACCAACCCAGAAACCTATGGGTCAAAAATCTCACCCATATAAGAAGAGCACATTTCCCGAGCTATCGAGGCATGTTTTTCGAGGATAAATTTTTTTTTTTCGGGGGCTGCGGGACCCCTACAGGCCTGGCCCAGCCCCAAACCCTTCGAGGCCCATGATGGAAAGTGTACAATACTCTTAGTGTACAGTCTTCAACACTTTCACACATGAAAATAGGCTCCACAACCTAACAATCTCCCACTTGGAGACTAGTTTTCCTCTAAGAAAGCTTCTCAACCCTTCACTAGTTTCTGTGAAGACCAACCAAAGCTGAACACAGCTTCAGTTTTTCCCTTGTGACCACCTTGGTCATCATGTCTGTAGGATTCTGACTGGTATGAATCTTCTCCAGCTTCAACTTCTCTTCCTCCAAAGTTGTCCTGATGAAATGGTACCTTAACTGTATATGCTTCATCCTAGAGTGGAAAGCAGAGTTCTTAGCTAGGTGTATAACACTCTGACTATCACTATGCATCTTTCCTTCCTCCTGCTTATGCCCCAACTCCTCAATAAATTGTTGTAACCAAATCATCTCTTTTCTTGCCTCTATGGCAGCAACATACTCAGCCTCTGTGGTTGACAAAGCCACAAGCTTCTATAGTCGTGAAATCCATCTCACTGTTGTCCCACCTATAGTGTAAATATAACCTGTTGTGTTCCTCCTGTTTTCTACATCTCCAGCCATATCTGAATCTACATAACCACACAAAGTGGTGTCTGATCCACTGTAGCACAAAATTGTCCCCATGGTCCCTCTCAAATACCAAAGGATCCACTTTACTGCCTGCCAATGATCTATACCTGGATCACTCATAAATCTACTCACCGCTCCCACTGCATGGGAAATATCAGGCCTAGTGCACACCATGGCATACATCAAACTACCAACCTGATGAGTAAGGTACCTTGGACATATGGTTTCTCTCCTGCTCTGTCTTGGGACACTGCTCCTTTGATAACTTGAAATGGCCTACCAAAGGAGTCCCAACCGGTTTAGCATCCTGCATATTAAACCTCTCCAAGACCTTCTTAATGTACTCTTCCTGAGATAAATTCAGCTTCCATTCCTTCCTATCCCGAGATATCCTCATACCAAGGATTTGTTTGGCTGCCCCCAAATCCTTCATAGCAAAGGATTCACTTAGCTGCTTCTTGAGTACTTTTATTTCCTGCATGTTTTTACCTACAACCAACATGTCATCCACATACAAACACGGGATAATATAACTTCCATCCTCAAATTCTTTGTATACATGCAATGGTAGAATGACATCTAATATAACCTTGCTCCATCATGAAGCTATCAAATTTCTTATACCATTGATGTGGAGCTTGTTTCAAGCCATACAAGCTCTTCTTCAGTTTGCACACCATCTCCTCTTTACCTTTGACCTCATAGCCCTCTGGTTGCTGCATATATAGTTCCTCCTCCAAATCACCATGGAGAAATGTAGTCTTTACATCAAGCTATTCTAAGTGCAAGTCTTCTGCTGCAACTATTCCAAGAACAGTTCTAATAGAAGTCATTTTTACTACAGGAGAAAAAATCTCATCAAAATCTATACCTTTTTTCTGTGCAAACCCCTTGACCACCAACCGGGCCTTGTATCTTTTCTTTCCTCCTTCCTCTTTGACTCTAAACACCCACTTGTTCTGTAATGCTCTTTTTCCTTTGGGTAGCTTCACCAAATCCCATGTCTAGTTCTCCATGAGAGCCTGATGCTCCTCATCCATGGCTTGCTCCCACTTCTTCCTGGCATCTACCTGCATTGCTTCATCAAAGCTCTCTGGCTCTCCACTATCAGTGAGTAATAAATAATAAAGAGAAGGAGAAAAACATTCAGGTTCTCTTCTTACCCTAGAAGACCTCCTCAATATAGGAGTTTGGGGTTCCTGTTGAGGAGGTTCCTGAACTGATTCATGTGTCACTTTCCCATCTGGAAGATCCTCTACCACTGCATATTCTTTCTTGGATTCTTCCCTATTTTCCTGCAACTGCTTCTTATACATGACTTTCTCATTAAAGACCACATCCCTAGATCGAATGATTTTCTTGTCCTTAATACTCCAACATTTATATCCAAAGTCATCACCACCATAACCAATGAAAGTACATTTTTCTGATTTAGCCTCTAGCTTGGTCCTATCATCCTTGTCTATATGAACAAACACCTCACATCCAAAGACTCTAAGAAATGAATAATCAACTTTCTTACCATACCAAGCCTCCTCAGGTATGCCTCCATCCAAGGCACTTGAGGGTCCTCTGTTTATCAAGTACACAGTTGTGCTCACCGCTTCTGCCCAAAAAGAAAGAGGCAGTCCTGCATGTAACCTCATGCTCCTAGCACGTTCCATTATTGTTCTGTTCATCCTTTCTGACACCCCATTCTACTGCGGAGTTCCTGGAACCGTTTTTCCCTGCGGATTCCATTCTTAGAACAATAATTATCAAATTCATTGCTGCAATACTCCCCTCCATTATCTGACCTGAGACATTTTAACTTAAGACCTGTTTCATTCTCTACAAAGGCTTTCCATTTAACAAAAGTGTCAAATACATCATATTTGTTTCTAATACAATAAACCCAAACTTTCCTTGTTGCATCATCAATAAAAGTAACATAATAACTTGAACCCCCAAGAGATGATACCTGAGTCGGCCCCCACACATCAGAATGCACCAGCTCTAACTTACTCTCTTTCTTTGTAGGTCCAACCTTGAGAAACCTTACTCACTTTTGTTTCCCATATATGCAGTCCTCACAGAACTCCAAACCTGTTTCTGTATATCAAGGAAAATCCTTCTTTATGATCTCCATGCCCTTATGGCTCATATGACCGAGCCTATAGTGCCACAATGTTGTATCTACTTCTGAAGCCACAAGATTACAAACATTAGTGCTATAAGTGGTTAAATACAAAGTTCCAACCTTCTTACCTCTTACCACCACAAGATCACCCTTGGTAACCTTCCAAGAGTCCACTGTAAATATCACAGTATAACCATCACTTCCCAACTTGCCCTGCTGATATCAAATTTCATCTTAATGTAGGCACATGTCTGACATCCTTCAATAGCCAAGTATTCCCATTCTGCATCTTAACCTGAATAGAACCTTTTCCAACTATGCTGCAAGGCTCATCATCACCAAGAAAAACATGCCCAAAATCTCCTTGAACATAATCAACAAAATAATTCCTATGTGGAGTAGCATGGAAAGAAGCCCCCAAATCTAAAACCCAAGATTTAGTAATATTATGCAAAGAAAGAATCAAAGCATCCTGACATACATTACCCGTTGCCACATTTGCCTCCTTGTTTTCTTCTTGTTGTTTCTTCTTGTCCCAAAGCTCCCAACAGTCCTTCTTTGCATGCCCAGACTTTCCACACTGCCAGCATACAATCTCTTTCTTTTGGATTTTGACCTTGCCCGATCTTTTAATTTTCCATGGCTTCCTCTATTCTTCTGTCTCCCTCTAGTTTCCACTGTCAAAGCATTCCCTGAAGTAGAAGATTCCCCAGAGATTTTTCTTCACATTTCCTCACTTAGAATCACCCCTACAACATCCTCAAACTTCAACTTTGAGTTAGCTGGAACCGAGTTGCTTACTGCCATTACCAGGCTATTCCAACTCTCAGGTAAAGAGCATAGAATTAATAAAGCCCTAACTTCTTCATCAAATTCTATTGTAACCGAAGCTAGCATATTTACAACCATATTAAAATCATTTAAATGATCTGCTACTGAACTATTCTCAGACATCTTCATATTAAACAACTTTTTCATTAAAAATATCTTATTAGAGGCAGAGGGTTTTTCATACAACTTCCCTAATGCATCCATCAGTTCTTTTGTAGTCTTTTCCTTTGAAACATTAAATAATACTGAAGATGCAAGACACAGCCAGATTGTCCCAAGTGCCTTCCTATCCAGCAAATCCCATTCTGCATCTGTCATGCTCGAGGGTTTGTTCACCTTCTCAGACAGCGGAATATAAAGATCCTTCTGATAAAGGTAATCTTCCATCTGCATCTTCCAAAGACTGAAATTCTGCCCATTGAATTTATCAACCCTTGATCTTCCATCATCTGCCATAGCTCCCACTCAAGATAAAACTTTCCCTGTGATTCAACACTTCAGCAAACCAAACCAGGCTCTGATACCAATTGTTAGGAAATAAGGGATAAAATATGTGGAATAATCCCTCACAGAATCGCAACAGTAGAAACTAATATGCAGAAAATATTACAGATCTCAAATAAAAGTGCAGAATAAAATAACACAACACAAAGAGACAATATTTAACGTGGTTCACCCAATTTGGGCTACGTCCACCAAGAATCACTTGCTCAGATTTTATTACAAGCCACCGCTCTCTCAATACAATACCCAGATCTGTTTGGAGCTATGCTCAACAAACTCTACAGAATTCACACCCGAATTCAAAACACATCTGCAATACATTTGCATTAATATCTATCATATGCAAAACCATATAAATAAACAACTTCTTTAGCATTTTTATAAAAACGTGGGTATCAAAACCATGGGCCAAAACCGTCCCATAAACCTATGGGTCAAAAATCCCACTCATATGAGAAAAGCACATTTCCCAATATATCGGAGCATTTTTTAAGGCCAAAAAACCATAGAAATGTAAAATTTCTTAGGGGGCAGCACCCCCAACCCTTTATCACAGGGGCTCCACAACCCCAAGACCCCCTTCGAGGGTAAGGCCCTGGCCCCGAACCCCGGTGAGGACAACTGTGAAAAGTGTACAATACTCTTAGTGTAGAAGATCTTCAACACTTTCACACATGAAAATAGGCTCCACAACCTAACATTGAATGATCGAGTCTCAATATGAAGATTTCCCTCTCTAATATGGAAGGATAAGGAAGATTAAAGGATCATGGGACCCACTTTAGGACTACCAATGTTGAAAATCACTTTTGGCATATGGAATCTTTATTTTGGGTTTTAAACATTGAATCTAATTATTTAATGGGGCTAGATTCTTAGAAAGCATCATAGCAAATAATATGGATCTTTTCTTCAATGGCAGAATTTCAATAGTTTTGGCCATGGTGAACATCTTCATTGGGGAATAGGATTTCTAGAAGGAGGATTACAGAGAAATGATATGTGAAAACAAGCAACTAGTGAACATCTCAATAAGTCATCAGTCTAAGGTAGTTGGAATTCGAAGGAATAAGACTTAAGGTAGCAGATTAAATCTTATCAGATCCTTCAGTTACTATCTAGTTGAATAGAGATCTTCAGGTGGCTATTCTTGGTAACATTATTTACATGATTTGAATTCTTATTTTTACATTGATTAAATGGAATTAGAATACCCAATGTTAAGAGGTAGTTCCAATGTTGTAATAAATTGAAATTGGTCCTATCATAGGACATTCGGAAATTTTGTTTGTAGGATCATCACCAAACTTCTATGTCACATCGTGGGAGATTAGGTAAGCACCCATGATCTTGAAACAACCGCAATAGGTGTATGGAAATTTCTTTAATACAAGCTAAGGGAATTTAGGAATTTCCCCTTTTCAATGGATGAATGACTTCTATATCATGGATGGATAGGTTCATCTTACATTTCATCATATGTTAAAGTAATTACGGGACATGGGAAAAAGATATTTTGGGGATCTTATCTTGATGTCATCATTTTATGAGGTTGTACATAATAGGAATTGGGATGAATTGTGCCCCCTAAGAAACTGGGGGTATATTGATGTTGAATTATCTAGGTGGGCAATGTAAATTGCATAAAAAATTATGAGTAAAGGATTCATGCAATTATGCTATTGGCACATGGAGTGACCTATTAAGGGATAGATGAGGTAGGTGGTTATTGGTAGTATGTTACCCAGGTGGGGTAGTTGTAACAACTTTAGTAGTGATTGAAACATTCCAAGGACATTAGAAACGATGAGGTTTTGTAAAGTTATCTTAAGTGTGAATGACACCATAAACTTACCCGACAATAATGTTATATGATGAAGTGGTGGGTATTAGAAACAATCACAAAAATGGACAATAGTTGACATTAAATCATCTTACAATCAATGTTCATGGGTATAACCTCTTGATGACTAGATGATCAATCTTATCAAGTTATGGGATTTAGCCAAGCATTCACAGATGATAAATTTTGGTTGTGGGTATTGATGGTTTGGTGCTATGACCCTATGCATTTTAGAATCCTAAAACAAAGGTAGGGATCTGAATTGAACATGTCAATATGTTAACATCTTGCATAACCTAGGAAAGAGGAGCCTAAAGGTTTATAACAATTGAAACTCATTTGATTTGGTTTGAGTGATGTTTCAACTAGTCCACCTATGATTGTTCTTTGGAAATTCCCTAGCTTCACCATCATTAATTGACATGTATAATTTTTCAGTGAACAGGACTTTGTGGTAATTTACATCCTAATTGGCTTTCGAATGAAAATTACACATGTGGTATTTTGGTCAACAGTCATTCTTTCCATGCATGAATTTAAACATTCTTGACCATTGAATTTCCCATGAATCTAACCTCATCATGAGAAATGCATTTAAATAGATTTGACTTATAGAGACAAAATTTTTGATAAAATATTGATTCTTAACCGATCCCTCAACTCCTGTGATCAGCCAGTGTTTGTGCATGGAATGTAGTTTAGAATGAAACAGAGTTCGCCAACCAGTGAGTAAAATAGATCTGATTCACTCTAAGGGAATGTGAGACATTACAATTTCCTTTCTACTTTTTACAAAGAGTACAAGTGAGAAAAAAGACTTAAATTTTAGGGAAGCTAGATTTTTTTCTGATAAACTAACCAAGTGAACAAGGGCACTAACCAATTGTCCAAAGGTTTTCTTTGGTAAAATGCATGGAAATGTTCAGAGAGGAAAATGCATCCGACCTAATTAATAGGACCAACACACTTGTTTAGAAATCTAAAGAATGACACAAAATGTTCTTTTAAGTTGAATTCTCTATTAGATGAATAATCAACAAAAGTATAATTATGAATTTCCATTTGAATCACATTCATAAGTTAAGATAGAATAATCCAACTAGTGATGGCTCTAAGTGTTTGTATCCTTCAAGCATCCTCTTTTGAAGAATTGGTAGGATTGTTATGAAAATCACATCCCCTGATTTTATGTATTTACCTTGTATTCTAAGATAGGGTCACTGGTGGATTTCCATAGAATTCAGGGACATTCTGCCAAGTTGTGGGATTTGTAGGATGAATGATCCTTTGGAGAAGGTCCATTTGGCAATTCTTCTTAATCCTAATGCTGAAATTCTCTAAGGGAGGAAATGTGACTAACTACAAGTATGGGTAAGAATGCCAAGATGTAAAGACATGTGAGAGAGAAGGCATAAAATCTAAGAAATCCTACACTACAAAGTTGATAGCAAAAAAAAGGGAACTCCTTTGATCATCACAATCTCAACTGCCTGAATTGGAGAGAGGTGAAAACAGAGGGTGGACAGATGCATCACATTCAATGTCATTTAGGAAAGGATGTTTCACATTGTAGGAGTTTCTTCAATCCCCTTAAACACAGCTCCCAAATTACAAGAAACATCAGAAATATGCATAGAATACCAAGCTTATGATCAAAGATGAGGAAGAAGATCCTATTCCAAAACTCTTGAAGCAAAGGATGGCAAAAAAGGCATCACATGAAAAAGATTTTATTGTCATATAAGAGTTTGATGAAATGATTTGGGAAAGAGTTTAAGAGCAAGCTAGTATTACAAAGTGTGAGGAGTCTTAAACTCCACTCGTCACCCTGTTGTAGAAGAAAGGAGAGGGGAGGTTGGGAAGAAGAATGAACAGGTGACTTGAGAATGAAGGGGGTATTTTAGATTAGGTCAGAGAAGAAATCTGAGAATACTAGAGGAATGAAAATGAGGTAGTTTGCTCAACCACTTTGTCAAAATGATTCTGTAAAATCTTCCTCCAAATAGGAATCTTTACTGCATGATCTCTTAATTTTACTAACTTGAAAGTGGTGATGGAAATGGTGGAACATACTTGGAAAAATCTAGTGGTTGAGGTAAAAATGGATCCATTCATTCCACGTGAAAGATGTTTCGACTGGAAAATTTTCCTTCACCAGAACTTTCCTCAAAATCAAAATCAACTAGATTCCATGCAGGGGTTGAATCTGAGATCTTTCCATTACATGTGAAGAATTTCAAATTTAGAGCTCTGATCAAAAGATATGGCCATGAAGTTTTGTAATGATGTTTTTACAAAATCATTTTGGGTGAAATTTTGAAAAATGAATCTCCACAAATCCTCTAGATGGGATGTGGATATGCAGAACTAAACAAAAATAATAGGTAGAGGGATGGACTTTTGGGACATTTTTCCAAATCAAAATATGACAAAAATTCAAAAAATTCTAAAACTTTGGGTACTGGCATTCGGTTAGCTTGATGATGTAACCAGGTCAATCATTGGATTGTCTGGTTGCATTTTTGACAAAAGGATTTTACTTGCATCCTAATTTACTAGGCTTGCCTTTGACTTGGGTGAAGAACTTTGAAATTTGATTCCCTTTTGTATTTTAGATGTAAAGTCTTAAATGATTTAATCATAATGGATCCTGACAATTGCAGACTTGTGCTTTTGAATACACCTTTAGTCCTTACTGTATGTAAGGGATGATATTTTTCTCTAAGAATGAAAAATGATAGTTACGTATCATCACACCTCAAAATGCAATCAAGCTATCAAAATATAGGCACAAAATATGTAACCCAACAAGTGATTATTTTGGTGAGTTTATCATTATGTTATTTAAATGACTGCCATACTCGTGAAAATATAATTTTTTGTTGGGAAGGCTTCCTATGTTAAGAGGGAAAAACTATGGGGTGAGGTTTCAGGTAATTTGTTTTGGCAGGGAAAATCCTTTTTGAGATGATGACTACATGAGATAACTTTCTGGGTTTTTCAATCCTCTGATCATGTGATCATTGACAAATGGGAAGTAGGAAAGATGTTGTTTAAGAATTGTATATATTTCAATTTGTAGGAAGTTTGGCAGAGAGAGAAGTCCTTTCAAGAAAAATAACTCTGATCTATAATTCAATTATGTCAACCATCAGTTGGGCATGACTTCCAACATATAGGTTGCCCTCATTTTAATTTGAGCATGTAACAAAATCACAATGTATGCAATGTTTTAATGTACCCAAATCACAAGTTGATATTGATGTAGCAAAGTATGAACAGGAAGAGATAAACTCTTTCACTAATGCAATCACTAAAGAAAGAAAAGAAGTATTCATTTTTATAGATCCAAAAACAAAGTGATTTTAGACATTAGAAAGAGAGGAATATTCCAGAGAAGAAATTTAATGTGTAAATTTTTGAAGGGAAATAAACACAAAATTTTCCCTAGGAATGAATAAAATGCAAGGAACATCCTGATGGGTCCCAGTTCGGGCGATGCCAAAATGTTTCACTTGTTTTCTTTAAATTTTGATGAAATAGATAAGGGTAATAGGCAAGGAGGAATACCTGTAGATGGTCAGGTTGAAGGTTATGCACACGTTCTGACTTCTTGATCCAATGTTGACTGTGAGAGCTTCCTTTTGGCTAGGAGGAACTACCTGAAATAGAAACAACAAGACCACAAAAGAGAGTTAAACAATATATGTCAGTGGAACTGCCTAGCATGTGCTAGATCCAGGAAGTGTGATACTTCCTAGAGTGGCTAGTCAACCCACTGTTTTAATACAATTTAATGAAAATGACGTAAATAAGGAAATCCTACTGTAGTTGATATGATTTAGGTATCTCATCCAAATACAATAAGAAAATCTAACATAACAGGCTAGGCTATGATCAGATCTAGAAATAAGGTAAATAATTAAGGTACTGGAACAGGTCAGGGTCAAATTCTGGGTCACTTGAGTCACTTGGTAAAAGGTTATTGGGATATGGTATTTGCAAGACTGTCCAAATACAGAGACCGACGTCGGTCTGGTATGACCTGATGATGGTTTAGTAAGAACCGATGATGGTTACTGTAACAGGCTGGTAATAACTCAATAGTTCATGGTTTTGGGGATTTCCTTCTGAGATTACAATCAGAGATGGTAAGGAGTTGGTTTAGGTCTGGGGAGGTGTGGAATAGAATATTCAGAGGTATTTAGGGAGTAAACAGAGGTGATTAAAAGGGTTAGTGAGTGATGGGAATGGTCAGGTTCACAAGAAGGCAATAATGGTAGGGTAAAAAATATAAATAGTGATTGATAAACAAAAGTGAAGAACTCTTACTAAACTGAATGGAAATGAAGGTGGTGCAGGTTAGAGACACACTTACTACTGTGCAGGTTCAATGGCTGCAAGTGGTGGTGGTGATGGTTGATCTTGTGAAATGGTGATCAGTGTCATGGCAGTGCTTCCCGGAATGCTCCTGTGAATGCAGAAATACCTTTTGATCAATGGTTGTGTTGGCTATGGCTGTCTGGATGTGCGAAAGAGCTCTCTGGTTCTTGCTTGGGCATGCAGACTCTCCTTTGCTCTCCAAAACTCGTCCAGAATGTGTCTAACCTCTCAAAACAAGGTTGTTAAAATGGTTATATGGTAATCGACGATGGTTTAGGGTTACCGGTGTTGGTTTCGGGTTAACTAGCATCGGTTAAGGTGGGATATCCTAGGTTTACTAAAATAGTAGATCTTGGCTATCTTTTCTTCCAGCTTTTTCTCATCTTTTTGGATCTAAATGGAACGTTCCCACTTTATATGATGTGGGAATGTGGTTAGAGGAGAATAAGCATGTGCTTTTATGGGTTATACTAAGTCTTATTTCATTAAGGTAAGTAGGGACTAAGTCTTAGTTAGTTATGGAAACATGTTATGAATAGGTCTATGGTGAGGTGTCTAGGTGAGGTGGTGGGGTGAGGTGGAAATTGGTTTTAATTAGAGGTAATTAAATAATGAATGATTGTGAGGATGAGTATTAATTTAATTGTAAATAATTAAATTAATATTTATGTGGGGTATAAGGGTCATGTTTAGGTGAATGTGTTTAAGTTGGCTATTCGAAAGGGGACCAAGGGGAGTGTGACCCAATTTTGATGTCTACACATAGATCTTACAACCTTGGATTTCCCAAAACCCATAAAGGCTCCAAACAAGGCTAGGGTCATCACTAAAACTCATACTGACCCATATGAATCCAGAACTTTGGAGGTGGCAATCCCACATGAGGGAAAAACAAGAAGTGATATAAATGCAAGTGACTATAATGTTCATTTTATTCCTTTGGGAAAACCTTCAAGGGATGCACTAAAGCAAGGATTTTTAGAAGCAATCCATGGTTTGTTACACAAAGTCAATGAAGATAGGATATCTAAAAGGAAGTTAAAAGAACAGGTCAAATCATTGATTTCATGTTTACAATAGTTAGTTGGTAAATCCAGTGAATGCCAAGAAGATATCTCTACTGATGCTCCTGAAGTTGTGGGACATATTGAATTTTTTTTTGATACTTTGGTAGAAAATCTAATGGAAAAGGGAAAGAAAGCCATTAAGAAAGTTAGGATGGAGTATGAAGAGCTTAATAATAAGCTCAATGAGGATGATATAAAAGAACTATTCCAAAATTTTGATGCATATGTGGATAGGAAACCCAAGGAAGATGAAGATGAAGAAGATAAAGATATAGACATGAAGACTGATAAACAAGCGTAGGCTTGTTTTCCTCAAACTTACTTTTCATGTTATTTCAATTATTACTCTTGTTTCATAATCAAACTGAATAGAACTTTGAAGTTGTTATTTTCAGATATGTATGTAATTTTATACAATACATCAGAATTTTTTATTACTTTGATAAGATTTCAAATCCATCATGAAGCATGTAAACTAATGAAATTGGTTGTTATCTTTTGTTCTATGGAAAAAACCAAAATGGGTTTCTATAGGGACCCTAGCCCATGAAGAAAAATTTATGTACATTTTTGGAGATTAATACACAAGAGGGAAGAGATATTCACGCCAAACATAGAGGATTTGAAAAATGAAAGAATTTGGACATGAATTAATTAATCATTTATCATTTACACTCAAATTCGAGGAAATAAAATCTCCATTTGAGAGTTACAGATGTTGAAAGCATGAAGTTTCAAGTTCTCGAGAGGAAAATCTGAAAATATGCAAAGGAAGAACAGGAGAAGAACCCCTACAATTTGTGTAAGCACTTTTATTTATACAACTTGTGAAAGGGAGAAAGAGAAAGACAAAAAGAAGAAAGGACCGCCATGTTGGAGTACTGATCTAATGAAAACATGTTAGATAATCGTGCGTGACATGATTCCTTATAGATTTAACTTGTAGTATAGACATGGGTGCCATTACAAGAAAGCTAACAACCACAACATAATACCTTAATTATATTTCACGCCATCGAGTATGCAGGATGAAACCATACTTCATTAAATTTTAGTGGCTGGGGTGGTTGGTCATTTAGTTCATAAACATGCATGAATTTGAGATATTTCATGGAAGTCTAATGTCTTGATGGTTTCCAATGGATTTTATTCAACTCATGGTTTACTATAGCTTTCCATTTTTCCAGAGTGATGATAAGGGATTCCTTTTCTTGGTAGTGGTTAAGTGTTTCTACATTTCTCCATCAAAAACTCCTCATATTCTGTGAAGGCCTTTCTTCCTTTGTCTCTGCAGGGCACTTTATCTGCAGCTATGTCTCTTTGTCCCACAAAATTGAAAACCTACATAACACTATGATGTAGGACACATGTTGAACACTAGGATAGTGTTTCGTGGCCTCTGAACTTAGTAGTTCAAACTTTTTTTACTTATCATGTAGTTCTTCAAACCTCTTTTAGCACTACAAATTATAACTTGGAAGACTGTGTATTTGGTTCTATGGAATTGACAAACTTTATTGAACTCTATCTTTCATTCTATGACATGGAGCCCTAACTGATTTCTCGCTTCCTTTGCTCCGCAAACTATGTGTTTCTCTCATTTTCTCCCTTAGCATCTTTTGGGATATTCTTTGGTAAAATTGGAATTTTATGCTTCTGACCTCAGTAGCTCACGAATGGCGATACCCTTTCCTTAGATCTATAAGTAGACACTAAGGGATTGATTAATACAAGTTTGGTTCCTCTCTCTACTTCAAATATTGTATGGTTGGTGTGAGTATCACTACTCTCTTATGTGTTTTGTTTTCTTTAACTTGTTTACATTAGAATCGTGTGCATATTCATGGTTTTTTTTCTATGAACTTACATTTGTGTCACTTAGAATTAGAGTATTTCCACCTTCTTTCTAGTGTTATCATCACCCTTTTAGCTTAGGTTTGCATTTCCACATCTTTCTCTCTTTGTTCCCTTGGATATGTTGGTGTAGGTTAGTTATGGGAGCAGTTTTAGAAATATAATAGGCTGTGTGTTGTGGATTTTCCAATCCACAAAATAAAGGAATTCGGTCTTTCTTGAATTTCTATCTCAAGATACAAGTCCCACACTTAGATACAGTCCAATTTTTCCCAAAAATTCTGATTTTCACGTACAATCATTGCGAGGGTGAATTTTTTGGTGACAAAAAAAAAACAAATAAAAATGGTAAGAAATATGTTTGGGTGCAAGTGGGATCTAAAGAAAGTGGGTAGAATCCATAGCATGATAGGAAGTGCATGCACGTTGTTGCAATTGTAAGATTTGATCATGTAATGTATGAATATGGATTTCAAGAGCTTATGTATTTTATTTAAAAGTGTGTAAACCATTATGATTAAATATAACGTTTAGTAACAAAGTGGTTATGGGAAAATTCATATAGCTAGTCTACATTGGAACATTAGGTTGTTATAAGGAGGTAGACACTATAGATGTAGGGATAGATGTCGAAAAAGTGAAATAGGGTTAAGAGAAATCAAAGATGGATTCTTTACTAGTTTTTAATCATAAGAAATCCTAGAAATAAGAAATATAATAATTATAATCTTAGTGTGGTGGATATTCTGATGAAGTTTTTTATGGAAAAGAGTTAAAAGTACCACTTATACATGATCCATGTCATTAACATCATCATGGTTAGAATCATAAGAATCGTCACCATGAGTTTTAATGTCATGTAATTGGATCTCATTAACAAGGTCAAGCATTGATGGATTGATAGTAATATGCAATGGAGATGAGACAATGAGGCTATGACGCTTATGAGTAGGAGGAGAAATCCCAATATGCTCACTAGGTTAATTGGTAAATTGAGCACTATGCTAACATGAAATAGAAATAAAACATATACATTTTAAATAGTATGAGATAACTAAGAGGTAATAACAACATATACTTTTGAGAAAAGATAAACCCTAAGAAAACTAGGAAGAAAATATGTACATTTTGAAATAATATGAGATAACTAAGAGGGAACAACAACATATACTTTTGAGAAAATAAACCCAAAGGAAACTAAGGTTAATGTTAAGGTCAAATCACAAGTCAGTTTTAACAAAATGTTTACACCCTTATTAAGTTATGTGAAATCTAGATTAGTGAAATATGTACACTAAAGGATGTAACGGTAGCTATATGAGGTTATTATAATTACTTAATTTCCAAAATTAATTATATAATATCAAAAAAATATATGTATACTTTAAAATAATGTATGAAATAAGATATGAACTTGGAAACATAAGGGGATTAGTGCACTTATCTATTTATAGAAGGATTTGGGAAGTTTTGGATGTGTCGATGTGTGGACTGTTGGAATTAGGTGATAAGAACATGATGATGTTTCATTCCTGAGATAGTGACTAGACTAACCTGGGGAAAGACTATACAACTCTGCCATGACTATCTCTACAATCACGACCCTATCATGTGGTCTTATATCTACTTAGATTCTGGCTCTACAATTTTCTTAGAGTATCACATTCCTATAAATATCTACCCTTGTCAAACCTTAGTTGTCGATCATGTTATGAAGCTCTTTGACCATTCTGAATAAGATCTCAAGCCCTCACCATGGATGGAAAACCTGAAAACAACATTACTGAGGTTATGGGTACCCTCATCCACTGTCGACATTAACACTACTCTAAAGAGACTTCAAACCACACATCATTCTCCACCTCACATGTGATATCTGAATGAATGTAATTGGATTCAAAAACTTCTTTTATAGTTCTTGTGTTATGTTTGGATCTTTCTAAAATACTTGTTTTTAGATAAGAGATACCACTTCATTAACCTAGCAATAATATTTAAACTTGTATTGATTATTATCCTAATAATTTTACATGATATTTTGTGAGATTTAAGGATCCTTGGGTGACTTTTAAAATTTGAGGAAATGATTATATCAATGTAGTGCCATAGGATTTCTAGGTTAGCAAATGAGGTAGTGTTAACTTGCTTATATGGGGTTCTGAAAGTAAATTATCAAAGAGAGGACAATCCAAAAGTAATAAAAGACTGATGAAAGAATGTCAAACTGAAAGTAAATGTGGAGGATATTCTAGTGTAAAACCATGAAAAAAGATCTAGACCGGAGATAAATTATTGACCAAACTGTACGACCTTGACCAAGGATTAAAAAAACATGATAAATGAGATGTTCATCCTTTTAAGTTGACTTGGTATATGGATTGTATGTTTTTAATTCTCAAAATTTAACGATATATCAGTGTGTAAGGATAAACAATCTAAATAAGAGACCTCAATATGTACTAAATGGGAGTATAAAGGGTTTGTTTATATTAGAAAGAGTGCATTATCAAAACCACTAGTGTCAAAGAGTAAATTTCCAAATGTGAGTGTCTACACTAACAACATTTGTTAGTTGTCTAGGATAGCAACAATGGTATCTAGTGACCTCCTCTATCCTATAATTACTTTCTCATTTGGGCACCTTTTCTTGGTTGACTTCTACTTTAATTTAGAGTCATTTAATAAAGGATATTGTCTTAGGAATGTTTAGATAGAAAAACACCCTAGAGGTCATTTGGGGAAGGGGACATATGTCACCAACCATAGAGATCATTATATCTACACATAAGATACATATAAATATCAAATGAGACACTTGAAAAGTATCCAACAGTATCTAAAATCTCCCCTTGCTCCAGTTGTTATAGCCATAATTCTTATACCAAAAGAAGAATTCATTTTTTGTATTGATTGATCGTATATTGAGAGAATGTTAAGTTTGATCTCTTATGGGGATACACAAATCTACAAATAAATACATGATCCTTTGTTCCACTTTGATATGTAGAGAATGAATTCATATTGAAGTTAGAATGAGCCATTTATATATGTTTCTTTGAGTTAATTGTTATGGTTTTATTCCATATCAAAGGAGAACCTATTTACAAAGGTTCACACATCATATCATATCCTTGAAAGAGAGTTTTTTAAATTTAAATTAAAAAAGGAATATGTAAATTTATAAGTAATCATAGTGTTAAAAGTACAATAACAATAAGTAGGGTGTAGTAGCTATGACCACTAGTGACCTAGTATAAAAGTGGCAATGGTTGATAATATCTCTAATTACATTATTGTTCCTGGCATAAGTAAACATAATCACACTTCTAGGCCCTTTTTCTAATTGTTTTGGGAGTGAATTTTGAACTTTCACAACCTTGTGTTAGAAATTAAGTACAATGTATAAGGTATAACTTTTCATTTCACTTTGTTAACAATTAGAAATTTTAGATATGTATTCGGAGTGCATTTTGAACATTCACAACCCTATGTTAATTTTTTGAAGAAATGCCTAGAAGATATATGGTCTCATGGACTATGATGATTGTAGGATATGTAAAAATTTATTTTTTTGAATGGACCTTAGAAACTTTCACACATATGCAATTGGCAGGTATAAAGCTATAGTCAACATCCTTTTCCATCATAATCATATATCCTCTAACAAATTGGGATATTTAGAACAATTCATAAACATCTGGTTCCCTATAATAGTCTAGTCATTTTCCTATGCATATTTGGGGGAAAATTTATCCTTGGGGAAAACAATGTTAAAACCCTTTTAGAATGTATCCATTTTGAAAAGGAGGATACTATATTATTTTCTACTTTTTTCTTTCAACACTAAATATATTTTTTTTGATGATTTTTTTTTTATATATATGTACCCTAATAAAATATCATTATTATAGCTTACAGAAAAACATGGGCATCCTCACAAAGTAGTGAATACATTTCACAAAATGCAACAAGCAAAGTTTCCAACCTAACAATATCACTATTTCTAAATGTTGTCATTTTATGCCAAAATAAGAGCTTTGAAAATGGGTATCGATATCCACCAGAACATAATGAAGAGGGGAATTTTTTCAGATGTTTTAGTCAGACATTCCTTGGTAGATATGTATGTAAAATGTGGAAGCAAGCATAAGGAATGTGAACTTGTTGACAAAATTCCTGAATAAAATGTGATCTCATAGACTACAATGATTGAAGGATATACAAGAAATGGGTTTGTTGAATGGGCCCTAGAAACCTTCAAGAAAAATCTAGAGTCCACAACCTTTTTCAGCATCCTCCCAACATTTTCTAAATAGTGATTTACAAGGCCCTTGTTTATTATGTTTGGCTTCGTCTTCCAAAGGAGGTTGATTGTCAAGAAAGAAAGATATAACATGTCATTATTTTTTGGATGAATTGATGGGTAAATATTTTAAGTTCCAAAGTGCAAATTATATATGTTATTTATTCCTTAATAATTTCAAAAAAATTATACGATGATTGAAGGTAATTTTTAAACAAAAGAGTAGAGGAGTGGACAGTGGAAGGGAAAAAACATAATGTAGAGTAACTCATAATGACTACAGAGTATGTGAAAAAAATGCAAAAGGAAGGCACATTTTCATTATATTTTCTCAAACATGCAATGGTTTCTTCTCCTTATGTTCTTAACAAGAACCAACCAAATAATTGAATTTCATCAATTATTCATTCTTTTTACTGTATATGATCAATTTAAATAGTAAAATCTTAGTTATAGTAAAATATCAAAAATTTCC
This sequence comes from Taxus chinensis, assembly GCA_019776745.2. NCBI lineage: Eukaryota > Viridiplantae > Streptophyta > Pinopsida > Cupressales > Taxaceae > Taxus > Taxus chinensis. Next base: position 154,035,522 of record CM034157.1, read on the forward strand.
ATTAATTTGTAAGGGATTAAAGCAACAAATAGTTAGAGGATTATTATTTTGTTGATACGAGGATATGGTTGCACTTCCTAAAGATATAATTATATCATATAACACAAGGAACACTCTTCTCAATGTGGGTTTGTACACATATATGGGCATGAGTGATTATGTTTAAATTCTATATACTCTTCTTATTTATACATTTAATGTGCATATGTCTAACATCTTGGTGTTTTTTGTCATAATTTATCCTCTATATTTGATCTCATCTTCTCCATTTTTACCTGTTAAACATAAAAAATTATACCTTACAAAGGATTGACCCTAGAAAAGGGATTGATTGTCAAACACATTTTTTAGACTTGGAAAAATTCATAATTAAAATTTAAAAAATTCTCCCATGACTTTCTATATTTTGGTTCAATAACCCAATAATTTTTCCTGAGAACATAACATAATAAGAAGCCAACTTAATGTTATTATTCCCTAAACATGGTACCTTATAAAGTACTTGTCTACTCTAGCATCAAGGTGGATAGTGATTTCACTTTTATGTGATTAGTCTCAAACTTTATAAGCTTTAGAATGTTCTTAAATAACTTGTATAAAATAAATGAATTACTATTATAGGTGGATATTGTGATTTAATTAACTTCTAACATTAATTACAAAAATCAAAATAATGTTTTACAAAGTTACTATTGACCTGGAAACTATCAAAACACAAAGGGGAAATCACACTTAGTTGATTGTGTGTGGATATGGAAGAGTCTAAATGATCTGAATGTAGAAACATGATAATTTGAGGTTGGAGATGCTTTGTTTCTAGAATTGACACCTGAGACTAGACCTGGAAAAAACCGTAGAAGTAGGTCAAGATTGTTTATATGGTTTTGACCCTACTCTATGTTATTGAACCTACTTAAAATATGGGATTATAACTTGTTGAGTGCTTCACTTTCCTAGAAATGATTGTCTCTATATGTTGGTCTTCTTTGCTCACCTTCGGTATGGCTCTGTAAACTCTATTCAAACAATCATACCCTTGTATTGCAAGAAGCAATTCCTATAAAACAAAGTTAGATGGGTTGTGGGCACCCCTATGAACCATTGACATCACCACTACTCTGAAGGAGGGGATCTTAAACACACGTTCATTCTCCTAGCATGTGATATCTACCGTAGTGTAATCTAGAAACTTGACAATTCTGTTATTTGACAATGTCTTGCTTGAGTTTTACACTTTCTCAAATACATGGGAAGGGTCACTTTAATTTATTGTAGAAATAAGATGAAGACTCCTAGACCTAGTTGGAGACTTCAAACCTAGAGAGGGTGGTGCCTTAATGGATTTTCAATAGTTACTTGACATTTTAGGGAGTAGTAAGTGCCTTTCAAAATTAGTTTTACATGAGGAGAATATAAAGTACCAGGTTCCTAAATGAGGTATGATTGACTTGCTTATATAGGTTTCGAATGGTTTTTATGTTGTGAAAGGCTTCCAACTAAGAGGGAGTCTTTAATTCAGATGAAGACAATTCATCATTGATCATGGGCCCAAATCATGTCATTCCAAAACTATCGACATATATGTTCCAGATTGACAATAATGTGAAGATGGACACCCCAAAGCTTACACAGTTTGGACCATTCCAGAGGGAAAAAAGGTTGTAGTTATCTTTTTGGATTACAGGATGGATGTTTATATATGCATTTTAGTTCTATAAAAATTATGATTAACTTAAAATTTCTTAGTGTGCATGAGTTAAAGATAGAAATTCATTTAAGATCTATCATGGTGTAATTAAAAAGAGTGCAAGAGAGTATAGTTTTGTACATAAGTGTGTAATGTCAAGCTCAATATTGTCAATTGATAGATTTCACAAATTAAAAGTGTCTACATTTCCCCCCTTTAAGTATGAATGAAATCTGAACATGCTTAAGTATAGTAAAATATAAGTACATTTAAATAAAATTACATGAATAAAAGGAAAATATACATAAGTGTGTAGATTTTCCCACACTTTGGTTTCCAACTTTTCTTCTAATAATTTTTCCTTAGCAGTATCATGAAAAATGTGTTGAAGATTGTTGACACGCATATTTTCCAAATTGAAACCTACAACACAGAGTGTAGTTAATGCCCAAAAATAAAACTTGAATTATTAACAGTACAAAATGGAATGAAATTAATTATTGTAAATAAGCATGCAACAAGAAATGCCGAAAGAATGCAACAGTAAAAGAAAGACTTGTTTATTTTGCACATTGTGCTAACCATTCTTTTAATGTGCAGGTACAAAACTCATATTTAAGTTTGATTACGAACATTTGATGAAGAATTAGGGATGATAAGTCCCAAATTTTCCAATGAGAGGTCAATGGATTCAAGCATTATAACCCAAAACATCAAAAGTTACATTGGAGAAATAACTAAATTAAGTAGAGTTGATAAACAAATTCTTCAAGGAAACCATTGACTGTACCTACCCTGAAAACCAGGAGGATAGGAAAATTCGATCTACAAGGACCTTAGATGCTCTGATACCTTCCATAAACCCATGGACCATACCTTTGAACACATATATAATCCTAATTTTGTAACCTAGGACACATAGTAGAAAAGAGAAATAAACATCCCCATACTCTTCCCATACGCTGCAAAACTAAATAAAAACTTAGTAGAACTTATAACATGTCGAAATATGAGTGGATTAAGGAGAAGCATACCCCCAATGTGCCCAAAACTAGAATTGAAACTAAGTACCATGGAGAAAGAGAGAATTAAATGTTACATTCCCCATAGAACTTATTTGTCTATGTTGAGACATAAGACAACGTTTGAAACCAAATCCAAGGAATGATTGATAATTAATGATGATAAATTTGAAAATGCTGATAAATCAAGAGAAATTACCCCTAGGAAAAAGCATATGATAGGATCATAACTGTCTATACGGTTCTAACCATTTTGTACATTCTTAGTCATGCATGTTTGTTAAATCTTTGTGCAATTGAATTCTAAGTAATTTTTGCCTATTTTTGCATATGATTGTGCTTCAAAATTCTTGTACCTTTCTAGAAATATAGAATAAAGGATTATTTCCCCCCATTTTTGAGGTACAGTGTAATCAAAGAATTTGAGTACACTGAAAAAAAATATGGATAGCATCAAAATTGAGATGTTAAGAACCTATAGATAAGCATTGAAAATTTTATGTGGTGGCCACTAAAAAGAAATTTATCTACAAAAGAGAGTGTGCATGGTAGAAACCATGATGTAAAATTAATGAGGAACAACAATAAGGAGTGCAAGTTCCAATCCTAGTAAATACAAGTGTTTTACAACTATGCAATGAGGAACATAATTAAAACCATGTATAATATAAGACAATTCAAACATAGCCAAATGTTATTCACAAATGCAAAGAACATTACTTAAGAACAAACATGGAAACACCCACAGCAACGTGTTCAAGATAATCTGGTCATCAGGATGAGAAATAAGAGCTGTTCAAACACATAATGTATTAGCATCTATAAACAGAGCATACCCAAGACAATGGTGCTCATGAACAACTTGATAAGGCAGGGCAATTCACAATCAAAGCATAGAAACAAACATGCACACACAGAACAATATTGATATAAGAAATGTAAAGCAGTTCTTCAATAATATTGCAATACTTTCAAGACAGTACATGTGTTAGTCATGTTAGCTCCAGAAGATAGCCAAATAGCACAAGGTATGAATGTAATCAATGTTTGAGGAAATGAAAGGGACTATATTGGAATTTCAGTTGTATAAATAAAAGAATAAGTCCTTAGAGATTATTAAGTTGGTAAAGAGAAAGAAACACACATGCAAGATAGGCATCATCTTCAACATAAAGGAATATGTTGTGCATCACTACTGCAAGTATTCCTGAATGCATGTGTATAAAGAGGAAATGATGACGTATCAAATAGCAAAGGAAGTAAACAATCATCTATAGGAAGCAGTGCAAAGGTAATCTCAAATGATCATTGTGACGTCACATTTTTGCCATGCCAAAAATTGAATAATCTTGAGTGCCAATGACTAGAAATTTACGACATTTTTTACTTTCAAAAGTAGATTTGTGCGTTTAATAATTGGGAACTTAGTCATGGAAGGGTACTACGAGGGGGGTTCAAGTAAACGAATATTAATTTATTTTTCAAAAAATTATTACAGCTAGTTTAAATCTCTTCCTTCGATGAAGTGGGCATATTAAGTTTATATAAATAATTTGCATGAAATCAATTTTATTTATTTTAACCCTATAAGTTCATATTAAATTTATTTAAAGTATATATTCCCTAACTCAAAATTTATTTAAATGTTTCCCTTCAAAAAAATTCAGAAGTACCCATGGTACACACTTATTTATTTGTCCATGAACCCTAAATAGAAAATGATTCTATTGAAATATGAGTTTCCAGCTTCCTATCCTCGCATGAGTGTACCGAGTAATCAAGAAACACTAAACAACTGTCGAGTATACAAGGGCTTAGTACCTTGGAGATGATGATGGATGATATGGGCGCAAATAAGATATATGTGTGATATAAAGAAGCTAGATCTGCAAAACTGAAACAGATAAGATTAGATCACAATATGCGGGGGTTTCCCAGACAAGTGTTGATTCCAAGAGGATTTTAACTCCCTTGGAGGATGTCAACCCCCGTGTCAGACAAGATAATAATAAAATCATGAACAATAACATGGAATATAAACAAAAAGTAACTAAAATGACGAGTGGAGATGGTAGCTTGTGCTTCTGTTATGGAGATGAACAGTGCATCAAGATGCTACAAGATAACAAACCATGGCAAAGATTTCTTCACTTAAACTGACAGAACTTAATTAAGCTCTTTCTTCTCTTCTCTTAGGCCTAGGTATCTCCAGGTCTTCTGAAAAATAATCCTCCATTTCTATTAGGCCTTTTTTTGAAATATGGAAAAAAAAACCCATATTTATGGCTTAGATGTGAGGTTAGATTGGGGTTAACAAGTAACCGGGGTTGAGTAAAGTAACCTGAGTTAGAGATATGATGTGATCACGTGGGGACCACAGCTTTAATTATTAGATGGAGTGGGGACCAGGATTGACATGGTGGGTGAGATAAAAGATTCCATTTAAAAAAAGTGTCGGATGGGTGTATTAATACCCATGGATTAAATAATTTGTGAGAGATGGGGGATATATGCCAAAAATTGAATTATCAAATGGGTCTACATGGAGCCCATTTGATAATTAATCAAATAATGTGAGCAAATAGATAGGATTTCATTTAATTTAAGAAAAATAAAAGCGAGAATGAAAATTGGATGAATGTGAGATGACAGAGGGGCGCTATACCAAAAATAGGTGTCTACATTTGCCCCTTTTTGTTGAGTGGTTTGCGATAGCAAGCCACGAGACAAAAACAAAAAGGGTTAGATGAAAGATGTGTCCGAGGATGGATGAAGATATGACCAAAGGCAAGATGCCTCAGGAAAAAAAAGGATCGCAATAAATAAAAAAAGTATGGCGGTGAATCCAATATCACATCGGTAGAGGACAATTGCGGTCTCAACGGAGACAAACGACAACATTCTATAGACCAGTGAGTGGGTGAAGACCACTGCAGTATGGATGTAAACCAAGATGACCAATGGGTCATAGGAAAACATCAAAATATGTGCAACTGAATGTGAAAGATGTGTGCAATCCTTTGTTTGCGAGGAATTGTGTGAAAAAAATCATGCGTCCACAAAAGGGATGAGGATGAAGATAATGATGCCCCAGCACAAGGCACGAGAAGGACACAAAGTGAGTTATATGCATTGACAAGTACAAGGATGAAAAGGTGCCCCAACATAAGACATAGATATGTTGAAATAAGAATCCAAGGGGAATACTCATAAATGTGGACAGATGAGCAGATAGGATAGAAAGGTGAGATAAAATGCCCTAAAAGGGTAATAAATATGATGACAATCATGTTTCATAGGAAAGATGCATAAGTGTTAGAAAATTAGAAGGTGAAGAAGACAAAGAAGTCTTGTTTCTTCGATAAGTATGATAGAAGATACTTTTGTGACAAAACAAAAGCAGAGAAAAAATGTTCATGGAAGAGAACAAGATTAGATAGGTGATGGCCGTTATGGTATATTCCACGACAAAAATGTCAAAAGAAGATGGGAAGAGATTCTTAGAAATGGATATGATGATGTCCCTACGAGAGGATTGACGAAGATAAAAGATGTGACAGGGTTCTCAAAAAGAGAAGAGGTCAATGTGGCAAAGAGAAGAACAAGAATGGTAATGAAAGGGATAGATGGTGATACATAAATGGAGAAACATTGGCATTGACTGTGAATGCCAAATGTAAGGGATGATGAGAAAGAGAAAAGTGAATAGACATGAGGATTGGTTGATTATGAGAAGAGAAAGAAAGATTGAATATGAAGGCGACGGGGGTATGGAATAGAGGGATGGAGATGGAGGAGGAGAAAATAAGGAATGAAAGGGGAGGAAGAAGATAACAAAGAAGGATTATAGAGAAAGGGGGAAATGAAGAAGGACAAACAAAGACAAGACAAGAAAAGAACAGAGCAGAGGATGAAATTATGAAAAAGGAAGAGAGTTATTCAAGATGAAAGATGTGATGAAGGATGGAGCAGAGGAAAATAGAGAGGTAATGGAAAATGAAAGAGATGATAGAGCAAAGAAAATTGAAGGAAACAGATCATAGTGAGGAAATCCAAGGCAAAGAATATGGAACTGACCGCATGGAAATGCATGTGGATGATGAGATGACAAAGGAAATGGGATAACGCTGAAGAGTCAGGTTTTCGACGGGGAAGTAAGGAGGAAGTGCGAGGTAAAATGGGGAGAAGGACGATGTAGAGGAAGTGAAATAAGATGAAGATCAGAAAGGAGGAGAAGACAACAAAGAAAATTATGCAGAAGGAAGGGAACCAAGAATGAAGATATTTGATAAAGAGTGAGAAGCATAAGGAACGTAAAGAGAAACTTGAGGGAAGGAATGACATCGATTGGAAAAGAAACGGAGATGCATGAGATGAGGATATGCTGATGATGAGAAAATAGAGAGAAGGTGTATGATGAAGACAGTGAAGAAATTGGCAAGGAAGAATGGAAGATGGAGAGGTGGTGAGGAAAAAGAAAGGAAGGGATAGGAAAGGCAATGCCAGTGAATGGATGTTAGGAGAAATCCACCGATAATGATCAGTAGGAAAAGATGGGACAAAAGATGAGACAAGGCAGAAAGTAAACGAAGAATGGGAGGGGGAACGCCAATGAAGGGACGTTAGGAGAAGTCCTCTGATAATGATCAGAGGACACAGAGGAAGGAAGGAATGAAGATAGAATGGAGGAGGTCAAAGAAAAGGATTCAGGCTGTGCAGAATGGGGATGAGTGATTTTTAGGAGAAGTCCACCGATAATTACTAGCATGGAAACAGAAGATGATGATGAAATAATGGGGAGATCAATGACAATGATGGGTAATCATGGGAGTAGATATGTGGGAGAACTCTAGAAGATGAAGTGGAAAGAGTAAAGAAAGGAGGGATAACGATGTGTAGGAAGATGAAGCGAGGAGAGGATGTAGTGGATGAGAATGAATGAGAGAGAAATGAAGAAATAAGACACGAAATGAATGGAGAAGCAACGGTTAAGTAAGATTACCCAACGACGGATGATGGAGATGAAAAAGGGACCAGTAAGAAGTGGTGTTTGCGTGAATGAAGAGGAGGTGAGAGGATGTGATGATGGGGAATGACGAGAAAATGTAGATGGAGAGAATGTGGGGTAGTGGGGGAGTGCAGGATGACAAATCATGCTTAAGAGGGACTCTTAAGTAAGATCGCCATGCCGCAGGAGGATTTAAGTAAGATCACCAAACTGGCAGTGACGATATGGAAGGAGAAAGACAACATTGTATTGGATGCAGGTGTGGAAGAGTTGGTTGGAATGGATGAGTATGATGAGAGGTGGGAGACAGAAGATGAGGAAGAGATGATGGGAGATGGAAGGATCAGATGGCCAACCATTCTTAAGAGAAACTCTTAAGTAAGATTGCCCTGCGACGGAGATGGTTAAGTAGGATCACCAAACCGAAGAAGAAGAAGAATGATGAAAAGACTGAGCAATGTATACCAAAATGGAACAAGAGATGAAAGGAGGTGATATTAAAGTGATGAAAAAGAAACAAAGGAGTGTGACATGAGTGGATGGAGGAACATATGCAACATAGATGGAGAGTGTAAGGGCAATCCTTAACTGGGATGCCCACGTGGTGGTAGTGATGATGCAAGAGTGTTAAGCGGAAAAGGAGGAGTGGAAAGACGTTTGTGGTGGTGATTGTCGTCTGTTGAAAGAGGAAATGGTGGAGAAGCTTCTACAATGGGAGGATCCAAGGAAGAAGATATACCTTAACTAAGATTTTCTGGCTATATGGATGGTTAAGCAAGATTGTCAAACTGAAAGTGGAAGAGTAAAAGAGAAACTCAAGAGGAAAGACAAGTAAGATATTTGGTGTCGTGCAAGGGGACAGAAAGGTGAGAAGGATGATGTGGAGACAAATGGTGATGAGTGGAAATGGGAGAGCGAGGAGCAATGGATCAAAGACGTTGTTGAACATGTTGAGAGATAAGGAGCTGTAGGATAACGAACTTGCCTTGAGAAGGATCCTCAAGTAGGATTCGCAAACTGCAACGGTGATCAAGTAGAATTCGCAAACCAAAAAGTGTATTTGCAAACGCATTCATGGAGATGATGGATAGATATAAAATTTATAGTGTAAAATTGGATGTGATTTTCATAAAATATGATTTGGATGAGATAAATGGAACATAGCTATAGCAAGGGTGTATAGGGAAACTATGTTTCGAACTGGATTGGAGATCAAGCTTTAGTTAATCACTCAAGGCATTTACCTACTACAAAGAAATAACAATGTGGTAATACATTGTAGTTAGGTCTATTGAACACCCTAATTTCACATCTATCCTAAATCAATTAATTCCCCTTCCTCATTTCCCACAAAAATGCACTTCGAATTAATCAAATATAATTTGATTAATTATCCATTTCAAAATCCAAAAAATAACCCAATCCTCACCACATGTCATTATTCTCCATGTTTTTCTACTATTGAATTAAAAATTCAAATTCAAATCCTCACCCATTCTTCGTGGTCCCCACTCACCTAAAATCCTCCACTTATGAATTAAAAATATAATTCAAATCCTCACCCACTTCTTCTTGTCAAACCACTCACCACTCACTCACCTAATCTTGCCCACATTTTCAAACCATGATTACTTAAATTACTCTAAGTTAATCACTCCCCCAGGCTATAAATACAACCTTACCCCTCCCCTCTAAACACACGGAGAATAAGCTTGAATGCCATATCTAAGTTCTTGCATCTTTGAGCAAAGAACATCCTTTTGCCTCGTCCTAATGCCCAAATAGCCTCATAATCCTTTTTCCCATCTGGTGCAAAGTAAGAGGATCGTTGTTGCAGGAAGGCCTTGCTCCGTCTCGAAGAAAAACACCTACATATCACACAATCAGGGCTCAATCCAAGTTTCCTAGCCCATTCTGAGGTTTGCTACGGAACACGAAGGAGGAGGTATGATTATTGGTATTTTACTTCCTTGTTAGTAGTGTATTTTTCATAGCTTACATTCTGGCACGCCCGGTTACTTTGATCTGTTACCATTAATTTCTCAATTAGTGGTTTTATCTGTTCTTTGTTTATTATTGTTCGTTATTATTTCCTTTTCTGTTCCTTATGGTCTTCTTTGGTTAACCTTCACGCTTTGGGTAGTGTTTTTGTTGTGTGGTGTCTTGTGGTGTATCTGCAGGTTATAACAACAATGAAACTATGACGCTCATCCTGTCTTTGATCTCCTCGGTGCTTGGTGTTTAGTTCCCAGTTTTGATTTTTCTATTCACTCGTAATCTGTAGAAACACATGAACTAGTCATTAGTTTATCATCTTACTGTCATGGGACAACCAATCCGGAAAATGCATTTATTTATTTACTTTTGCTAAAATAACTGCTTTGTAGGAAGTTTATTATTATTATTATTTATTTTCTTTCATTTTAGTTAATCATTTTGTGATCTAACTCTTTATTTCTGTTTATTGTTCTTTTTTAATCTTGCTGTCAAAATTTTAGCTTCTTAGGTGAAGTACAAGAAGTCAGAAAATAAAAAAAACTAGCTCCCGGGACGTTTTTCTCACGTTCAAAATTTTCATTCAGAGTGCTACCGTAGCCCATCTTCCGGAAGCCATAACTTTTTCTCCCGAACTCGGAATGAATTCATTTTTTTTTAACGGAAAGGTATCGAAAAGATCTATGCAATGAAAAAATAATTTTTTGATTTAGACTTACAGAAATTTTTTTGGTTTCATTTCTTCTAACACCTGTCTTTTTAACAAAAAACAACAAAATTATATTTTTTTTTTTTAATTATTTTATTTTATTTAACGTAACAACCTCACATGTATGCTCTTTCCTTGCACTTCAAAAGTGATCTTGGAAATCAGAAACGTGAGGCCACCCGGGCTCCGTAAAACAATTTTTTTTTTCTTTTTTTTTTAATTTTTTTTTTTGCCTTACATTTCAATTTTCCACGACAACACTTCTAGGTAACGTTTTCACACTCTTCTTTCGTCGTTTTTCTTTTTTGTGAAAATAATCATTATCGCTATTTCACAATCATGATTAATTGCAATAATTATTAACATTAAAAAAATCTATTCCAATTGTATCCGCGTATGCTCTTTTCTTGCGCCTTCGAGCGATCTGGAAAATCAGAAACGGTCACAATTTTTTTTTAGTTTCTTGTTCTAACATTGCAGGATCCTCTAGCTTTGTTTTCCAACTGTCATTTCAATCATTATTTTCCTTTGTCATATTATTAATATTTGTTTGGTCATTGGTTGTGTATGCTCTTTTCCTGCGCCTTCGAGCGATTTGGAAAATAAAAAACAACCACGATCACTTTTCTAACATTTCGTTTGCAGGATAACTACTAATTTGTTTTCTGTAGGACCGCGTTGCTAGAATATTATTTAAAAATAAAAACACAAAAACAAAAAAATCCCGCAAAAATACCACCATTCAAAGAAAATTGCTGAAACCAAAAAAAAAAGTACGCTCAGGTACGTAATTATTTTCTACTAGTGATTTATTTCAAGTTGGAAAGAACCCTGCGTTTAATCACTTTATCATTTTGTTTTTGCACGTAGACGAGGTGGATTTCATCACCACCAAAGCTACACCGGTGACGTGGACTTGACTACCACACACCAACAACATTTGCATCTACATTGCACTTTGAGACCTAGTCTCATCACAACGTTCGGTATTTACCTCGCCCCTGCTCTTCACTTACAGGTAATGTTGTCATGCAGCGCATGCGAGTCACGCCTAAATAGTTGTAACAACGAAGCCTGGGCATCGTCCCTGTAAATATTCAGGGAGTTATAAGGACACCATACACATTCATCCCTCCATCACCTTCCACCTTTTCACAAAACCTGTTCTGGATGTGGTGATTCACTCCGAAACAGGCAAGTAAGAATTAGTGAGTCTCCTCCAGTGCTCTAAGGGTTCCCCGTACCAATTCTGTCCCCGTACAGAATTAGGTATATCAGGACTAGGGTATATCAGAGGATGCATATTTTTTTTGAAGTAATAAGAGCCTGCATCCATCAGTCCACATCATACTTGTATGATTGCATGAAACAATGATCATTCCTGAAGAATTTACCTCATAAGCCAAAACAATTAGATCCACATGATTGCTTGCTATTTGAAAACAAAATAGTTTAGCATTGTTTTATCATAAAACTTGGCTGATATCAATGTGTTCATTGTAAAATTTCAAACCCTAGTTGTGTTCCACAAAAAAAATCAGTTCTCAACCAATTCAATACCAAGCGAAAACATCCAAACAATCCAACAATGTAGACCAAAACATCGCACCAATTTCATTAGCTTGCTTCAGCCAACAATACATCTGCCATAGCTTGTCTTCGGCTATATCCAACTGATATTGAGTGACTAGCATTCACTCCCCATATCGTCAATTGTCAAAACATCCTTCATAGCTTGTTTCCAGCTATATCAAACTAATATTGGGTGACTTGTTTGAGTTCACTCATTATTTTGTCCACCATCGCGTTTATCCAAATCACAGCCAACACAAATCCTTTCATAACTCATTTTGAGTTATATCACAACCATATAACGATTAACCTGTTCAGGTTACTCTCCCTGTCAATAGTCCAGAGCTTGTTTAAGCCAAATCTACACAACGTGTAACAAATCCTCTAATAACTCGTCTCGAGTTACATCATCATCATATTGAGATAACTTGTTTGAGTTACTCTCCTTATCAGTCATCACGAGCTTATTCGAGCTAAATCCAAAGTAATCAAGTTCTCATTTCCTCACACCTGTTCAAAATTCCTACCCACTTTTCAGCTTAATCAGACACATTTCATCATGGTATTCACTCGCAGTCACAATCATGAAAATGACAATGAAGAAGTCGCACAACCAGAACTCACCAATGAAGAACAAGAACAAGTCAATAGGGTGATAGAACAAAACAAAAATGAATATCTATTACGCATCCTAGCCATGGGGGCAAAACTACCCCCTGACTTCAGGATGGAAAATTTAAACAAACTCATCGACAATGGTGAATCAAGTTATCACAACGAAATACCAAACAATCCAAATGGTACTTCAGCCGAAGAGTTATTCACTAAAATCCAAGACCTAACAAAGAAACTTGAGGAAGCAACAACTAGAGATGAAAGATTAAAAGACCTCAATCTAGATTCCAATACTCACGACATGTTTGATAAACCGTCCCCCACTTCTCCATTCGCACAAGAATGGAAACTTATGAAAGACACCATTCAGGGACTACAAAAACAATCAAAACAATTCAACTTTGAAGAATTGTGTCCTTATCCATTTGATACAGAGATATCACGATTACCATTTCTGTCATCCTTCGAAATCCCTAAGTTTGATAAATACAAAAGCAAAGGTGACCCCCGTGAACATGTCAAGGAATTTTACATGCAATGTCAGGAAGTTGCCTATCGAGACACGTACCTTTTACGATTATTTCCCCAAATTTTAGGAGGACAGGCTTTAGACTAGTTTTTCCATCTGCCCAAAGGGTTGGTCACGACATTTGTAGACTTATCAGAGAAATTTTTCAAACATTTTTCCTATAACTTAGACTCAAAAATAACCATGCTTGATCTCTGCAACACTAGGCAAAGGCCAAACGAAAACTTTGCCTCCTTTTTACAATGATGGCGAGGAATTGCAAGTCGATTTCCCTGCTCAGTACCCAAGAGGCAACTAGTTAGCATTTTTGTCCCTAATCTCAATGTCGAATTATCATTCCACATGCAAATGCATTATCTGAATAGTTTCGAATAAGTCATCGAAAAGGGCACACAAATCAAAAAATCCCTCATTTCTAAGGGCTTACTTAAAGCACCCTTTAGGGACCAACCTTATTGAGACACTCCTCAGAACTAGGAAAAATCTAAATTCTTTAACCGGAATCAAAATATCATCAATGATGGCATTACTGATTCCCACCATGTCCGAAATGTTCAAAACCATCCCATCAACACATTAAAATCCAAACAACCAATCATTATCCCTAGAAAGGAATTTCCTTCTCGGGATCGACGAAGACAGTTCACTCCTCTCGGAGAAAGTCTATCTAGTGTCTTTCGTCATTTGGAAAATGCCAATATAATTACATATCCCATCGTCAAACCCTTCAAAGAAGGACAACCCAAACCAAATTGGTATAAGGACAATGAATATTGTGATTACCATCGCATAAAAGGGCACTCCACAGATCGATGCATGCAACTCCGCCATTACGTCCAAGACCTGATTGAATGTGGAGACATAGAAGTTGAAAATACTTCTGAGACAAAAAAACCTAATGAAAAATTTCACATGTTCAAAAATCCTTTCGCTAATGACGATAACAACTCCAAAGATAAGGGTCAATCATCAAGTTATGTCAAGTATGACTCAGTCATCTCGACCATAGACTATGACCAAGACTTAGTGGCAACTATAAAGATCAGAATTGGTTGTGCGATCACCACTAGAAAGAAAAAAATGTGGGTCCCTACAACAAAAAAATATGCCACTTCATCCCCCGCATCACCTCCTAATCCACCATCTAATTCCGCCACCAATTCTTCTTCATAACCTACGCCGTCATTCAATATTGTCAAACAATTAGAGAAGACTGCAGCACCAATTTCCATCATGGAATTACTTAATTATTCTCTCGCACTACAACGCATCCTTATGCAAGTATTGAATAACACTCGTATCCATGAGGACATCAATGCATAAAAATTATAGGCTTTAATTACACATCTTATAGTCCCCAATCCTATTTTATCTTTTGGTCCCACTGACCTTCTTAATCCCAACATCGCTAATAATCATTCTTTATACGTCGAGGGTTATGTAACTCATCATAAGATCAAGTGCGTCTTAATCAACAATGGATCCGCATTAAATATTTGTTCATGAAACTTTTACGTTGTCTAGGTTACACTAAAAATGATTTACAAAACAATATCATAACCATTCGTGGGTATGATAATAGCGAAAGAAAGTCTGAAGGCACAATCACGTTGCCTCTCCAAGTTGGACCCATCACCTTAGACACGGTCTGTCATGTGGTAGATGTAGAAGTTGCATATAACATTCTCGTCAGCCGACCATGGATTCATGCCATGAAAGCCATCCCATCAACATTCCACCAATGCATTAAGTTTCCTCATTTGGATAAGGAATTTACATTACGTGCAGATCCCCAACCTTTTGAGTATTGTAGATTCCTCGAAGGATGGTATCGACATGATCACTATTGTCCATCAACAGATAAATATGCTCCACCTCACATAATCCCTAACGAAACACGCATTGATCCTGATACACTCCCTAACAATGATCTGAAACCATCATCTCATAACCAAAACACATTTTCCAATCCATTATCTTCCGCTAGTCAACCATCTTCCACCAATCCTCCTCCCACTAATCAATCATCTTCTTCCACTAATCAAGCTTCTTCTTCCAACAACAATTATTCTTCCACCACACCATCTTCTTCCTCACCTAGCCAACCTTCTTCATCCAACCACACCTCTTCTATTAAGATACCTCCTCCTATGAATAACCAACCTTCATCCTTCAATCCACCCCCTTCTTCTTATAACCCATTCTCTTCATCTTTTAAAACTACCAAACTGACTTCCCCACCACATGAGGTACCTATTGATCCCCCATCCCACACATTTAAAATCATTGACATAGGATACGGTGAATATCAATTTCAAAAGATGGCAGACTCCTTTTATATCAACAAATCCCCACATAGCTATGGCAAACCTAATGCTCCACATATGAGAATCCATCCCACTTACCAAATGGGACAGTCAGTTTGGAAAAAAATTTGGTTATCTTGACAACGAACATATTCCAAGTTCTTCAGGATCTTGGTTATATAATGATGACTTTGCTCCATGTTATGAGTCCCCTCAATTTACCAAAGCTCACCGAATAATGAAAAACATGCGATGGAAGGGTAAAGGACTCAGTCCAAATGAACAAGGTCGTTTAGACCCGATAAATTGCACACAACATCACGGTAAACATGGTCTAGGTTTCAAGGTGTTTGATGTTTCTCCCATAATAATTTCAAGTGACAATGATGACACCAGTTCTAATAATGACATCAGGTCTCCATGTAGTCTTTTTGAGGACCTCGCTGAAACACATCTTTACTTTGAACATTTATCTGTTTATGTCATCAATTTTGAGCCTACACATCTGAGTCTCATAGACCATGGCCAACCACATCATGCGGCCATGGACATGTTCCAAAATGATGAAGCCATCGAAGAATTCCTTGGAACTCGTGACCAAATCCCTACTTCCGACCATAGAAAATGATTTGAAATCAATCTAAATGAATCGGCCTATTTTGGCGAAGAGATAAAATATTCAGATCCTTCACCCTCGAAAAATTTGGATCAGAAGCACAAACAAAGGATTTCCCATAGTCAAAACCTCACCACCACCCTATCCAACAAACATGCCAACAAATAGTTCCAACATTACACACTAAAATATTGTACCAACTCACCTCAAACACCCGACACCAATGACCTACATCAACCATTAGCATCATTCTCCGAAAAGGATACATCTAAAATGCTTGTAGAAGAAACAAAAGACATAAACATTGGCACCACCGAACAGCCAAAAATTTTACAACTTGGCATTAGTCTGTCTGACCAAGAATGCATGGAATTCACAACACTCCTTATTGAATTCCAAGATATATTTGCATGGACATATAAGGACATGTCAGGCCTGGACCCATCTCTTGTAGTACACCATCTTGTGGTACATCCAGATGCAAAACCTTGTAAAGCAAAAACTACGCAAAATACATCCCCAAGTTGCATTGCTTGTCAAATTCAAACTCGATAAACTCTTGGAAGCTCAACTTTATCAAACCTATTGATTATTCAGCAGGGATATCTAACATAGTTCCCATCATCAAGAAAACTCTCGGCATCAGAATATGCACAGACTTCTACAACATCAACAAGGCTTGTCCCAAAGCTGACTTTACCTTGCCAAATATAGACATGATTGTTGATTCTACGGCAGGCCATGAAATTCTCTCCTTAATGGATGGATTCTATGGTTACAATCAAATACGTATTGCTGAAGGGGATCAACATAAAATGGCATTTACTACACCATGGGGCACCTTTTGTTATAAGGTCATGCCTTTCGGCTTGAAAAATGTTGGTGCCACCTATCAACGAGCAATGATTGTCATCTTCCATGACATGTTACATGATATCATGGAAGATTATGTTGATGATATATTAGCAAAATCCAAAACATGAATAGGGCATCCCAGTGTGTTGAGACACATTTTTGATAGATTACGCGAGTATAAGGTTCATCTTAACCCAAAGAAATGTGTGTTCGGAGTAACCTCTGGTAAATTATTAGGGTTTATTGTCTCATGAAGAGGCATAGAAGTGGATCCTGCCAAAGTCAAAGCCATTATGGAAATGCCTCCTCCTCAAAACCTAAAACAATTACATAGTCTTCAGGGAAAGATACAATCTATTCGGTGTTTCATATCATAGTTGGCTGACAAGTGCCATCACTTTAATTAGTTACTCAAGAAAGATGCACACTTTCACTAGAACCATGATTGCTAAGACTCTTTTGCTAAGTTAAAAGAATACCTCTCTAGTCCACCCATTCTTATGTCACTAGTTGCCAATAAACCCATGTTGCTTTATACATCTACCACTGAACATGCCATAGGAGCTCTACTAGCACAACATAATGATCAAGAAAAAGAACAGGTTGTATATTACCTTAGTCAAACACTTATTGAGCATGAAGTACGTTATTCCCAAATCAAAAAAGTATGCTTAGTGGTCACCTTTGCATTCCATAAGTTACGTCATTACTTGCTCAATCACACAACTAAGTTGATTGCCAAAATTGATCCTCTCAAGTATTTGTTGTCCAGACCCATTCTCATGGGAAGAATGTCTAGTTGGGTCGTATTACTTAGTGAATTTGATGTCGAATTTGTTCCACAAAAATCAATTAAAGGACAAGCCCTTGCAGACCAACTTGCCGAGGCACCCCTTCCTGGCACAGAACCACTTCAGTTCTCTTTTCCTGATGAAGATATTCTACACATAGACATCGCGCCAGCTTGGACTCTATTTTTTGATGGATCTTGTAATCTCCATGGCTCAGGGGCTGGTATTTTTCTTATCACACCCAACGGACATGTTATCCCCAAATCATTTCACTTAGCATTCCCATGTACCAACAATATCGCAGAATATGAAGCTCTCATCGTAGGATTAAAAATGGCTATATCTTGGAATCTTACAGAATTAGTTGTATTTGGTGATTCTTTACTTATCATCAAGCAAGTTACCGATGAATACCAGGTCAAGGATGAAAAACTTATCCCATATAAATGCATGGTGGATAGTCTTTGAAGCTATTTTCGATTAATTAGCTTTGATCAAATTCCCAGAATTCATAATAAATATGCCAACGCTATGGAAACCATCAAATCCCTATTAGAAATTACATCTAGTCAACCCCAGGCTTATTTTCTTGTCAAACATCTCTTAATGCCAGCCTATGATCTTCCTGAAAACACTATGGTATGTGAGATCGTGGGTCCGAATAACCCTTGGTACCACGATCTTTATACCTTCATTCATGATAAAACATTTCATGCTGACATGAAACCAATGCATAAACGTGCTTTAGCACAATGTTCTTCTCGTTACACCATTTTAGCATAAACTCTTTATAAACGAGGATATGATGGCACCCTTCTCTGATGTCTTAATCAGGAAGAAGCCTCGAGTGTCTTAGTTGAAAGTCCATTCTAGGTATCTGTGGAGCACACACGAATGGTATAGCCTTAGCCAAGAAAATCCTACGAGTTAGATATTATTGGCCCACCATGGAAAGTGACGCATGTCATTTTTTCAAATGTTGTCAAGCATGTCAAAAGCATGGAAATCTTATCCATGCACCTTCCCAGGCATTACAATCGATAACCACACCATGGCCCTTCTCTCAATGGGGACTTGACCTCATTGGTAAAATCAGACCAACATCGTCTGATGGACATAAGTTCATCATTACCGCTACCAATTACTTCACTAAATGGGTAGAAGCTATGCCTCTCACATATGTTACCACTAGCCAAATATCAAAATTCATTTTTAATAATCTCATCTGTCGATTTGGTATTCCATCCGCTCTGGTTGCAGATAATGGAAAATCATTTAAAAACCAGGATGTAAAAGACCTAGCCAAACATTTTCACATCAAACTTAAATGGTCCACTCCATACTACCCTCAGGGTAATGGTCAAGCGGAAGCAACCAATAAGACCTTAAAATCCATCATGGAAAATATTGTCAACACCCATGGACGTAATTGGCATACTCAAATTTACCCCGCTCTTTGGGCTTACCATACATCTTACCGCATGCCTACCAGAGCCACCCCATTTTCCCTTGTTTATGGTTGTGAAGCCATTTTACCTATTGAGATAGAACTCCCATCCTTGAGGATCTCCCTTAAAGATGTAATTAATGAGGATGAATACTGACAGTCACGACTTCAAGAGCTTGAGCTTCTCGATGAAAAATGACTTAATGCTCTCAATCATCTTCAAGTCTATCAAAACCAACTAGCAACACAGTTATCATAAAAAGGTAAGACCCAGAGAATTTGAAATTGGTGACCTCGTTTTAAAAGAAAATCAAAATAATACCACTAAAGAACGAGAAAAACAAGGAAAATTTGAGCCTAATTGGTTAGGACCCTATGTAATTATAGCTAAATTTGGCTCTGGAGCCTATAAATTGGCCACTGAAGATGGTCAAGATCTTGATGAACCAATGAATGCAATTCATTTAAAGAAATTTTATCCTTGAGATGTTCACTATTCCGGGAAACAACGTGTACATTGTTCCTTCTGTCTTGTTTATCTCTGAATAATTTAAATTTATTCATTTCCATTGGCAGATATTTTTTTATCAAAATCACATCTTCATATTTATCATCATGAGACAAGTGCTAATATAGATCCTATTAAGTTTGTGAGTACCATATTTGTTATAATATCTTTCATTTTCAGTTACTTTCACCTGTGGTCATACCTCGAAGCTTATTGATGGTAATACATTCCCTTCAAAGACATTCTCTCTTTCATAACAAAGCTCTAAAAAAATTTACCCAGTTCGTTTGGTTGTCTATCTCAGTCTTCAGTGTTGAACTCTCGTGTCCTACTAGTTATGTGGGGTTGAGATTGGGGGCAGACGTTCCTTCTCAAATACAAAACGCTATTGTAAAAATCCATCAATTCAATAACTTATGAATAATTCATCGTCACATCTTTCGTCCTTCATAGTCTTTGGTGTTGAGCCCACACTTCTTCCTGGTAATATGAGACTAGGAATGGAGGAAGGTGCCCTTACTCATCTACGTCTTGTCTTTGGTGATAAATCCTTGCCTCTTACAAGTGGCATGGGGCAAATCGTAGAGGGTCATTCTCATAAAATCATAAACACATTGTAAAATATTCAAAAACAAAACAAAAAAGAAGAAAAGGGACTTCACTCGCCTATATTTTTCCTTCGGTGATGAGCCCTTACTTATCACTAGTAGCATGGGGCAAGGCATAGAGAGTCATTTCAAAAATACTAAATCTTACAGTGCTTGCAAATTATAGAATCCCCAAAAAGGTGATTTAGATGCCTAAGTGAAGAGAGAACTATCCCTTAACCTCATATCTTACCAATTAGCAGGCCACATAATTGTCTAAGTCTAACACGTGACTCATAAAGTGAAAGCTATTTTTGAAACTGGTTCAGTACCGTTATGAAGAATGAAGTCACAATTTCCCAAAGAGATTGTTGTTAGCATTTGTCTCTATATTCATTGTCTACCTCCTACGTCCTTATTGATTCTCGGTGATGAGCCCACACATCTTACTACTTGTGTGGAGTCAATAATGGAGCTGGACTTATTTTGATCATATCATCACCACCATATCCTGCCAATGGAAAAAGAATTTGTGTTATTCTGAGCATAAGCTACAACACAGAACATGGTACATATGGATAATATCCTGATTTATCACCTCTCAAAAATAAGTCTGCACTCTGGTCCATAAATTACCAGTCATAGTGTAAAAATCCACAAACAGTGTGAAAATCATCAAAAATCTAAAAATATTTGAAAATCGTCAAAAACCCAAAAACATTAGAAACAATCATCTAAAAATCCAACAAAAAAATTAGAACTTATCAAAAACTCCAAAAACATTAGAAACACTTGTCAAACATCCAAAAACATTAGAAAGAATCGTCAAAAATCTGAACACATTTGAAAATCGTCACAAAAAAATAATAATAATAAAAATAAAAATAAATAAAAAATAAAAAATAAATAAATTAGAAACGATTATCAAAAATCCAAAAAAAAAACATTAGAAAATCTATATATATATATATATATATATATATATATATATATCATAAACAAAATACAAAAATGTTGTAAAATCACAAAAACTCTAAAAATACCAACACAATTTAACCTTTGAACTATTAACCCCAATGGATGATCCAATCACTTTATGACTACCGAATTCAAAACACTTCTCCTCGCATGAATCCTCGCTTGTGGAAAATCCGGCTCTCATTGCTTCCTTGTTTGAGGATAATGACCCAATGCTTTACTATGTCCCCATACCCCTACTTGGGGGCACATCTAATCAATCCTCACTATAGAAAATGTTAGGGATATGTTTACTGGTTCTTGTGTTGCATTATTAGTTATAAATTATTAATTGCTTTCTTGTATCTTGATATATTATAGGGGGGCATATTGATTTTATGTATCTTAGTGTTCTCTCTAATATTCTTATGTTATCTGATTGTATGTCATACTGGGGCATCATATTTTATGGATGACCTCTATCTATGATCTCTTCCATTTGCATATCATATTGGGGCATCAAACCTTTTTGATGGCCCCCTGTCTATGCTATCACACATATTACAGTCTAGTCATTGTGATAATTTTATATCACGATGCATCATGTTATGTGTTATATTAAAATTAAGATGTTTTTTATCACGTGATTATCTTCCTACATGATCAACATTTTACTTTGCACCCCATCCATTCACCCATACTAATACATTCCCCAGTTTGGGAATCTTACTTGATCACCATTGCAGTTTGTGAATCCTACTTGACGATCTTTCTCAAGTAGCATTCACTATCCAACAACTCCTCCTCCCCCACCATGCTCACCATGTATTTGATCCATTCATCCTCGTTCCTCATTTTTACTCCTCCACCACTTATCCCCATATTACCCTTCTCACCATTCTTGTCCCCTCTCACCCATTTATATTCTTTACTTTCACCCTTTTTCTTCCCACTTGACAATCTTACTTAATAACCCCTTCTATATGGAATCCTCAGTGGAGGTTTACCATCTCCCTAAGATCTTCCCGCTGTAGAATCTTCTTCACCACCTCCCCTCTCATCAAACAACACTCACCACTGCACACATCTTCCCATTCCACCTCTTCTGCTTCTCACTCTCACATCATTACTCTCACCATGCGGGCATCCCAATTAAGGATTCCCCTCACAACCTCTGCCCTTCACTACATATATTTCTTCATCCATTCATGTTACACTCCTTTGTTTCCTTTCTTTCTTGTTATCACCTCATCTCATATCCTATTCCAATCAGGCATACCTCGCTCACTCTTTTCTCATCCTTCCCCAAATTTGTCTTATGCCTAGTCATCCTACTTATACACTCTCATAGTATGGAAAATTCACTTGAGGGTTCCCCTTCAGTCCATTTTTTCATACCCTATTCCCACCAACTCTATCTTCATCCTTCTTCTTCTTCATCTTGGCGATCTTACTTAACCATTCCGGTCGCATGACAATCTTACTTAAGACTTCCACTTAAGGTTGATCTGCCCTATGGCCTTCCCCCATCCCATCATATTTCCCCCATCTTATTTCTCCCACATCTTGTCATGATCATCATCTTCAACCTACCATTCCACCCCTGTCCCCAATATCAATTTGTCTTTCTCTTTGCATATCATCCATGTCGGTTAGGTGATTTTACGAAACCTCTCCGACAGCATTCCGATCTTACTTAAGATATTCCATCATCACATCTTAAGCATGACATTTCATCTTACACTCACCCATCACTCCACAATCTCACCATCCATCTTTCCTCTTCATTTCCCATCATCACATCTTTTTACCACCACTATCACCCTCCTCTGCTTGGTAATCTTACTTAACCACTCACCCGGCATGGCAATCTCACTTAAGAGTCCCTCTTAAGGATGATCTGTCACCTTGCCTTTCCCCATCACTACACACCCTTCACCCCTCACTTTTTCTCGGCATTCCCCATTATCACATCCTTTCACCTCCTTTTCCATTCTTGCAAACACCACTTCTCACCTAACCACTTTTCATCTCCAGTTTTTCTCACTTGGAAATATTACTTAACCACTTCTGTCACATGACAATCTTATATCAGGGTCCTCCCTACGCTTAACTTTTCATCATGAAATTCTCCCCCGCCTCATTCTTTGTTCACTTTTTTGATCGCTTCTTCCACCTGGTATCTCGTACTACCCAATTTTCTCTCCTAATATTATCCTTTCTCCGTATATCCTCTTACAACATACATCTAATCTCTTATGCCTACAATCACGTTCTTTTCCCCCATTTTCCCCTTTTTGATCCATCATCCTTCATACTGTTTCTTCCCATTCTTTTCATGTCTTGTTTCTTCATCCTCACCTTGTTCATCCTCATCAGCCGTATCCTCTCCTCGCTTTCACCTAGTCCCAATTCATCCCTCCCATTTTCTTTACTTTTTCCACTTCATCTTCTCAAATCCCCCCCACATTTCTACCCACACACGTATTCGTCATTATTGTTAACATTCCTCTATCATTCTTTCATCATCATCTTTTATTCCCGTGCTAATAATTGTAAGTGAGATTTCCCTAAAAATCATCAATCCTCATTCCGCACAACCTCATTAACTCCCTTGGACCTTCTAGAGTTTCCCTTCATTCCTTCCCTCATATAAGCCCACAACTCATTGTAAGGGGGATTTCCCTAACATCCCTTTTTTGGCGTTACCCTTTCCAATCCTCGTTAGCTTTCTCCTTTTCTTTATTTTTTCTCTCACCCTTCCCCACCACTCATTGTAAGGGGGATTTCCCTAACATCCCCTCATTAGCATTGCCTCTTCTATCCCCCATTCTCTTTTCTCTCCTATTCGTTTCCCTCAATCCCACCCTTTCTTGTCATTTCTTACCCATCTCTCCATCTACTCTTTTCCCTCTTTAAAATCTTTACTGTCTTCATCATACATCCTTTTTCTATTTTCTCTTCATCCTAGTATCATCATTTCATGCATCTCCACATCTTTTCCAATAGATTGCATTCCTCCCCTCTTTCTTCTTTGAACATTCCTTATATTGTTCCCTTTCCACTTATTACCCCTTTTATGTATTTCCTTCTTTCTACATCATTTTCTTTGTTATCCTCTTCTTTATCCCACCCCTCATCTTATTTCCCTTCCCCTGTATCGTCTTCTTCCTGTTTTTCCATCACATTTCCTCCTTACTTATCCATCAATAACCTAGCTCTTTCAGTGTTTTCCTGTCTTTTTTTTTATCATACCACCCTCTACATGCATCTCCATATAGTCTGTTCCATATTCTTTACCTTCGTCTTCCTTGCAATGACACGATTCCTTCAATCTTCTCCCTCTATTCGCTCTATCTTCATTTCCTCTCCCCTAATTTTCACGTTCTTCTGACCACTTCTCCTTTTCTTTACCACCCCTACCTTTTCATTCATTTTGTATTTGTTTCTCTTCTTTTCTCTATTCTTTTTCACACTTTTTTCGCCCCTCATAGTTTCTTTTTTTTCTCCATTCTATTTCTTCTTTCGTCCTCTTTCCATAATCATCCATTTCACCCCCTACTCCCACCTCATTTTTTCCTTCTTATTTATCCTTTCCTGTTTCCTACTTTTCTCAGCTCTATCATTTCTTTCACTTTCACACATCCCTCTTTACTATCTCTGTTGCTTCCTTCATTTTGCACATCTCTCTATTTTATCCCTTCACCCTCTACTTTGTCATTTTCCTGTTTTTACCTTGTTTTTCCTTCATCATTCCCTTCTTCCCCTATCATCCCTCTCTCTTATTTCTAACTCTTTCATTCTTTTTTTCCCCTCCCCTATCTCCCTTACTCTTCTCGTAATCAACCCCCAATCCTATCCATTCCCTTTTCTCTTTCCCAAACACCATCACACCTAACATTCAAGGTCAATTGAATCCTTTCTCCATTTACATCATGAAATCATTCCAATCTCTTCCTCTCCATTTTCATCATATTATCTGTAGAATTCATCTCTCCTCTTTTCGAGAGCTCTGTAGTATATTCCATTCTCATCAATCCTCTCGAGGGGGCATCACCACATATATCCATAATCACATCCTCTCATGACATATTTTTCTTGGAGGATACTATGACATCCGTCACTCACCACTTTCTATTCTCCCCAACAAACATTTTCTCTACCTTTTGCTTAAGAAAAGTAAATTGAATTTTTCGCCCATCCCATCTACTTTCTTTGAAAGGACACTACTTTCACAGTACCCTTCCAAAGAGAGGCAAATGTAGACACCCTAATTTCACATATGTCCTAAATCAATTATTTCCCTTCCTCATTTCCCATAAAAATATACTTCAAATTAATCAAATATAATTTGATTAATTATCCATTTCAAAATAATAATAAAAACCCAATCCTCACCGCATGTCATTATTCTCCATGTTTTTCTACTATTGAATTAAAAATTCAAATTCAAATCCTCACCCATTCTTCATGGTCCCCACTCACTTAAAATCCTCCACTTATGAATTAAAAATATAATTCAAATATTCACCCATTCTTCGTGGCCCCCACTCATCTAATCTTGCCCACATTTTCAAACCACTCACCTAATCTTGCCCACATTTTCAAACCACTCACTTAATCTTGCCCACATTTTCAAACCATGATTACTTAAATTACTCTAAGTTAATCACTCTCCCAAGATATAAATACAACCTTACCCCTCCCCTCTAAGGACATGGAGAATAAGCTTGAATGTCATATCTAAGCTTTTGCATCCTTTGAGCAAAGAACATCCTTCTGCCTCATCATAATGCCCAAATAGCCTCATAATCACTTTTTCCCATCTGGTGCAAAGTAAGAGGATCGTTGTTGCAGGAAGGTCTTGCTCCGTCTTGAAGTAAAACACCTACATATCACACAATCAGGGCTGAATCCAAGTTCCTAGACCATTCCGAGGTTTTCTACAGAACGCGAAGGAGGAGGTATGATTATTGGTATTTTATTTCCTTGTTAGTAGTGTATTTTTCCTAGCTTACAGTTAGTTATACCAAAATATCATGAGGGAAATATGGATGAAAGATGCTCGTAATCCTAATGTTGACATGACAAAGGGGTCAAAGATGTGACTTGTACGCAGGAAGAGGGATCTCCAAAGGTGGTGTTCCTTAAGTCTATGCCCCAACTCTAGAAAAGGGAAAGAACAATAGTAGAAAGTTGATCAATGTGGGAAGCTTTCGGAAAATGTTGATAAAAGAAGGTTGATCAATGCGGAAAACCTTCCAGATGCCATAATAACAGAGTAGCCATCCTTCGAGGGTATGGTCTACTTTATACATAATATGGATGACAAGAATAATGTGATAGCCGTCCTTCAAGGGATTGGTCTATTTCTTTTGATTTTGCTTTGATTTTGATTTGTATACTTTTTTTTCTTTTGTATTTGCATGAACAACTGTCCTTCGAGGGATCAGTCTATTTTTTATAACTTTTATTTTTCCTTTTACATACATGAATTTGAGCTTCACATGGGGGAGAGCTGGGAATAACTAAGTAAACCACTTAAGAGGGGATAAGGAATGTACAAGAGACACCCTGGACCCTTCACATGGCTGCAATAGGAGAATGAGAAGATAATGGATGTAATGGTTACGGGAACACATCAAAGTAGTGAAGGCAGACCGCATAATTCAAATTATTGCAATGATAAATGGAAGGGGCTAAATATGGCAGAACAATCTAAGGATGTAACTAAGTTCTCATTGGTAGATATGCTAATAGTAGACTGGTCACAAGTGCAATGCATTAAGAGGTTCCATTTCTAGTTTACCACCACGAGAGGGAAGACGGTGTAGTTGTAATAAGATGAGATGATAGACAAGTAGGAAATGAAACTAACATATGACCACAATGGTGGATTTAAATGAAAATAAATGATGATGCCCTAAGAGAGACATAAACATAGAAGGACAATCATGGCCTCAAAGGAGGGCTTGATGAAATAAATGGTGTCCCAAAAGAGACACACATATAGCCACAATGGTGGACTTAGAGAAAAAGGTCCCTCAATGGAGAGACAAACATGGCCTCAAAGGAGGGCTTCAATGAAAAAGATGATACTCTCAAAAGGTACACAAACATAAAAGAACAAATATGGCCTCAAAGGAGGACCTAGAATGAGATGAGGATCTGGATATAATTAATTTAGATTGAATGGATGTGAATAAGGTAAACAAGACAATGTCAAAGAGTGAAGTCACCTAGTAACAAGGGATTTGTACATATGAGATGCCCAAGGGTGAGGGAAGGTTGTTCCCCAAATGAGTTAAATGTGAAGGAGGTAAAGGATGTTGAAAGAGCTTAGATGAGATTGTTTTAGATTTGGATGGGGTAAATGATCAGAGACCACAAGTGTGCTTAGTAAGATAAGCGGCATTGATGAACAATGGAGGGCATTCCTTAGGAGGAATGACATGGGTTGGATGGATATTAAGGGATGATGTGGATGGAGGGATCATGGGAGATCCGACAGATGGGATATGGATTGGATTCAAGGTAGATGGAGAAGGAACTTTCCCCTGAATGAGGAAATCATCTTTCTCAATAAGGTTGTGGACGATTGACCGAAAGGCCTTACAATGTTTGATGTCATGGCCTGGGGTACGATGATAGGCACAACTGCAATTAGGATTGAACCATGATGGCTTGGGACCATAGGGATTAAAGGCTTTAATAGGAGGAAGTTTGATGGCAGATGTTCGAGTTAAATGTCGAAAGATATCTGCGTATGACCCCATTGAAGTGTCATGGGGAAGGTAACTCTTATGGGTTTTGATAGGATGTCTCAGACTTGGAGTTAGGAGAAAATGTGGATGTAGATTGTATGTGTGATATTTGTGTTTTGGAGGACAAATCAAATTTGGTTGAAGGATGATATTGTTTGGATGTGGATTGATTATTGCAAGATGTCGTAGATGGAAAAACTGATCCTGACATGGATGTTGTGGCATTGGATTGTTGAGAAGAGGGAAAACCTGAATGTTTCCATGGATGCGCAGGGGACTGTCGGGGATGTTTTCCCCGAGCCTTAGACTTCAACTGAGAAGATTTACCTCTAGCAGGGATGACAATAATTTCAACCGGAGGATCTGATAGTGGTGGTGTGGTTATTAATGGAGAAACTGTCCTAAAACAAGATGAAGATGTTAATGAAGAGATAGGTGTTTGTATGATGCGATTAATGATATCTATGTGAGATGTGGATTGTTTCAATTTTGGCATGGAAAGAGATGATTTTGTAGAGGGATAAGGTAAAGCATCTTTATTTGATTTAGGTAGATGTGTTGGTTCAGTAGGTGATTCAAGGGGTATATTTGATAGGGTTACAGATCGAGAGGATTTGGTTGGTGTGATAGAAGGATTATATAAAGAATATTTGGATATACTGGGTGATTTGGCCACGGGTAAGGTTGTCAAGGTAGAGATAGGTGGACTTGTTGATATGATAGGTATAGGGGTCGTTGGGATAGATAAAGATGTAGGCACTTTTGGAATATGTGGAGATGTGAGTGATGTGATAACCGATGGAGTAGACCTTATGGGTAAGGGTAATGTAGCAAATGCAGGAGCATTTTCAGATGTAGAAGTAGAAGGGACTGGTTGTTTCATAAATGTTTCAAGGGGTAAGAATGATATGTTAGCTAATGGGGTTGATGTCGAAGGTAGGGTTGTAAGGGTGCATGTAGTAGAACTGAGTTTAGTTGGGATGGTTGTGAGAAAAGTAGGTGTAGTAACAAGTGTATTTGATGCAGATATGGGTGAAGAAATAGATGGGAGAGATGTAAGGATATGTGTGGATACGAGTGGGGCTGAAATAAGTGCTAAGGATGAATCTAATGTGATAGATTGGGGTGTGTTTGAAGCGGTGGAAATGGATGATATAGTTGAATTTGATGTGGATGTGATAAGGATAGGAGAAGGTGTAGGTTCAGGATAGGTAGTGAAAGTTGATGTAGGTGTGACAGGTTCTGAATAAGAGGTGGGAATAATGTCCACTGTGGGAACATGTGGAGTTGGTGATAAGATAAGATCTTGATTGACAGTGTCAACCATACAAGCATTTGATAGTTGAGATGTAAAGGGGGTGATGTGATTTTTTGGTGGTTGATTAGTTTGTGCAGTGGAGTTATCAATTTGGATATCCCCTTGATTTACAAGTTGTTGGACACGATCTTTGAAGGAACGACATCTCTCAATGTCATGACCTTTGACTCGATGATATTTACAAAAGTGGGCCTCGTGATACCAAATAGGCTTGGCTTGCGAGTTGTCCATGGGTCGTATGGGAGGCAGTTGGATAGAGTTTACACTCATCAACTTATCAAATACAAAACTGTATGATTCTCCTAAAGGAGTGTAGTTGGTTGTTGATTGAGGAGATCGTTGTTGAGACCATGTGCTTGATGTAGATGGGGATGAGGGTTCAATGACCACAGTGTTGGCTGCAGCCTTGAACTCGTCATTATGTGTGAATGGTTTAGTGGATTCAATTTTTGATTTAGTTGAACTTAGTTTAAGATGACCCTGCTCAATGGCACGGGTTTCGAGCTTGCGAGCCATTGTGAAAGCTTCATCAAAGGTTCAGAATGATTGGATCTGCAAAGTGGATGATATATGTTTGGCACACGAATGTGAGAATAAGTCGATGAGTTCGGTTTGTGGGATAGTGAAGGATAGTTGGTTTATAACATCATGCCATTGTGTGATGAAGTCGGCGATGGGCTTGTTTTCATACTGTCGAATGGTATATAGATCAACGATAGTGGTTTTACATGTGATATTGATAGAAAAGTGTTCTAAGAACAACTGTGCAAGTTGAGTGAAAGAGAATAAGGAATGTCGTGGGATACTGTTATACCAGTCCAACCTGGGACCAGACAAAGACATGGGGAAAGTGTGAAGAAGTAAATCATGATCATGCGCAATAAGACAACATGTGTGTTTAAATGCGAGGAGATGTTGTTGGGGATCTTCTTTATTATTGAACTTATTAAATGCAGGAAGTTTCCAATGAGGAGGGTAGGGTTTAATTGGAACCGACAGATGAATCGGTTCATTACAGATTTGTTCATAGGATAAGGTGTTTCTTGGGTGGTACGGTAATGGTTTTTAAACTGGCCAACCGATTCATTAAGGCATGAATTGAATCACTCGAGGTGTTGTAAGGTTGAGATTGGATTGGCTGTGTGGTTTGAAAAGTAGTTTGATAAGGTGAATGATGTGTTTGTGGGTGTGTGGGTGTTTGGTGAAGCGTCTGATAAGGTGGTTGATAAGTTTGTGGATAGGATGTTTGTGGAATGGTTTGATAAGACAGTTGATTAATTTGTGGATATGTAGGTGTTGGAGGGACTACTTGGCAAAGACTAACATGTGTCACAGGTTGGGATTGTTGCATAGGCTAGTGTTGAGCAATAGGGGCATGATGATAAGTGGGGATATGTGTGTTAAGAATTGGAGATGGCTGGACAGGCCTATTAATGGAATTGTCAAAATGGGATGTGGGTGGAATGCGATCCACCAATTTTGGAGATTGGGAGGATTGAGAGATTATAGGAGATTTCTGGAGTAAGAAGTCATATATGGGGTTAGGAGGAGATTTGAGTGTATCTAGAGGAGAAGGAGATGGTGGTGTGATTGATTTAGGAAGACTGGCTTGACGAGGGATATGAGGGTTGGTGTCAAGGTGGGGAGAATTTTGTATGACATGGTTCTCATGAGGTGAGACCATGGAGACTGGAGATTGGGTGACTGAAGGCGTGGTTTTGAGTTTAGAATCTTGTTGAGTGAGATCATCAGAGGAAGTAACTTTATTGGATAGAGTAGATTGTTGTTTTGTCTCGATTTGGGAGAGAGCGACAATAGGTGTGAAATAGAGAAACATCTGTTTATGTATGTTGTTGACAAACAAATCAAGCAGAATATTTTTTAGCATCATGATTAATTTAGAGGATGTGAACATAAAAGAAAAGTAGGTAATGAAGGTTCCTAAAGGAGTCTAAAGCTGGTTTCAGGTATTTATGGATTGGAAGATGTCTGAGACGGTTTCCTATTGGGTGTTTAGGTCCTAATCAGTTAACCAGGTGAGAGGAATGTTTGGATGTGTTAATTATGTTTATGCAGTCTCAGGCAAGTGTGTGATAAGTGAAATGCAGAGAGTTAAATTCTTTACTTAAGCTATGTGATCAGGCAGGATGCAGAAGGTTCATTTTAGACCAAAATGAAATGTGACGTTCGATGTATACAGACACTCAGGAAAGGGAAAGTTTGATGCAAAAAAGAGAAAATAGAGAAAAATGAGAAATACCTGGAGAATCGCTTATTGGTGTTATGTGATTGTACTTGATGATGGTGTTTTTAGAAGTGCCAGTTAGTGACCTGAAATGCCTAGGTACCCTAAAATGGCACCGTTTAGAGTTGCAGATGAGGCCAGTAAAAATGAGTGTTTTTTTTTTGTTTTGCAAAATGGTCTTTGACAACGTGTTTAATGGTCGTGCAAGGTCATGAGTTTCACCTGCAAAAAAATAATAAATTAATTATGTTGATATGGATAAGAAAAGAAGATATAATGTTAATGACCTTGTTATTGTCAAAAAAAAGAAGCTTAATAACTATAATAGTTAATTAATTGCGAAAAATTGTTCTAAATAATTAATTTTTGGGTGAAAACAAAGGTAAATATGTGTAATGACACAACCTAAGCGAATACCACTTAAATATCGATATTTATAAAACTATTAGCAAAATAAACTAAGTCAATAACTAATTTCTAAAAAAAATAATTAAGCTAAGATAACTAAATAATATCAACTTAATAAAAATTTAATAGATACTAAGGTAAAATAAGAATGAACTATACATTAAAAATAATGAGTGAAATTAATGAATTAATATAAATAAGATAATATGTTGTTAAACAATAAACTATACTATCAAAACAATACAAATTTATTTATGTAGTGAACTAGTGATAAGAATACTTATAAATTAAATAATTTATTAATGTCCTATATTCTACAATAGTCAACCGACAAGATATGAAAATGATAAGATATCTACAATAATGGGATGAGAAAAGGAAATTAAGAGCAATATCTTATCAAACTTTCTCATTGACACAACTTTATTCACTTTTAGGTATGCCACAGATGGTCCTACTACACATGGACATGGATTTTCATATAACATCTAAACAAGAAATATATAATTGACTATGGTATGATAAAATGTCTGGTAAAGAATTTTGAGCCAATTTTTATGAAGAAATCATACAATCAAGTTAATCAAGAGCTTGCATGAAAAACTGAGTTGGGAAATACTGGAAAGATCAATGTGATCATATCAAGTGGATTTGGTGGTGTTATAACATAGATCCAAAACATGTTGAATAAGGAGGAACAACACGTAAAATAAGGAAATTCGTTTAAATGAGTACAGAATATAAGTGTGGCACACATAATTCTATAGTGGATACCCAAGTTATGGTGAATTTGGGAGATGTTAGATGGACGTTGCATAAATCATACGGGCTATATAATGAGTGGTGAGAGGATGGAAACGTGGATAAATGGCCTAGGATGAAAGGAATGGGAGTCGTGCAGGTCATACTATGCATGGACATAGCTTAGTTGTATGATGACACAGAGTATCACAAGAACCTTAAGCGTGTAAATATAAGTGGATATGGTGCTATGAGGATATGATCACTGCCTTGAAATAATTATAATCGATGCTATAAGGAACTGTATAGTTCTTATCCATGGAGCTTATGTGAATTTGAAATGGAGCTGGAAATAGTGTAAAGCATTGAATAGGGAATAAGGAGGGCGAGAATGGAGAGATTGATAGAAGGGAATTCATGGTGTTCAGTTGGGAATGGTGGGTCTGAGTGGGAGTGAAGGATAATGATGAGGCAGGTTTTGTTTGGGGAGGGTGTAGAGGAAGTAAGTTCGGGAGGAGATGACAGGAGCTCAAATTGGAATCGGGTGTGGCCAAGATGGCCAGGTGTTGGGTGAGGGAGTTAAGTCTGTGGGAGGTGAGAGTAAGAGAGATTATGGTGGAAGTTGAAGGTGAGGGGAGTGGAGAGGAGAGTGGAGGTCGGTGGAGATGGGGAGTGTTGGGAATTGCACAAAGAGGAGTGGAGGTCGTGGATGGTTAGGGAGAAAGTAGACTCAATCTGAAGGAGCTCGTGAGTGGAGAGGGAGAGTGGGAGGGCTTGAGTAAAAGCTCAGGAAGAGTGGGAGAGGTCGAGAGTGATGGAGGAGTGAGGTCAGAGGCTGGGATGGGAGGTCGGCTGGGTGAGCAAGGTGAGAGAGGCTAGGAAGGAAGGAAGTGGGAGTGGGAAGGAGTGTGGTGGTGGGCAAGCTGGAGTCATGTGGGTTGAGAGTTGGGATGTGGGATAGGGAGATGAGGTAAGGGAAGTGATGGAAGTTAGGATCAGAGACTCGCGTGGAGAGATAGAGGTGTAGGGAGCTTGCATGGAGAGGTGAGGTGGATGCTCATGGTGGTAGCTCGGTTGTGTGTGGAAAGGAGATGTGGCCGAGATGGCCGAGTGGAAAGGTGAGGAAATGATTAGGGGGGTGGGTTGTGTGAGGTAGCTTAGGATAATAATAGTAATGATTTTTTTTGTAATTTTTTTTAATTTTAACGTCTTATTATAATTAATACTAAAAATACATTGATGTTATTTATAAATTAAAACATCTAAGATCATCTAGTTTTTAAAACAAACCTCGAAGCACTTACCGCAAAATCTTGATGAAGCTCGATGAAGAACCAGAAGTACTTACCATCAAGATGACTGAAACCTATTAAATGTAAAGATGACACGACAAGGAGGGAGATAATACCAAACTCTGGAACCAGGTGAGTCAGGAAAATAAAATATTTGCAAAATATTACATGACGACACTAGGAAAATAATAAATTACACAATTAAACTTGAAAACATATCCAAATGATAAGGTTAATTTCTGGATTCATTTCCCATATGGGTGAAACTCAGTACCAAGTTGGTTAAACACAAGAAGAGTAATTACCTTGAAGATGACACAAACCTCTACTACAGACGAAGATAACACCAAACCTGCACGAGGTAAATAAAAGGACAAAACAAACAAAAATGACCAGATCTTGGATCTGGTCCCACCGGGCGTGCCAAATGTTGATATGAGTTTCCGTTCTTCCTATCTAGATGAGTGTACGAGTAATCAAGAAACACTAAACAATGTCGAGTATACAAGGGCTTAGTACCTTGGAGATGATGATGGATGATACGGGTGCAAAGAAGATAGATGTATGATATAAAGAAGCTAGATCTGCAAAACTGAAACAGATAAGATTAGATCATAATATGTGGGGGTTTCCCAGACAGTGCCAGTTCCAAGAGGATTTTAACTCCCTTGGAGGATGTCAACCCCCATGTCAGACAAGATAATAATAGATCATGAACAGTAGTAATGGAATATAAAATGAAAAGTAACTAAAATGATGAGGGAACTTAGCTTGTGCTCTGTTATGGAGATGAACTGGACATCAAGATGGCAAGATAATGAACCATGGAAAATATTTCTTCCTTAAACTGGCAGAACTTAATTAAGCTCTTTCTTCTCTTCTCTTCTTAGGTCTTCAAGTCCTTTTCTAGGTCTTTTTTTTCTTGAAAAATATATCCTTTAGGGTCCTGAAGTTTTTTTGAAATATGGGGAAAAAACCCATATTTATAGCTTAGATGTGTAGATTTGGGGTTAACAGGGAGTAACCGGGGTTGAGTAAAGTAACTTGAGTTAGGGATATGATGTGATCACGTGGGGACCATAATAACTTGAATTATTAGATGGAGTGGGGAGCATGATTGACATGGTGGGTGAGATAAAGATTCCATTTTTAAAAAAAGGGTGTCGGATGGGTGTATTAATACCCATGGATTAAATAATTTGTGAAGGATGGGGATATGCCAAAAGTTGAATTATCAAATGGGTCTACATGGAGCCCATTTGATAATTAATCAAATAATGTGAGCAAATAGATAGGATTTTATTTAATTTAAGAAAAAGAGAAGTGAGAATGGAAATTGCGATGAATGTGAGATGACGGAGGGGTGTTATACCAAAAATAGGTGTGATAGATAATATTATATAGAACATGTTTAAGGTTAACCATGACTTGAGATTAATATATAGAGTTCCTAGAACTATGTGATGTAACATATTGCTACTTGACTAAAGGTTCTATCAAAACTACCTAAGAACCATAGTCATGAATCACATGTGCGGTAACCAAAGGTCATATGTGCAAGAGACCTAAGAGGAACTAGTATATACGTGTGAACCCATTCATGTGGGAAACAATATCTATATATGTAGATGCACTAGGAAGTAGGGTGGTAACTGCAGAAAAGCAAGGCACACAAGGAGAGAAATCCCTAAAAGGAACATGACTCAAGGTAGTGACAATTTTTTGATGACTAATGATGCACTGATGAAAAATGGATGGAATAAGCGTATATGATCATTAAGCTGAAGGGTGACCTATATGTATTTACACTTATAGCAATAGATTTAGGCAACTGCCTAAGACTGAAATTATGTGTAGAGGTGCACAATGTTCAATCGTGATGGGTAGTGTAATACTTCATAAAATGTGGATCAAAATCAAGCACAAAAGTTATCAAAAGAAATACGAAGAGATTAAATTAATGACCATGTATAAATGAGTATCTATCATGATGTGGAAGACATTGATAACCAAGACACCCTTAATAGGAATATGCAATGAATAAAGGACTAGAATAGATAAGAGTATCAGAGACAAATGTGTCATTTATCATCTGGATCATGAAAATAAATAACATGTGTAGAGAGATTGATGTATGAGAGAATAGTTACCAATAATAGTATTCCATAATGGGTGATCAATCATTAATAGTGGTGATGGCATCACACATGTTTAGATGTACAACTTTATGAACTTACAAAGTTCATGGATCATTAGTATGTTTAGGAAGTGGGTCATTAAATATTTTGATCTTAGAAATATTGTTGACAGGCTTAGAAGATTCATTAGGCTCATCCCATTCAATTTCATTAGATTCAATAAGATCCTTGAATGATGTGTCACAACTTGAAGAAACTTTATCACTTGTAGACTGACCCATACATCTATGATAATCTCAATAAGCATTATAATCAAAGCTCTTCCTTTGGGGCTTACTCATATCAACCTCAAATGGTGGAGGGAGAGGCATAATATTTCATTCAAGTAATTATTTTAATGAACCATGCATGGATCAACCAAATTAGAACGTTGTGTAACATTGTCATCTTATAGGTTGCAATTTAGATCTTATTTAGGTTGAGACAAAAACATTGAACATGTAAATAATAATTTGAAACAACCTTAGGATCATGATTTTTACCTTTGAAAGTAGGTTTGATTTAAAACTTGGCATTGGAATTATTAGATATGTGAGCAACATACTTGATTTTATTCATATGTAATATCTTATCTTCATGCTCTTTTAGTGTATAACATAGATGGAAAAAAAATTGAAACTTATTAAATATGACGGATTGGTTGTCAGGGGAGGAAGTAAAATTCATGAATGAATAAGGTCTTGCAACTCACACGTGTGTAGCCATAATATGTAACTCATACTTACTAAGCATTATTCCATAATTAAGACATAGTAATTGATATTCTCTTTAGATCCTATGTGTTTAATTTATGGACCATTTGTGTGTAAGATAGCTTATCCCCGATGTTTTAAGATCATTAGAATTGATTTTCCAAATGCTTGTAAAATAGGGCATATTTATGGTTTTAGAGCGATTACACTGTTATTCATAAATATAGAGTAAGATTCCTTAATACTTCTAAGGAATTGAGCTTAGTAAGAATAGGTCCAAACATGGAGGGAAATGCCTAGTAAAATCAAGTGAAGCATGAATTACCTTGACCAAATATTTTCCTCAGGATTCACTCCAATGGCTTCATAGATAGAAGTGTAGTAATAAGGTGTAGTGAAACAAATTGTTAGATACCAAAAAAATGTACATATGATGACTTTGTTATGTCATCAGTATGTTATTATATACATGAACCTTAAGCTAATAAATTTTTCGCAATGAAGTGGCATTGTCCAGTGGGAATTCAACCTTCTTATATTGAAACCCCAATTGTGACTCTTTTCAAGACCTCTACAAGATAATAAAAGTGGATGGATGTTAATGGGGGTCATGTGTTGCAAGGATCAATTATTATTTTCCCACTCACATCTTCCATTGTAGTTGGTCCATCATGACATTGAGTGCCCACAATGCAAATCTAGTTCAAACGGTCACTTGTGTCCCTTTTTAAGTGCTCCCAATCCCTATTCTGTTCAATGGATGCAATAAGTAGACATTTTTACTAGACCTTGTTTATTTTCTAAATGCTTAACATGTCTGCTTAGTCGGCCTTCAGTGTGACTAGTGTCTAAATTCAAACAAGAGACTCATATATATACATATCTTGATCATATATGTATTAGTATGTCCTATTGACAAATAAAGAGGGACTATAGACATATTGACATACAAATTACTACTACACATTCAAAGGGACTAACATTTTGTGTTACATATGATTGCTAGGAAGGGAAGTGTTAATTCCATACCACACATTTTACATCAAATCTAGATATAGCCCATTATCTTGGCGTCATTGACATAAGGGAAAACCTAAAGACACTATTTCACACACAAGCACAATAACTACATGAAGTCTGAAATGTAGTGCAATGCTTCAGTACTAAGTTCACTCATCGGGTGACTGTCGGGGTCAGTCCAACTTCACATATTGCATATTTTATTCATATATAATGTGTTTGTGAGCTTGTGTAAGATATCTAGGGTTTGTTTTATAGGTTACATGTGCGATCAAAACCCTAATAGAGAAATCAAAGTGACAAAGAGTGAATATAAGCGGAGACCTTCCGACCCAAAAAGACTAGATCTTAAGCATTCACACAGTCACTAGCACCCAAAATAGTCACTAGTGCCTGGGCTACTCCTATCCTCATGTGGGTGCTTTTGTCCATTACAATTCTGAGTTTTAGAACCCTCTGCAAGCCATTTTGATATTATTTGTAGCCAATACCAATACACCGGACAACCAAGATCACTCCTAGATCACAATGGATCGGCTAAGTCATCATTCCTCCCTTGCGTATTTAGAGTTTTTAAATTATTAAATGTTTATTGCTTGTACATTACATGTTTTATCATCTAAATATCATTGTATTACAATAGTTACTCTGAAATTATATTTAATTCAATTTAAATTAAACTCATTTGGTGAAATCTACTCCTTGATCGAACTCCTTTGCCCTAGGATCCACACCCCTCATGGCTACAAAATGGTATGCATCCTTAGATCACCCTATGAACTTCATGAGCATGTAAACCAATTTTTTCCAATGGCATGTGTAGAATCTGTTGAATTTTGCGGTTTTATGCAAAATCCTGAATATGATCCCCATGCCACCCAAGAACTCCTTGCATTCCAAACATCTAACCCTGATGATCTCCCAAGTCATTTTTCTTGTATTTGTCTCTCCTATTCAAACACTTGACAAAGATTCCCTCCCATCCGTTGTAGACATGAATGGTAATCCATTGTCTTTTCCATTGTACAATGGTAAATGATAGCACTAATGTAGATTTTTTGCATGATGAAATTTTGCCTGTGAAAATATAGATGATAATGCACATGTTAATGCCAATATTTCTTGCATTAAAATTGTTGAATGTGAATCTATACCTCATATCTCTTCTGCTTCTGAAATTATTTCCAATGATTGTCATGTTGAAACTAATGATACTCTTAGTGCATCTCCTACTATTCATGTTGATCATACACCCATTGAATCCCCACATACTACATATTTAGAGCCTTCACATACATCCTCTCCCTCTACATCCCATTCCTCTCCTCAATTCCTTACGATCACTTATAATGGAAACATTTGGCCACTCAATGTGCCTCTCATTTCCCAAACCATTCATCCGCAAGATATCTTTTCTCTCATGCATGTTATTGGTGATCTACAAAGCAAATTCCACACCCTTACCTTAGAGAGAAAATCCTATTATGCTTTCGTTGACAATAATAATCTTAATGGCAATCCCATCCCTAAGAAAATTCACAATTTCATTTTTCCTAAGGGTTTCACTATGCCTACTTTCTCACAATTCGATGGCACATGCAATCCTTATTTACATCTTAAAGATTTTTTATTAGCCATGGCTTCATATTCCAATGATATATTGTTACTAAAAGCTTTCCGTCATAGTCTTGTGGATGTTGCTCTTCAGTGGTATACTCATTTACCTAGTGGATCTATTAGCACTTATTATGATATGGAGGATGCATTCCTTACACGTTTCATTTCTAATAATGGGCCTAAAGTTACATATGAACATTTACCTTCTTTGCATCAAGGAAAAACATAAAAAATTCTAGATTATATTTTATGCTTTAATTCTTGCATGCACCATTTAATTTTTCATCCAATTGATCTAGAAGTGCAATATATCTTCTGTCATGATTTAATTACTCCTTTAAAGGAAAATTTGTTATATGATACATGTGATTCCTTTACTCTTCTTTGTTATAGAGTTATTGATTTGGAAAAATAATTACTTACATATCATGTTATGGTACTTGTTTCTACCTCTTATGCTTCTCTCCTGCTTACTAAGTCCTCCACTCTCCCATCAATTGAACCCCCTTAATGGTCACCATCTCCTCCTACACATTGGCATCCTTCCCCTCTACCAGTGCATTGACATCCACCTCGATCTTCCTCACCTCAAACCTATTGACCATTATATTTCTCACATGTTAATAAACTACATCATATCCTACACAATTTACTTGATAAGTGCATGATTCATTTACCTTCCAACCACCATCATCCCCCTTACCAGCTACACCACCATTGTGACCACTCCTTTTGTAATTTTCACCACATTTATGGCCCTTTGTGATAATGATTCTTATGTACTTCATGATAGACTCCAATAATTAAAATATAGGAGTGTCATTTCTTTCTGAACCTACTCGCGTAATCGATCTCTCTCTCCTCTTTCACAAAGGTGAGCCTATACAACTGTTATATTGTCTCATTCCCCACCTCCTAAGATCATTATTCATCCTCCTCCTAAGGTTATCATTCATCCACCTCCTTTTTCTATCCCTCCCTCTTCCACAGCCTCTCAACCTACCCCTATTTTTATCACCCCATAATGGCTTCATGAGCAACCCATTTCTGCATCTCCCACCATCACACTTCCCATTGTTGGCACAATTTCCTCCGACATCCAATTTGGTACCTACACACATGATCTCATTGTTTCACATGATACTGATGTGCTTCACCACCCCCTTAGCCTAAGATGATTCCCATCTCCATATCATTACCTGATGACACACTTGTGTTCTCAATGTTCATACATGAATGTTGATGGAATTGTTACTTAAATGGACCTTACTCTCACTTTTGGGTGCATCCATCCTTTTCCCCCTCCATCCTCATAAAATTCAATTATCTACGTTGTTACGCATCTCATTATCATACAATTATTATTGCATCATTATTTATTTCTTATACAATTATATCAATTATCACCATCTATCCATTTTATACTATTTGTTACGTTACATCACACACACACATATATCTCTATGCTATAATATTTGATCTACTCTTCATCGCTATCCAAATGCAATTCTCATTCAACCAAATAATCAACACTTCATAATTATTTACGCATCATCACTAATTTCAACAATCTGCATTATCTATCAAATCATCAATACAAACGATGTATACAAAAACAACATAATATATGAATCACTACCAATACCAAAAACAATCATCACATAGTAAACAATAGACATCAACACCAGATACACCATCAATCATGTGCACACATCATCACATCATAATCTAAAATCATAGTTACAAAATACAATCGTCGAGGGGAAATACCCCATGCCTCAATACATCCTACATAATATGTCGTATATACTCCTCACTCTCACTATCTATAATTGTGGGAGATATAGAACTCAAAGCTTCATCACTAACCCTACATTGTCGATCTCTCAAGCTGTGTCTCTCCATAATTGGCTCCGCAATATGGACATTCTCTTGCCACCTATTTGCATATCAGCCTTGGAGCTCCATATATCATGCAAACACATATTGGGTTAGGCCATCCCCTTCCACAACCTATATCACCCGCTCCATCTCTGTGTGGGCCTCATCACACTCGCTCAAAAACGTTGTGCATGTGGTCGCTGCTATCACCATTAGCTCAAACAAATGGGCATGCTCACCCATAATTGCATCCACTCACTCTAGCATCCCTCCACCCACGAGCACATCTAGAGGCACATTTCCGAGTCAATGTGTGTATGGAGGTATCCATGATCAACATCCAATAAGCATCACCTGCAACCACATGAAAACATATCTCATATTAGCAACTACACATCGACCATATTCATCAACCTAAATAAAAAAGTAAACGAATCTCAATATATGATACTTACGATCTACTCACGCCACTATTACATCATCTACCTCGGGAGCAGGTGCCTGAACCCTGACTCCTCTAGCTACTGGCTCACCTGCCACATTTAAAACCACTAGAAACAACAACACCCATTGGTGTGTTTTCCCACCACTGACCTATATGCCTCCGTCCACCTCCACGTCATCCACATGTATTGACCTTATGGCTTGATCTGCCTCATCTAGACATGGGAGCACTATTTGTGCTCCTATAGGGCTTGACCTCCATCCTAGTCATCTCAGATCCCTAGTAGACCAACACCATACATATGGCTCTAGGGGCATCTCTTAAGCCATCCCAAACTATTGAGATACCCGCTCACCCTAGAATGTCTCTGTCATTCCTAGAAATCGGTCCTCCAACCACATAGTCGGCCAAATGCACTGCAACTCAACATCGTCCTCCACCCATCCTCCATAATCTCCATACGGCCTCTAGATAACAACCCCAGGGACCGTCTGATCTAACATCGACCTAAATGTGGTCATGTTCATCCTCCTACTACGGGTCCCCACCCACCTCGCCTACAAAAATATTTGGCAATCAAGCCCAATTGACCCATGGCCCACTAAGTGGCCTCACTAGCGCTATATACTCATATGCCCATATATGTAATAGGGTCATCGTTCCTATCTCACCACCATGATCCTTCTATGTGAATTGGCACAAATCTCTATATACATGGGCCAATACATACTATGCCCATACATATCTCGGGACATGCTCCTTTATCCTATGACAGATCTCATATATCCTATACAAAATACCAACCCCACGTCCCCCTTCATGGCCATTGATGAAGCTGATAAAATTGCAATGAATATCCGCATGTGTGGAACCCCATATCTCACAATCACATCCAAGCTAAAATATGTCTTGGCCTACACTCGAGATCTTGTAAAATATCATTTTGCAAACCCTCATCTGACTACGAACATATACTATGGCCATAACTTATACCCTTTCTCTGATGACAGGAAACCTCAATATCCTATATACATCCTCTAGTGTCACTGACATCTCCCCTGCTGGCAGCCAAAATGTGCAAGTATTTATACACCATCTCTCACACAATATTGTCAATAATGGCATATTATGGGGTTCCTCCCCCAATCTAGTAATGTTCTTCAAGCTGACATGATCCAATATACCCCACTCATTATCGAACAATCCCAAACCAACAAATGTACTCAAATGTTGTCCTACGCAGAAATCCCTTGAGTGTATATCTCTCTGCACAACATAAAAAACAAAAAAATAAAGTTATAGCATGAAAACATGCTTCAAAATCAATAATAATGACATCAAAGCAACCTACATTCACCAAATAACACAAAAAAATCAGCCCCTAGAAACTAGTGCCTAGAAGCTGGACACTAGCACCCCAAGATAGGTTAGTAGTGCCCGGATCTGGGCACTAGTGTCCTAAAAGACAAAAATTCCATGTCCGCTTCCATCTCGGTCATAAATTCCTAGTTTTACAAAATATCTAATTTTTCTAAAAACGATGAACACATACACATTTGACAACAAAATCCCAAATTTGATCATACATATCAGCTCCCCAGTCATCTATGCTACCACGACCACTTTCACCCTCTTAAATATCATCAAAATAGCTTCCCTGACACATGTCATCCTCACAACTCAAATCTCAAATCACACTCACTCTCGATTCAAATGAAGTTACTATACATATTTTTCATATTACTATATATAGTAATTCAATTTTACTCTACACTATAGTCACTACTTTCTCCTATTCTCGCAACTAATATAAACACACTACTCAGTTCATATCTTAAGCCTCGTTACTCTATATTTCTCCCCATTTGCGGCATCTGAATCATGGTATCATCTAGCATCGTACTATATAATTGTAAACACTTTATCATCAATTCAGGAACACACACTATTCAACATCTACACATATTTTATCAACACTACTACATCTCATATATTATGTATTGGTTACTATTACAATCCTTAACATCCTTAGTTTCATATCAATGCTCATTTCTCCACCCCTCGCCCTTTCTTCAAAAGGGGGGCATACAATCGAGATCATTCTATAATCCCTCTTAAGATATAACATAATCAATCGACATTCCTAATACATTACTATCAAATTTTCTCTCATCTCATTCAAATACGGTTACATTTATTCTATACGACAATCAATACTTTTGCTATTTCAAACCCATTCCCCTAAATGACCTAATAAGGAAGCTCAAAAGAAAATCTCCATGAGTAACCTTCCAAATATGTCCTAGTCAATAAAGTATTATCATTCAATCCAATCAACATTTTCATGATGAGGATCTATTTTTGGAGATAGCGTGTGGAGCAAATCAAACCGATTGGAGACTTACGTGACACGCATTGGCTATTTTTGGATGATCAGCTATGAAGTGCTTTGCATGGACAGGCTAAAGATAGAATCTACTGACAAATTGATAGTTGACTAAGAGAGATCTATTGTTAGCATTCTTGCATGTAAGCCTATTTTTGTAACGGCGCATGGCTAATAATAGCATGCGACCTATTTTGGGATTAGATAAGTGGTGAAGGGAAAGTCCCCACCCTTATAAATATGTATTGAACTGTGTAGCAGAGAGAGCATAGATATACATGTGAGATATATAGGTGTGAGAACTAGGGTATAGTGAGATTATGTTGCTAGATCTGTTACGCGCATGAGCGTATACTACTGTTATTGTAAGGAAGCTTCTGTGTATTTACTACAATTAATATAATGGAGATTATGGACTGAAACAAGGTGTTATCATGGTTATAATTCAGTATTGCATGCTTGATTCCATTATGGTTATCCTTTAATGTTGTTATTTTCTAGATCTAGATCTGAATATGCACTGTAGAAAGATATATTAGCTATAGATCTGAATGATTAAAGTCTTCATCATGCTAACATCCTGCAACAACAACCCTAAAGAGGGGCTTGGTACCTTTGCGTGCTTCAGGTGAGTGCTCAGTCTAGGCTGAGTGATGTGCCAGTGTGCCTGGGCTTGTATTGGTGAATTCTAGGCTGCATCATTGGTTCCATTGCTGGGACCTCTTTTTCAGTTGTTTTCAGGATGGTTCA
Source organism: Taxus chinensis (assembly GCA_019776745.2). Taxonomy (NCBI): domain Eukaryota; kingdom Viridiplantae; phylum Streptophyta; class Pinopsida; order Cupressales; family Taxaceae; genus Taxus; species Taxus chinensis. The sequence continues at coordinate 154,080,483 of CM034157.1, forward strand.
TGATGAAGACATATCGGTTGACCTTAGCAAGTGTTGAGGAGTGGATACATGATCTGGAAGAAGAATACGCATGTGGTTCAGCACTGGATCTGAGTTTAATGCACGTGTGTGGGTGGAACAGAACCTGTATGATAGTTTATATGAGAGCTTCTTTGCTATCTTTCTAATAGAATTATACGAGTGGTTGATTTTATGCATCTAAGTGGAATTGGAGGTATCGCGCACTTGTCTAGATGTATGAAGAATTTCAGGCCCTTTATGATGCTGATTTGATTTGGACTCAAGCTGTGGATACGTGGTTCCATGGTGTTTTAAATAGTTATATCTTGGAGTACTCAATTTCCACTTATTCATGTCCAGAGGTAGCTGAATTCCAGTTTTTATGATATCCAAGGGGAACTTACCTGCAAGGCATTCCACTGACGATCAAGATCCTGATGGTAACTTTGAATTTGGAGAGTAAACCGATGGCTAACTAAACCCCACCATGCGTGGGGAAGGAGCAGGTTTGGTGAAAGATGGAAGACCTAGTGGTAGAAAGGAAGAGAGAGGAAAGGTGGCTTAAGTATAATGAGGCATGCGAGAGGGAGGTAGAGAAGCAGTGGGAGGTTGCAGAGAAAATGGTGTTGTGGAGAAAGATAGTTCGGGAAGGAGTTGAAGTTCACATAGAAGACGTGGAACCTGAGCCTCAGGAACTCCCCCATTTGGGAAAACATGATAGGGAACCCTCCTCGGCCTCATGTAGAAGCATGCCAATAGAGATGACCTAGGCCATGGGTGTGCATCTGAATCCACCTAGAAACCTTTCCCTTGTGCTTGGTTTTCCAGCATCTAGTACAACAAGCAGTCAACAAGCTAATTCAAGTAGTGGGAGAGTAGGAGCAAGTCTTATAAGAGGCACAATGATGGTAGCACAAACAACTTCATTGTTATATGGGAGTACCTTTTTGGGTGTATCATCAACATAGAATACAGGTGCACCAATTTTTGGACTAACTTCTGGGAGTGGTAATGCTTCACAGACTATCGGGGTACAATTCAGTTCTACTATTGGGACATAGGGAAGTACATCTTCTAGTCAAACCCTAGCTACAGGTTCGAGATCAGGAGGCATAGGTAGCTCTAGTTCAATGGATCTGGTGGTTCTGGAGGTAGGGGAAACACAGGAGGTTCTGGATCAGGTGGGCAAGGTCTGCACCAACCCCAGAATATTTACATGGAGATGTATCTTCCTCTTCCGGACTATAGGGGCATAGAAGATGTTGCTTGAACATGTGCATATGTGTGAAATATTGTGGCACGCAAAAGGAATCATGACTTCTGAGCATAGGGAAAGCCAATTTGCTACTACGTTATAAGGGCACACACATAATTGGTATAAAAAGTTTGACCTTGATCAGACTTGCGTAGACTATACAACTTTAAAAGATGCATTCCTTAAAGAGTTTCACATCCCTGAGTTTGAGCAGAAGAGTATAAGTGCACTCAAGGATATTAAGCAAGGCACTACTGAAAGTGTTAGAGAGTATGATGCCCATTTTAAAACATTGTTATCTAAGCTTTCTTATGATATACATGCAAGCCAACATGCACAATGGTTCGTTGGGGGCTTGATTACCCCTTTTAGGAGGGCATTATCACATAAGACATACACTGATCCATGTGAAGCACTTGAAGCAACCTTACGTGCTGAGGCAGTTGGAAGCATAGACACTGGGGTGAGCCCATTTTTAGAAGCACAGATCACAGCTATGGAAAAATAGTTGGAGAAACTATCAGAAAATTCAGCACATGAGATGTGCACAGGGATTTGGTGCATAGATTGTGAAGTAGAAGGTCACACAAAGGATAGTTTTCTTGCAGATCAGTGTGCTCATTGTTGATGGATTGTGAGATATGACATTTAAACCATGATGCTAGCCACTTACCCATTATTACAATGTGTGATAAGGAAGAATGTTTCAAGCTACTGTAAAATCTGTAGGTCCATGACTCATGACATGGAAGACTGTCGGCTGATTGGTCAGATCCATGATGCTATAGATATTGGTGTACGACAGACAGGAGTTTCAGATAACTCTAAGGGAAAGAATGAGCATCAGGACTGGGATCACAATCAGGTGTGCTATGATCAGAATGAAGGGTGTTTTGAAGGTGGTCATGGCAGAGGTCAAGGATACCATGGTGGATTTGGAGGATGAGGCCGTGGTAGTGGAAGAAGTGAGTTCCCTCGTGGAACATGTTATACATGTGGATCTCCTGACCACTACAGGTGTGAATGTCCTCAGAATATTACATGTTCTTTTTGTGGAAAGAACCATAGCTATGAGGAGTGCCCAAACTTTTATAAGCATCTTAGCAAGCAACATAAACAAGAAAAAAAGGTGCAGGGATGGTTAGGATACAACACACTTGTTGAAAATCATGGATGCCTAAGTTGGAGGTAGAGTCTGAGGCATTGCAAGTGAATATCATGACCCACGCTGAGGTGTCAAGTGCCAGAGAAGCATTACAAGAAGCCTACCATCACTAAGGAGGAGGTTCTACATGCATGGTACCCAGATCCTACCCATCAGAAGGAGGTTTATCAGGAAACCATGGAAGTTCTTAGGAATCTTCAGGGTGAGATACAATACTTAAAAGAGCAATCATGGAAGATGGAGCAAAAGAAAGTATCAGAGATGGTCCAAACTGATATAGATGACTTAAGGGAAGTGTGTAAAATGTTGCACCAGGAAAATATCATTCCATTGTTAGGGGATTGGTTAAAGGGAAACACTCCACATGTAAGTATTGAGACTGGATGGTAGATCCTGCATGTGAATCTTCCCCCTCATAGCCTAGATTATGACAAGGAAATCACTCTGAATGTTGTTGTGGATGGGTGGCTATTGAGTAATATACTGATTGATATAGGCACGGAAGTCAATGTTCTTACCTTAGATGCATGGGTACAAATGGGAAGACCCCCATTGCAGCCATCCTCTAATGTATTGTTCATGGCTAATCAGACTAAGGCCACTCCCATCGGAGTTTTGAAAGATGCATCCATTACCATACAAGGAGCCAAGTTCACTGGAGACTTTGAGGTTTTAGCACTGGCAGAGTCAGATAGCTTCCCAGCTCTATTGGGGTGTCCTTGGTGCTATGCAAATAATGTTGATCTTTGGTTCAACAAAGGTTATATCAGTTTTGAAAACAAGGAGGAAAGAGTTATTATCCCTTTAACAGATGGAAAATATGTGCCCTATGTTGAGCCCTTAAGTGAAGAAGATCTGAATAGGATTTATGTATGTGCCATCTGAGATCCAGAGATGCTTGAGCCAACTAAAGAAGGAATAATTCAGTGGGAGGATGCACAGTCCATTAGTGATACTACAAGTGTTGCTTGTGATAATTGGGCTCATAGCACTTATGAGTTGGTAGGGTGCAAAGTAAAGAGCATATTTCCTAGAGGCAGAAAACCATGTTATGTCAGAAGGATAGGTAACAACTCGGTACCTTGTTACACCAGAGAAGGAGATCCTATGGTATTTTTGAGTGCCATGGAGGAACAATGGATAGACCCATTGGAAAGAAGAAATATGCTAGCATATACACTATGTGGGACAACAACATGCTGGTGGGTGGCCCACAAGGATAATCTTGTAGGATGGAATGAAATTAGGATTGCTCTTACTACTAGGTTCTTTAGGAGCAATGCACCTACTCAAATTTGTACTTATCATGGTAATCAACCTGTTCAGCACCACGTTCAGAAGTGTGAGAGACTCTGGACAGAAGGGCAGGAAGCTTTACCACCTTTGCTATGGGTGCACAAGTTTTATTCCACTTTACAAGGATGTGCATGTGCTTGGTATGTATATGCAGAACTCCATAGAGAGACTGGAAATTGGCAGGATTTAATTGCACAGGAATGGCCCAGATGTTTGACTTCTTCTCTACAAAGCCTCTGGTGGAAGAAGCATTGAAATTCATAAAGTGCTTAACTATGGGAGATAGTGCCAAGGCTGAAGAACTCCTTCAGGAGTTATTGGATGAAGGGGACTCAGGAGCGCATCTTGTTGAAGAAACAGAGGCTGATGCAACACTACTTCAACATGCTTTCCTTGAGAAAGAAAAAGGAAAAATGGTCTACTTAGTGGATGACGAGGAAGTAGAAAATCTGGATGTAAACCATTCAATAGGTAGGCGTGAGGTATTGGATAGTGCAGATACGACCACACGTGCCTATCATGAACCTATGAAGACAAAGAGGGTGAATATTGGATCAGATGTTGAGCCTAAGGAAGCCATAATTGGGGACTATTGGTCAGACTCTGAAGTGGAAAAAATCATAGAGTTACTAAGGGATTATCAGGACTTATTCCCTAGGGGGTACCATGAACTTAAAGGTGTGCATGAATCATTAGGGGAGATGAAGATAAAGCTTAAAGAGGGTGTGCACCCAGTTAGAAAGAGACCCTACAGGATGAACCCCAACTTACGCGAAAAGGTCAAAGAAGAGATTGAAAAAATGTTGAAGTCTGGAATTATCAAGCCCCTTGATGAGTCAGAATGGGTTAGTCCAATGGTGATCAGTATCAAGAAGGATGGATGGATTAGGATTTGCATGGATTACAGGGAGCTGAATGTTGCATGTGTGACTGATACCTTTCCTATGCCATTCACTGAGGAAATACTAGAAGGCGTTGCAGGGTGTGAAATCTATTCATTTACAGATGGGTTCTCTGGGTATCATCAGGTTTGGATTTCCTAGGAGGATCAGGAAAAGACTACGTTTACTACTGAATGGGGTAGCTTCACCTATACTGTAATGCCTTTTGGTCTGAAAAATGTGCCTGCTGTATTTTCATGCATAGTTGTTCAAGCATTCAAGGAATTTATTCACAACTTCTTACAGGTCTATTTAGATGATTGGATGGTGTATGGATTAGTTAAGGATCATTGTGACAATCTACGCTTAATGTTTGAAAGATGTAGATAGTTGAGTATCTCATTGAACATCAAGAAGTGCATATTTCTACACCATTTGGGATATTGTTAGGACACATAATCTGCAAGGAAGGTTTGTTGGTTGATCCAGCCAAGGTTGCAGTCATTATAGGCCTAAGGGAGCCTACCAGTCAGAGTGAGGTGCATGGATTTTTGGGTCATACAGGATATTACAGAAATTTTATCAAAGGATATGCCAAAGTTTCACACCATTGGAGGAGTTACTGAAAGGGAAAGGTATGTTCTACTGGGGAGAACCACAGCAATGCACATTCGAGACATTAAAGGAAAAACTTACTACCGTGCCTATTCTACATTTTCCTTCATGGGACCAACCATTTCATGTACATGTTGATGCCTCTGGCATGACCATTGGTGTGGTGTTGGCTCAACCTGGAGAAGGTATTGTAGATCATCCTATCTGTTTTTCTAGTAGAAAGATGACTCCTGCATAATAGAATTACACAACTACAGAGCGTGAAGCTTTGTCAATGATCTATGCGCTACATAAATTCTACCAGTACCTACTAGCTACACCATTCATCTTTTATACAGATCACATGGCATTGAAGTATTTGGTAAACAAGCCCATTCTACAAGGGCACATATGTCGATGGGTGCTCTTATTTCAAGAATTTGATTTCATAGTTGTGGTAAAACCAGGGAAAAGTAATTCTGGACCAGACCATCTATCCAGAATACAGTCAGGAGAAGAAGCACATGCAATTGAAGATACCATGCCAGATGCATAGTTATACAGGTTACAATGAGTGCCATTAGAACTAGAGGACATTGTTGTCTTTCTATGAATAGGGATGGCACCAGAAGGAATGAAATCCTTGGAGAAGAAATAACTTGCTATACATGCAGCCCCCTATATGTTAATTAGTGGTGACCTGTACAAATTAGGTCAGGATGAAGTATTACGTCGTTGTGTATTGGAACATGAGTGCACAGATATTATGGAAGAAGCTCATGGTGGTATTGCAAGTGGCCACTATGTAGGTGATGCCACTGTGTGCAAGATTCTACTCACTGGATTATGGTGGGAGACCCTGTATAAAGATTGTAAGGAATTTTGTAAGGCATGTGATCATTGTCAATGTTTTGGCAAACTAGGTCAATGAGATGAAATGCCTCTAAGACCCATTATTAGTGCAGAACCATTTGAGAAATGGGCTATAGATTTTGTGGGTCCTATTTCACCAGCTACATGTAGAACTAGATCATGCTACATCATAACTTGCACAGATTATCTGACAAGGTGGGCAGAAGCAACACCTACAAAGGATTGTACAACAGCTACAACAACCAGGTTTCTTTGGGAAAATATTATTACAAGGTATGGATGTCCTTTAAGTTTGACCAGTGATAGGGGCACACATTTTCTTAATGAGACAATCCAAATTTTATTGGATGAATTCATGATTGCACACCATAAGACTACACCCTATCATCCTCAGGAAAATGGGACTGCTGAGGCTTTCAACAAAATTTTGAGCCAGACATTGAAAACAATATGTGATGTTGGAAGAAAGGATTGGGATGATAAAGTATCTGCAGTACTTTGGGCATATCAGACAACATATAAAAGGTTGAACAAAGCCACACCATTTCAGTTAGTGTTTGGCACAAAAGTCATTCTTCCTATGGAATTTATGTTACCTTCTTTACTGTATTGCGTGCACTGGAGGTCTTGCTGATGAGCAAGCATTAGAAGAATGGATTGAAAGTTAATCAAAGTTGGATGAACGATGAGCCATAACACGTTGGATTCAAAAATAAGAGAAGGACAAGCAGAAAGAATGGCATGACAGGCACATCAGGGATAATAAATTGGAGATAGGACAGATGGTGCTCCTTTATGATTCTAAGTTTTTACGCCATCCAGGAAAACTCAAGGTACATTGGTTGGGGCCGTATGTTATCACTCACATACTGAATCAGGAACTTGTCAGTTAGAGGCCCTTGATGGAATACGGTTACCCGGTTACTTCAATGGGAGTAGGCTGAAGCCCTACTATAAATAAGTCTTCTTGGTGTTTGTAATAAGGCAGTGTTGCCATTTAGATTAGGTTTTCAATTCTGCATTCCCTTAATGTGTTTCCTTCTTTGTTGCTATGCTTTTTCAATTTAGTTGGTGTGTTTGTGTAATAAGCGTGTTTATGCACCAGAAGCTAATTACTATTTGAAGAATTTTTATGTGTAGAGGACTGCACATACCCTTAGTGTGGGGTAGGTTGTTGATATCCAGGTACAGGACTGATGGAAATAAGTCCACATGAAAGGAACTATCTACGGGTGCTATTCAAGGTTGGAAAATTGAAATAAAAAAAGAGATTTCTTCTGGACACAAGGACCATAGATAGAGAGGAATGAAGAAACAAGTATAATGTGAGGTAAGCAAGAGGCTGGGAAGACTACCAATGGAAGGTGTAGTGATGAGGTACTCAGGTGCATGGAAGCACGCTGAAGAGAAGTTTGCAGCCAAAAGGTAGAAGGGTGCGCTAGAAGGTTATAGCTTGGGCGTGAAGATGTACTGCGCGGAAATAATGAAAATAGTCAGTTAATGAGAGGATTGTTGGTAGGTGGAGGAGCAATAAATGCACTAACTTTTTGAAATTCTATATAAGGATGGGATGTGAGTTCATTTTTACCATTGCAATTGAGAGAATTTGAAAAGGGTTAAGTGCGAACGAGCCGAGAAATCGTGTTGAGGTGCAAAGAGTGTGAAACCAGATGTGGAGAGAAGGGTTGTGCACAGGAGAAGCTTGTGTTCCCATAGGTGAAGGGTTTGAGTGAAGAAGACATGTTACAAATGAGCTAGGGCACGTGATTTCCACTAGGGCATGGAGATTTAAGCTAGGGTTTTGACTTGCTCAATTACAGAGGGAAGAAAAGAGAGATTTTTCAAATGGCACCAAAGAAAGCACCCGCAAAAGGAGATAAAGGGAAGAAGAAGGTTGAAGTGGAAGAAGAAATTGCTCCTGATAGTAATTTTTTAGAAATGCAGTATCCATAAGGCATGATTGTGGGACAAGAATGGGATTCCCATATCTGCTAATGTAAAATCAATGATTACAACCATCGAACATCAAACAATAAGAAGGAGCTCGATGCGTTGCTGAGCATGAAAATGAACAAGCGCACGATAAAGGATATGCCAGTATACGATGATGTTGGTGAGAAGTTGTTGAAGCAGAATGGAGTCTACCAGCTAGCTATATGAGCTACCATATTTTGGAAAGTATGAACCATTGTATTGATGGTTGATGAGCACAATACATTAGGACTTCTTCTACTTCACTGGACGGAGGGTAAGAATCACAACTGCTTTGATTTAAACAGTGACAAGACTAAGGGCCTTAGGGTTGGATCTGGATAGTGATTTATGTTAGGAAATAAGGTATAAAATATGTGGAATAATCCCTCACAGAATCACAATAGTAGAAACTAATATGTAGAAAATAATATAGATCTCAAATAAAAGTGTAGAATAAAAATAACACAACACAAAGAGACAATATTTAACGTGGTTCACCCAATTTGGGCTACGTCCACCAAGAATCACTTGCTCAGATTTTATTACAAGCCATCCACTCTCGCAATACAATACCCAGATTTGTTTGGAGCTATGCTCAACAAACTCTACAGAATTCACACCCGAATTCAAAGCACATCTGCAATGTTTTTCATGCTTCTATCATATGCATAAAACCATATAAATAGACAACTGCTTAGCAGTTTTACAAAACTGTGGGTATCAAAACCATGGGTAAAAACCGTCCCATAAACCTATGGGTCAAAATCCCATGGGCCCATATGAGAAAATCACGTTTCTTGATATATCGGGCACGTTTTAAGGCCCAAAAAATTTTTTTCGGGGGCTACGCCCCCGAACCCCTGCTACCACTCCACCGACAAGCGGGAATGTTTGGGAACGAGTGTAACATCATATTAGGTGTATATCTTGACGAGTCTTCTCAACAACATGAGGAACAAAGCTCACATCTAAGAAAATTTACCTTTCCTGAAGAAAGAGTGAAACCAGTCTTGCTTGTAGGAAAAGTAAGGCTTTGAATAGCCTTGAATCTTTCGAAATCTATCTTAGTTCCCTCTCTCGTAATGACATGTCCTAGCAGCTTTCCTTCAGTGAACCCAAAAACTGACTTCTTGGGATTTAGCGAAATCCCGTGCTCTCGGCATCTGATCAAGACTTGTTCCAAATGATCACAATGATCATTCCATTTCTTGGAGAACACGGTTAGGTCATCTAGGTAAACTACGATGACCTTTCCCATCATACCTTTGAATGCAAAGTCCATGGCTCATTGGAAGGTGGCACCAGCATTGATCAAACCGAACAACATTTTACTATAGGCGAAGGTACCTCAAGGAGTGGTGAATGCTATTTTGAATTGATCTTCAGGCGTGACTTGAATTTGATTGTAACCTGAAAAACTGTCAAGCATAGACAACATTTCTTGAACCAGTTACTGCCTGTAGCACTTGATCCATTATCGGCAGTGGATAGTTATCCTTTAAGGATGACTGGTTCAAGTTGTGAAAGTCTATGCATATGCGTATCTCACCATTCTTCTTCCGCACAGGCACAATATTTGCAACCCAGGTACTGTGATGAATTGGAAAAATAATTCTTGCATCTAGCATCTTCTGAATTTCAGCCTGGATGGTACCTGAGATTTTGGGGTTGTAGTGCCTTTGCTTTTGACGAAAAGGCTTGACATCATCCTTGAGTGGGATGTCATGCCAAATGTCCTTTGGCTTGAAAGACTTGAGATCAGCATAAGACCATGCTAATACATCCATGTACTTTTTTAGCAACTTAACAAATTTTCACTTCTCTTCGGGCGTACAACACTTATCGATGTTCACAGAAATGAGGATGTTCCGCAGTACCCAGATTGACAGATTCAGTTTTCTGGAGAAGAGGAAGGATCATCCTGTCACTTTTTCTTAACAAAATGGTCATGATTATCAAATAGTCATTCTAAGGAAACTAAACCTTTCAGAATCTTGTTTCCTTTGAGCTGTATCACTGTTTCTTTTTCAGATTCATGTGCTTGACCGGTGAGAGACTCACGACATGCAGAAGTTGATCCATCAAAATGAAGCTCTTTGAAATTGTCAGCTTTCTCCAGAAAAGTGATAAGTTGGTTGTCATCATTGAACACTTGCCAGTGCTGTGAATTATCTGGCACACTTGGGTGAAAAACCACCTCAATGATATATGTATCTGTTTTTAACCTTAAGTGAGGGAGCATGAGGGATGCTAAGATGGCCAATGAATCAACCATGTCATTTTGAGCTCGTGGGACTACTTTGATTGAGAAAGCATCAAACTCTTCGATGCTATCCCATACTGCATTGCGGTAGTGTCTGAGCCGGTCATTCTTTACTTGATATATCCCTTTTACCTGATTGACAATTAGCTCAGCATCACCTTGCACTTTTAGATTCTTGATTCCCTTCTCTTTTGCAGCTTGCATGCCAAGTAACAAGGATTCATACTCGGCGGTATTATTCGTATTGAAGAACTGCAACTTGAAAGAAAAAGGGAAAATCTCCTCCTCAGGAGATATTAGAACAGCCCCAGCACCGCATCCACTTGTTGCACAACTGCCATCAAACTGCAATGTCCACACTTTGTTGAGATCCTCTTTTTGGACGAGAATGTCCATTTTATCTGAGTCGGTGGACAAGAAGTAGTTTCCCATCCCTGATGATTCGAAAAGAATCTGAGCTTTAGGGTCATCAGAGTTGGTGACTAGATATTTCTTTTGTGATTCTGGTTCCAATGTTTACATCACTCCTTTGACAGGGATCTTGGCTTTGGACCAGTCCATATGAATTTCCCCACTAACTTCTTTACAAAAGCTCCTCCCTAGTAGTATTCCGTATGCTGCTGGAATATCAGCTACGAGAATAGTCATTTTTACCCTTTTCTCAGGAAATGCTGCGAATGCAAACTACGCATCCTTGATCTGACCAATCAATGGTACTTGCTTGGTTTCCATGGAGTAGCATCTGCCAAAAGGTTTAGTAAGTGTGAGGCCCAAAGCATGGGCAACCTTTGCTGGCATAACATTATCAGAAGCTCCAGAATCAATTATACAGTTACTTAGTTTATGACCATTGATCAGGAGAGATAGGTAAAAAGGTTCAATTTTCCCTGACGCGGAAGTCGAGGCAACGTTTACGTGAGACGTAGGAGGAGTGGGAAGAATTCCTTTTGGGGAAATGGGAGGAAGGGCGGCAGCCTGGTCTTGGATATACTTAGTTAATCTTACAAGCTGCTCTGGGTTGGACTGAAGGTATTCAACTTCAGACATTTGGATCTTGGTCTTTTTAGCATGATCAATTATATCGAATGCGACCAAGGGTTGCGCTAATGAAGGAATGAGTCCTTCATTTCATGTTTGTGGAGGAGGATTACTAGTCTTTATGGAATTGGAGGAAGGCTGAATTGGAGGAGAAACAGGAGGAAAATATTTCTTTACAAAAGGTTTAACAGGAGGTTGAGTAGGAAGGGGATTACCTCTTTTAGCGATCGTTGGTGGTGGAGTTACCACAACCTTTTCCTTTTGTTTTTCAGCAGCAACCTTTGCTTCTTTTCCTTGCGAGTGAGTGAAAACTGCGTATGATTGTCCACTCGCATACCCTTGGGTACCCTCTTCTTCATCAGATTCCTCATCTTCAAATTCCATATACCTGATAGTAGAGTCACCAGTCGGTTCACCGACATCTTGATCATCTTCACCTTGCGACAAAGGTTCTTCATAATTTGTATCATCTTCTTCGATTTCAACCAAAGCATTAACCAGAGGGGCTTCAATTGCTAACCTTGGAGAAGCAGCAGGAAAATGTGGCCTTTGGGGGCATTGTTGGGAGTGAAGTTCCTCCATGGGATATCCCGGTACGGAGTAGTAGATGATGTTTGAGCCAATTGCTTCTTTAATGAGAGCAAGTCATTCGCCATCTTCTGGAATGCTGGATCTGATGAGGTAGCTTGAGAAGAAGTTGAAGCCTTTGATTTTGATGGCTCTCATCTTAACTCACCAGATATAAGAAGGTTGTCTTCTATCCGAATGGCCATAACTTGAGCAAGAACCAAGGTGGGTATTTGTTCTTGTAAAAGTAAGAAACTTACTCTCGAACTCATTGCGTTCACAAAGAAACACTTTTGATTCTCTAATGTTGGCAACATGGCAGGTGGCACACGGTTGATCAGTGAATTGAAACGGGTGATAAAATCATGCATGGTTTCATTGGCCTCCTTCTTCATGTGAGTGATTCGTGACAATAACGTGAATGTGTCTTCTGAAGGCTTATACCTATCTTCAAATGTAGTCCGTAATGTGGCCCAACTGGTGATGGATCCGGCTGGTAAATGCTGGAACCATTCTGATGCAGGCCCTTGCAAGGTCTCGAGAAAGAGACGTACAGATACGTCTTCATGAGTCACGTCTAGAATACTGCATGACATAATAAATGCAGCTATATGCGCGTTCGTGCTTCGATTTCTGCTCCCATCAAATTTCAGGAAATTCTTACGATTTCCATGAGGGAGGGGGTTGACTGGATGCGGCAGTGCTAGAGGACCCATGGCATTTCCCCATGGTACAGGTAGATTTATTGCCATTTGAAAAGTGGGAAAAAGAACATGAGTAGGGAGTGTGGTTCCACTTAGCAAAAGAGCACTGCAAATTGATGTCGAGGCACCTTGTGAAATCTGGCTCTTTCGTGGAGGCGAGGCACTTCTTGCTGATCGATCCGTTGAACTTAGTGATGTGAATCGTGCTGGAGTGATACTGAAATTGTGCCTTTGAAGTAGATCAAATATTGGATCAACTTCTCCATGAGCTCTTCTGCCACGAGTAAATTGTTCACCCGCCAGCGTACCCATTCAGATCTGCAACAATTAAGAGCAGATTTACAACAAATTTTGTTTGTACTTGCTGATTTTCTGATTTTTCTGGCAAAAATCAGCAGCATGTACTTTTTAATATTTAAATTTTATCCTCTTTAATAACAACCGATTGTGGTTTTCTGACAAAGATTAACAAGGATAAAAAGTGGGTTAATTTAGAAAGCTGATTTTTGGATCTTCGACCTGAATTTTGCAAGGTTTTGAAAATACATGAAATGCAGGGCATAGCCCCTCTTTGAGACAACAAAGTGAAACTGGTTTATTGCTATTCTATCAAGCAGGAATCTGTGCAAATCTACACTATTCTAACTTCAGGGGGTTTGGGATCTCATCCCAGTAGAGGTAGTTCCAACTGTGAACAGAAAGGTAAGAGGGAAGGAATGGAGGAAGGATAGATCTGAAGGGAGAAAAGAAATGAATTCCAAGACAGAAAGGTCAGAAGGTTTATGCTTTGGGCTGGTAGTAAACAGAGCCAAACTTACTTACATAAACAAATAAAGCAATACTGATGAACATATGATGATAATAAGAATGAACCCAACAGAATAGAAACATAGATCTAACTTAAGGAAGATTTGATGCAAATAACACATATATTGAGCACAAAGTCTGAACATATATATTAATATCTCTTCTGTTACAAGAAGGCACAAAGTCTTTCTCTCTTCACTCTTTTTTCATACAAAAAATGTCCACCTGGAATACAACAAGTATTCCAGTATTTATAGAAGGAGAAGGAGGAAAGAAGACAAAAAAAACCAAACCACAACAAAATATCTTACAAGATATTTACAAAATATCTAAAAAGTCAAAAGTTGACTTTGGGCAAGTTTTTGGATGGCAACATCCCATGATGCAACATGGATGATGTCATCGTAAATGCCAACATACTTTTTATATATTTTTACAAAAATGATCAAAGCGTACACAAGAGGAGAAACTACTCCTCATCATCTCTTTGCTTAAATGGAGTGTCTTGCTTCTGATCAGGAGAGGCGATGTGACACTGAGCTCGGTATTCCATAAACTTGCTGATCATTGTCTGAAGTTGATTATGATCTGGACCCTTGAAATGGTCACCAATAACTTCACAAGTTTCTTTTTCAGTCTTGAGCTTGTCAGGTAGCCCGGCGTACTCTTCGCATGCCTCAATCAAGAATCCAATGAAATCATGGCAAGCCAGAAGGTTATTGATTGATTCTCGGTCAAAAGTGACCTCTGGTGCCAAACCTTGGGTTGCGATAGCCTTGAAGAGCTGGATTGTATCGTCTGCCTCCCTCAAGGTGAATGATTCACTGAGCATCCCTGGAGACATCTTTGTAACTGTCTGCTCCATGTTGTATTTTGCATCCAGGGCTTCATCCTTGATTTTATCTATCCTCTCCAGGATATATTCCATTTGATCAACCATAATCTAGTGTAAAGAGAGCTTTATTATGTGCCCGTGGGTGATCAATGACACCGACCTTTAATAGGTCATCAGCTGAGTAGTTGACCATTGCTTGGAATGTTTCATGTTGCAATCTGGCATTGTCCAACTCCTCGGAGAGGGATCCTGCTACTGCTTGTAGCTCCTTATTTTCCTGATCTATATCCTGGTAGAGTCCTGTGAATTTCTTGATTATTTCCTCACTATCTCTGAGGATTCACTCTATCCAGGAGGACACTGCCATGCCTTGTTCACCAATCTTGGCATATTCATTTATCTTGTCCTGACTGAGAACTTCAGTAGGCTCGGCGGCAGTCATAGGAGGAGCATTGCCCATTCTCTGCAATGCTTGGAGGAGATGTTTGTTTTGTTCCTTGAGTATTCTCTTCTCCTCCTTTGCTTCTTGAAGTTTCTTGCAGAGGGCATCTACTGTAGACAAGGCCTCTCCTTGTAGGCTCTCAGATGAGGTTCCCATCGTGACTTGGGTCACTGTAAAGTCTGTAGGAGATAGATCTTTCTTTCTCTTTGGTGGGATCTGGATATGCAATCTCCATGACTCTCTCTCCCGAAGTGCTCTTAGAGAAGTGAGTTATAGCTTTCTACTTCTTGGGTCCCTTCTTTGGAATGACAGAGAAGTCCATGGGTGCTATGGGAACCTTTCTCTTGAGTTGACCCAGATGGTCAGAGATCCAGCTTGGACTTATGGGAGAGGGAGTAGAGGGAATGGAAGAAGAAATGGGAGTGAAAGGGGAAGCAACTGAAGAGGCCGCAGGGAAGAACGTTGAGACACTTGGTGGTGGCATCGACAAGGAGTCCAACGCACTGCTGCTTATGGGGCCTGGAGTTACTACAGGAGAAGAAAAGGACATGGAGGTGGAAGGGATCTGTAATGGGATGGAGGGAACACTAGGTGACAGATCCATGAGAGAGGAGAAGATGGAAGAGGTGGGAGATGGAAGGGAGGAAGGGAGAGAAGAAGAAACATCCATAGGAATAGATGCTTCAATGACAGGGGGAGGAGAAGGAGTGGAAGAAGGAATGGTGGGTACCTCAGTAGTTGTAGCTGTGACCACATCCTGAGTGGATGTATCCGTTGAAACTTTGGTGGTCTCTTCTTCTTTACCTGGAGACACCAGGTCGACCACTTGCTTCTCAGAAGTAGTAGGAGGGCTTTCAGGAGTTTCTTCTGTTTGCTTGGTTCTCCCTCCTTATCTTTTCCTTTTCCTTTCAGCACCTGGGTTGTTCTTGGAGGTGCTCTACCCGAAGGAGAAGTAGTGAAATCTACCCCGAGGTAGGTGAGACCATTCTGTTTGCACCAATGTTCGGTGCGCTGCAACGTGGGCTTGACCCTTTCCTGAATGGTCTTTGGTGCCTTGGCTCTGTCAATCTCTGTGAATGGCCAATCGTCCCCATCCGTGTCAAGGTAAACTTGATCAATTTCTTGATCAGGCTCTTGGAATCCTTTTGGAATGATGGCTACGCCATAATGGATGATCTCTTCCAGAGCCAGCCGGGAGTGATCCTTTCACCTGATATCTATTTCATGTGTCAGGTCGATGTAGATGTCCTCGATCTCAGGAACATGGATAGGATCAATTTTTTCCTTTGGGAGGCAACTCCGGCAATCGAAGGTAGGCCTGGCTGGGAAGTTGTGCTTTAGATTCAGCAATTCAAGCTCGGCATACATTTCCCATGCTTTGGCCAGTGTGGTGCAGGTGTATCGGCCCACTGTAAGGGGGAATGGAGTTCCTCCCTTCTTTCTCTTCATGCACCTCTCATGGTATGTGATTAGTTGCCTTGACAACTCCAAGAGAATCAGCTTGGGCCCTGCATACCTTGGTAGCTTTGTCGGTTCACCTTCAAAATTCACTGCCCTGAGATATGTGAATGTGGGAAACTATGTGAACAATGCTCCCCACTTCTTTGTGACAGTGATCACACTCGGGCTAGTTTGACCATGTCTCATATTTGGCCTCAATAGGCAGATCACCTCATAGAAGAAGGTGTCGTTGATTTTTGAGAACTGAGTGATGTTATTCTCGAGCTTTAGCTCTGGGTAGTATTCATATATTTTGACCTGGGGCCATACCCCATTTCGAGCTAGGCCTGTGAAATCTCTCGCTGATGCTGCAGTGTATACAACGTAGGAATTCATATAGAACTTCCCAGTTGTGAGGACCTGTTGAAGCTGCTGGGAGATGGTGTCGCTGATGATTTCTCCCCAGCCAAAATGCTGATCAGGCACATTCTTGCTCATGGTCTCTAAGTACCTCAGCATCCATTTATGGAAATAATGGGCATCAGGAAGCCCAAATACTCTGTTCAGGAAGGTGATTGTATCACTCAGTTCCTCATTGAAGTCACTGCGGTGGATGGTCTGTGGCCATCTGCTCACCGGATTTTTGTTCTTAAGATATAGCTCATTCATCATTTGCATACATTTGTCCTCATTGTCATCCCATGCCTTCTTGCAGTCTTCTAGGCTTATGGCGACATACTGCCTGTGATGAGGAATGCCCAGGGTTATTTCAAAGTGATGAGTAGTTAGGTCGATGATCATCTTGCCCTCTTTATCTTCGACACATCTTGTGTCCTTGTTATAGCATCGAGCCACCAACATGATGAACTCATTATTCACAGCACTTACTGGCAGCCCAGCTGCAAAGTGCAATCCACTGCCCACCAGTTTGTTCATCCAGGGGCCACTAGTTGCCTGGTTGGTTATTGCCCAGAAGTCCTCCATATCAATGTGCCCAAGCTCGGAGTCTCTGATATCGAGATCACTCTCTGCATATGAGTCAGGCATCCTGACTTTCTGATATTTGTACTTCATCTCTTGTTCTGTCAACTTTGTTTTTCCTTTAGACTTGGTTGGCTTTTTGCTTGATGAAGACATGTGTGAGCTCGAGGATGGCTGTTGTTGTTCTGCAAGGAGAATCAAGGAGGTCCAACACAGAAGAGCCATGTCAACCATCATGTTATTCATAATGAAAGCTTGCAGAAAGAAGAATGAGCAATTATAAGGCTTAGGGTGCAAGGCGCAAGTTCATAGCATGCTGCAGAGGCTTAAAAAGGTTGGGCACTTTTGGGGATGTCAACATGTAAAAAGGTGTGCCTGTGTTGACACGAGAAAAGCTGCGCCAAAGGGAAAAAATGGGGCGTACTTTTGAAGAGTGTTGCACAGAAGGTTTTAGCACCAAGGAGAAAGCAACATGGCACACATGCGCCAAGGGCACAGTTGCCTTTGGTTTACAACACACAACATGCCATGTTGATGTCAAGGATCATGCATGCCTGCCTGTGCCTTAGGAAATTTGCTTTAGTTGGGTGCTGAAAAGGATGGTGTTGCATGGCTTTTAAGTGTGCCCAAGGGCAATTTTTGGAATATGTTGCAAAGGAAATTCAATGCATGCCAAAGGAAAACTACTTGGGTGCACTTTTTGGACACAACAAAATGTTGATGTTGTGCAGGAGGTGTGCACAACTATCTAATGTTGAGTGTTTTTAGAGGAGTGCCAAGGGAAAAACACAGGGCACATAACACACAACATGTTGATGTTGATGTTCAAGGATATGTGCCTACCCTTACAAAAGTTGCTAAGTGTTATTATACTGGGCGTGGGTTTTAGGATAACAAGTGGGGACTAAGTGTGCCAAGTGTGCAAGCAAGGACTGTGGGGGTGCAACATGTAAAAATAGTGTGCCTTTTTAGATGATTTCTTTGTAATTTCCTAGATTTCTTCTCTCTTTTTTGGTTTTTTCAAATGGTAAAGAGAGGTTTTGCAACAAGATAATAAGTAGAGAACGTGGTTTGAGGTTTTTTTTTAGAGGCAGGGGCCTTCCATATTTGTAGATCTGGAAGGAGAGGAAAAGGGGTTTCCAGATGGTTATGGATTGTTAGGTTTTTCATTTTTAGATTTAACCTTTTGGTTTATAACAACCCTAAAACCTAACAATAACCAAGAAACAAAAACCAAAAACAACAAGGATGATAGAAGCCACTTACCCAGTTTTATAAAGGATGAAGGATGACGTTGGGGTCCACAAACTTGAAAAATGGCATGCGGGGGTGACAAGGATAGCTGATAGGTGCAGAGAAATACTTTTCACAATTTTCAATTCGTGAAAATGACAGGTGTTGAGCGCCTATTTATAGAAAATTTGGCATTAATTATTTCACCAACTTTCTTTGGTGCACTTTTCTAGAGTGTCGACATGGGTTTAAATGCACCTTGGTGCAAGTTTAATTAGTGTCGACATAAAGTTTTCAGTGCCTTAAGCGCACATTTCTATGATGTCAACACAAAATTTCTAGTGCCAAGTGCCTTAAAGCGCACATTTTTCTATGTTGACATGATACTTTAGTGCCTTAGCATTTTTTAGGTGCATGTTTAATGATGTTGACATGTCATTCCCTGTGCCAAAGGGGTGTAACTTCTTTGATGTTGACATGTCATTTTCAGTGCCAAAGGATTTTCAAAGGGGTGCACATTTCATGGTGTCGACACAACATTTCTTGCGCCCAGTTCAAAAAAGGTGAAAATGGCTAAGTTCTTAAAACTTGATTTTCGGAAGGGAGTTTTTAGGCCATTTTGAATGTTGTCAGACTTCTTCAGGGGACCAAAATGGAAATTTTGGTATGGTTATCTGCAAAATTTCCCTTGTCAATTTTACAGGATAACAGCTGGCTCTTTCTGGGGACTATCTTTAAGTGAAACTTAAGGGTAGAGAATCCCAGATTTCATGTGCCTATCCATTGGGTTACAGAGAGTCAAAAACAAGGGTGACCAAAAAGGGAAGAAAGGGAACACACAAAAAATAGGAAACAAACACACAACAAAAGCAAACACACAATGAAAGCAAACTGTACAAAGAAGAGAGCAAGCTCTACTTCCTGAAGATCTTCAGGTGTTGCCCGCTATAGGGAAGTGGGAGCTCAGTTCCATCCAGATATGAGAGATAGAAACTATTCTCTCCATTGAGCTGCTTGATCTTGTATGGCCCTCTCCAAAGAGAGTCAAACTTTCCATGCATACCTTTCGGTTCTCTTCGTTTGTCCCACAGAAGGACAAGATCTCCTACTTGGAAATCTCTCTGCCTAGCTTTCTTGTCGAACAACCTCTTGACTTGATTCTGATGTTCAGTGATCTTGTCGACCACTTTCACTCACTTTTCTTCAAGTTCTGTCAGGTACATAATCCTCTTTTCAAGAGAACTCTGAAAAGTTTCATCTTCGATTGCTCGAGCCAAGCGCAGAGCAGGAAGTTCTGTGGAGATAGGGATTTCAGCATCGGTCCCATACAACACCTGGAAAGGTGACATGCCGAGAGATCTCTTTGGAGTGATACGATCTACCCACAAAGCATCGTACAATGATTTGTGCCAGGACCACTGGTTTTCATCAACTAGCTTCCGTATGATAGTTACCAGGTTCTTGTTGCTAGATTCTGCCTGACCATTTCCTTGAGGGTAATAATCAGAAGCATGAGCCAAGGTTATTTGTATCCATAACAAAAACCAATAAATTCTCATGAAGAGTAGTTGGAAGCATTGTCATCAATGATTTTGTGTGGAATGCCAAATCTCACAATAATATTTTCCTTGATGAAGTTGCAAACAACTTCAGAAGTGGCATGCTTGACAGGTATGGCCTCCACCCATTTCGTGAAGTAATCCATTGCTGTTAGGACGTAACTATGTCCAGCACTCGATTGAGGATTGAGTGCTCCAATGAAATCAATTCCCCATTTCCTGAATGGTTCGTCAATGATGACGGGCCTGAGGGGAAATGCAGCCAGCTTTGGTTTGCCAACGAACTGTTGGCAAAGTTCACATTTCGCTACCCAGGTGGCTGCATCCTGAAATAGCGTCGGCCAATAGTACCTGGCCCGAATGATTTTATGTGTTGTCATGGATGAGGAGAAGTGACCACCACAGGCTGAGTCATGAAAACTCTTTAACAATCTTATCTGCTGCGGCTTATCAACACATCGTAGAAAAACACCGTCAATTCCATGTTTGTACAATCCATCATCCCATATGACATATCTTGCGGCTCTGAGCTTTACCGCTCACTTTTCCTTAGTGGTTAGGTGAGTTGGGCACTCTCCATAGGTGAGAAAGAATGTGATGTCAGAATACCATTCGTCATTGGTTGCGACAAACAGAACCATGGGTAAAGAATCCACTTTCTCCAACTCATTTTGTTCTTCATCAACGTGAGCAGCTTGCTCCTCAGGTACCTCTGAGTCTTTATTTTCAGCCATTAGCTGACACAGGCCCTTACCCCTTACCAACTTGGTTGGTTTGATGTCTAGATCATATTCTTGGACCTTTGCGATCCAATTCCCTCGTAAGCTCCCTAACTCCTGTTGAGTCAGGATAGACTTAACAGCCGTGTCTGGAACCAACACTACTGTATGAGAATTCAGAATGTAGTAGCAGAAATTTTTGACTACTTTTACCATGGTGAAGGCATTCTTTTCTAATTGTGACATCTTCAGTTCATGAGGCTTAAGAGGATAACTCATGAAAGCAATCGGGGATTCAATATCCTCGGAGTTCTTTTGCATCAAGATAGCTGATACAGTATGCGCAGATGCATAACTGTACATGATGAAGTCTTTGCTGAAGTCAGGACACACCAGAACAGGGGCGTGAGTGATGGAAGTCTTTATGTCTTTGAATGATGCCTTGCCTTCCTCACTCCATTGGAATGTTTGGGACCCTTTCATCATATTAGATATATGACGAGTCTTCTCAGCAAAATCAGGAACAAAGCGTCTAAGAAAATTTACCTTTCCGAAGAAAGAGTGAACACCAGTCTTGCTTGTAGGAAAAGTAAGGCTCTGAATAGCCTTGACTCTTTTGACATCTATCTTAGTTCCCTCTCTGCTGATGACATGTCCTAGCAGCTTTCCTTCAGTGACCCCAAAAACTGACTTCTTGGGATTTAGTGAAATCCCGTGCTCTCGGCATCTGATCAAGACTTGTTCTAAATGATCGCAGTGATCACTTCATTTCTTGGAGAACACGGTCAGGTCATCTAGGTAAACTATGATGACCTTTCCCATCATACCTTTGAATGCAAAGTCCATTGCTCATTGGAAGGTGGCACCGGCATTGATTAAACTGAACGACATTCTGTTGTAGGTGAAGGTACCCCAAGGGGTGGTGAATGTTGTTTTGAACTGATCTTCAAGCGTGACTTGAATTTGATTGTAACCTGAAAAACCATCAAGCATAGACAACATTTCTGAACCGGTTACTGCCTGTAGCACTTGATCCATTATCGGCAGTGGATAGTTATCCTTTAAGGATGACTGGTTCAAGTTGTGAAAGTCCACGCATATGCGTATCTCACCATTCTTCTTCACACAGGTACAATATTTGCAACCCAGGTACTGTGATGAATTGGAAAAATAATTCTTGCATCCAGCATCTTCTGAATTTCAGCCTGGATGGTACCTGAGATTTTGGGGTTGTAATGCCTTTGCTTTTGATGAAAAGGCTTGACATCGTCCTTGAGCGGGATGTCGTGCCGAATGTCCTTTGGCTTGAAAGACTTGAGATCAGCATAAGACCATGCTAATACATCCATGTACTTTTTCAGCAACTTGACGAATTTTCACTTTTCTTCGGGCGTACAACACTTCCCGATGTTCACGGAATGAGGATGTTCCGCAGTACCCAGATTGACAGATTCAGTTTCTGGAGAAGAGGAAGGATCATCCTGTCACTTTTTCTTAACAAAATGGTCATGATTATCAAATAATCATTCTAAGGAAACCAAACCTTTCGGAATCTTATTTCCTTTGAGCTGTATCACTTTTTCTTTTTCAGATTCATGTGCTTGACCGGTGAGAGACTCACGACATGCAGAAGTTGATCCATCGAAATGAAGCTCTTTGAAATTGTCAGCTTTCTCCAGAAAAGTGATAAGTTGGTTGTCATCATTGAACACTTGCCAGTGCTGTGAATTATCTGGCACACTTGGGTGAAAAACCACCTCAATGGTATATGTATCTATTTTTAACCCTGGGTGAGGGAGCATGAGAGATGCTGAGATGGCCAATGAATCAGCCATGTCATTTTGAGCTCTCGGAACTACTTTGATTGAGAAAGCATCAAACTCCTCGATGTTATCCCATACTGCATTGCGGTAGTGTCTGAGCCGGTCATTCTTTACTTGGTATATCCCTTTTACCTGATTGACAATTAGCTCAGCATCACCTTGTACTTTTAGATTCTTGATTCCCTTCTCTTTTGCAGCTTGCATGCCAAGTAACAAGGATTCATACTCGGTGGTATTATTTGTATTGAAGAACTGCAACTTGAAAGAAAAAGGGAAAATCTCCTCCTCAGGAGATATTAGAACAGCCCCAGCACCGCATCCACTTGTTGCACAACTGCCATCAAACTGCAATGTCCACACTTTGTTGAGATCCTCTTTTTGGATGAGAACATCCATTTTATCTGAGTCGGTGGACAAGAAGTAGTTTCCCATCCCTGATGATTCGAAAAGAATCTGAGCCTTAGGGTCATCAGAGTTGGTGACTAGATATTTCTTTTGTGATTCTGGTTCCAATGTCTGCATCACTCCTTTGACAGGAATCCTGGCCTTGGACCAGTCCATATGAATTTCCCCACCAACTTCTTTACAGAAGCTCCTCCCTAGCAATATCCCGTATGCTGCTGGAATATCAGCTACGAGAATAGTCATTTTTACCCTTTTCTCAGGAAATGCTGCGAATGCAAACTGTGCATCCTTGATCTGACCAATCAATGGTACTTTCTTGGTTTCCATGGAGTAGCATCTGCCAAAAGGTTTAGTAAGTGTGAGGCCCAAAGCATGGGTGACCTTTGCTGGCATAACATTATCAGAAGCTCCAGAATCAATTATACAGTTACTTAGTTTATGACCATTGATCAGGAGAGATAGGTAAAAAGGTTCAATTTTCCCTGACGCAGAAGTCGAGGCAACGTTTACGTGAGACGTAGGAGGGGTGGGAAGAATTCCTTTTGGGGAAATGGGAGGAAGGATGGCAGCCTGGCTTTGGATATACTTAGTTAATCTTACAAGCTGCTCTGGGTTGGACTGAAGGTATTCAACCTCAGACATTTGGATCTTGGTCTTTTTAGCATGATCAATTATATCAAATGCGACCAAGGGTTGTGCTAACGAAGGAATGAGTCCTTCATTTCATGTTTGTGGAGGAGGATTACTGGTCTTTATGGAATTGGAGGAAGGCTGAATTGGAGGAGAAACAGGAGGAAAATATTTCTTTACAAAAGGTTTAACAGGAGGTTGAGTAGGAAGGGGATTACCTCTTTTAGCGATCGTTGGTGGTGGAGCTACCACAGCCTTTTCCTTTTGTTTTTCAGCAGCAACCTTTGCTTCTTTTCCTTGCGAGTGAGTGAAAACTGTGTATGATTGTCCACTCGCATACCCTTGGGTACCCTCTTCTTCATCAGATTCCTCATCTTCAAATTCCATATACCCGATAGTAGAGTCGCCAGTCGGTTCACCGACATCTTGATCATCTTCGTCTTGCGACAAAGGTTCTTCATAATTTGTATCATCTTCTTCGATTTCAACCAAGGCATTAACCGGAGGGGCTTCAATTGCTAACCTTGGAGAAGCAGCAGGAAAATGTGGCCTTTGGGGGGCATTTTTGGGAGTGAAGTTCCTCCGTGGGATATCCCGGTACGGAGTAGTAGATGATGTTTGAGCCAATTGCTTCTTTAATGAGAGCAAGTCATTTGCCATCTTCTGGAATGCTGGATCTGATGAGGTAGCCTGAGAAGAAGTTGAAGCCTTTGATTTTGATGGCTCTCATCTTAACTCACCAGATATAAGAAGGTTGTCTTCTATCTGAATGGCCAGCTTGAGCAAGAACCAAGGTGGGTATTTGTTCTTGTAAAAGTAAGAAACTTACTCTCGAACTCATTGCGTTCACAAAGAAACACTTTTGATTCTCTAATGTTGGCAACATGGCAGGTGGCACACGGTTGATTAGTGAATTGAATCGGGTGATAAAATCATGCATGGTTTCATTGGCCTCCTTCTTCATGTGAGTGATTTTTGACAATAACGTGAATGTGTCTTCTGAAGGCTTGTACCTGTCTTCAAATGCAGTCCGTAATGTGGCCCAACTGGTGATGGATTTGACTGGTAAATGTTGGAACCATTCTGATGCAGGCCCTTGCAAGGTCTCAAGAAAGAGACGTACAGATACGTCTTCATGAGTCACATCCAGAATACTGCATGACATAATAAATGCAGCTATATGCGTGTCTGTGCTTTGATTTCCACTCCCATCAAATTTCAGGAAATTCTTGTGATTTCCATGAGGGAGGGGATGGACTGGATGCAACAGTGCTAGAGGACCCATGGCATTTCCCCATGGTACAGGTAGATTTATCGCCATTTGAAAAGTGGGAAAAAGAACATGAGCAGGGAGTGTGGTTCCACTTAGGAAAAGAGCACTACAAATTGATGTTGAGGTGCCCTATGAAACCTGGCTCTTTCGTGGAGGCGAGGCACTTCTTGCTGATCGATCCACTGAACTTAGTGATGTGAATCATGCTGGAGTGATACTGAAATTGTGCCTTTGAAGTAGATCAAAGATTGGATCAACTTCTCCATGAGCTCTTCTGCCACGAGTAAATTGTTCACCCGCCAGCGTAGCCGTTCAGATCTGCAACAATTAAGAGCAGATTTACAACAATCTTTTTGTTTGTACTTGCTGATTTTCTGATTTTTCTGGCAAAAATCAGCAGCATGTACTTTTTAATATTTAAATTTTATCCTCTTTAATAACAACCGATTGCGGTTTTCTGACAAAGATTAACAAGGATAAAAAGTGGGTTAATTTAGAAAGCTGATTTTTGGATCTTTGACCTGAATTTTGCAAGGTTTTGAAAATATCATGAAATGTCAGAATCTCAGATCTACGGAAATATACAAGTTTTTGTAAAAACTCAGTGAACTAAAAGCTCCTATCTGGTCCAGATCTATGGATTTGTATAAGGAAATTTTCAGTTTTGATCACTTCTGCAAAAATTTTAATTTTTAACAAAGAGTTAAAATTTGCAATCTGGTAGTGATTTTTACAGTTTTTTAATTATTTCCTTAGTTTGATCCCCAGTAGAGTCACCAAAAACTGTTGGTTTGAAAATCTGTCGGTTAGACAGGTCATGGGGAAACAGGCCAACAGTGTGCAGGGCATAGCCCCTCTTTGAGACAGCAAAGTGAAACTGGTTTATTGCTATTCTATCAAGCAGGAATCTGTGCAAATCTACACTATTCTAACTTCATGGGTTTGGGATCTCATCCCAGTAGAGGTAGTTCCAACTATGAACAGAAAGGTAAGAGGGAAGGAATGGAGGAAGGTAGATCTGAAGGGAGAAAAGAAATGAATTCCAAGACAGAAAGGTCAGAAGGTTTATGCTTTGGGCTGGTAGTAAACAGAGTTAAACTCACTTGCATAAATAAACAAAGAAATACCAATGAACATATGATGATAATAAGAATGAATCCAACAGAATAGAAACATAGATCTAACTTAAGAAAGATCTGATGCAAATAACACATATATTGAGCACAAAGTCTGAACATATATATTAATATCTCTTCTGTTACAAGAAGGCACAAAGTCTTTCTCTCTTCACTTCTTTTTTCATACAAAAAATGTCCACCTGGAATACAACAAGTATTCCAGTATTTATAGAAGGAGAAGGAGAAAGAAGAAGAAAAAGAAACCAACACTATTTATAAAATATCTACAAAATATCTAAAAAGTCAAAAGTTGACTTTGGGCAAGTTTTTGGATGGCAACATCCCATGATGCAACATGGATGATGTCATCGTAAATGCCAACATACTTTTTAAATATTTTTACAAAAATGATCGAAGCGTACACAAGAGGAGAAACTACTCCTCATCATCTCTTTGCTTAAATGGAGTGTCTTGCTTCTGATCAGGAGAGGCGATGTGACACTGAGCTCGGTATTCCATAAACTTGCTGATCATTGTCTGAAGTTGATTATGATCTGGACCCTTGAAATGGTCGCCAATAACTTCGCAAGTTTCTTTTTCAGTCTTGAGCTTGTCAGGTAGCCCGGCGTACTCTTCGTTTTTCTCAATGAAGTACACAATGAAATCATTATAGGCCAGAAGGTTATTGATTGATTCTCGGTCAAAAGTGACCTCTTGTGCCAATCCTTGGGTTGTGCGATAGCCTTGAAGAGCTGGATTGTATCGTCTGCCTCCCTCAAGGTGAATGATTCACTGAGCATCCCTGGAGACATCTTTGTAACCATCTGCTCCATGTTGTATTTTGCATCCAGGGCTTCATCCTTGATTTTATCTATCCTCTCCAGGATATATTCCATTTGATCAACCCGATAATCTAAAGTGACGAGAGCTTTGTTATGTGCTCGCGGGTGATCAATGACACCAACCTTTAATAGGTCATCAGCTGAGCAGTTCGACCATTGCTTGGAATGTTTCATGTTGCAATCTGGCATTGTCCAACTCCTCGGAGAGGGATCCTGCTACTGCTTGTAGCTCCTTATTTTCCTGATCTATATCCTGGTAGAGTCCTGTGAATTTCTTGATTATTTCCTCACTATCTCTGAGGATTCACTCTATCCAGGAGGACACTGCCGTGCCTTGTTCACCAATCTTGGCGTATTCATTTATCTTGTCCTGACTGAGAACTTCAGTAGGCTCGGTGGCAGTCATAGGAGGAGCGTTGCCCATTCTCTGCAATGCTTGGAGGAGATGTTTGTTTTGTTCCTTGAGTATTCTCTTCTCCTCCTTTGCTTCTTGAAGTTTCTTGCAGAGGGCATCTACTGCAGACAAGGCCTCTCCTTGTAGGCTCTCAGATGAGGTTCCCATCGTGACTTGGGTCACTGTAAAGTCTGTAGGAGACAGATCTTTCTTCTCTTTCATGGGATCGAGATATGTAATCTCCATGAATCTCTCTCCTGAAATGCTCTTAGAGAAGTGAGTTATAGCTTTCTGCTTCTTGGGTCCCTTCTTCAGAATGACAGAGAAGTCCATGGGTGCTATGGGAACCTTTCTCTTGAGTTGACCCAGATGGTCAGAGATCCAGCTTGGACTTATGGGAGAGGGAGTAGAGGGAATAGAAGAAGAAACAGGGGTGAAAGGGGAAGCAACTGAAGAGGCCGCAGGGAAGAACGTTGAGACACTTGGTGGTGGCATCGACAAGGAGTCCAACGCGCTGCTGCTTGTGGGGCCTGGAGTTACTACAGGAGAAGAAAAGGTCATGGAGGTGGAAGGGATCTGTAATGGGATGGAGGGAACACTAGGTGACAGATCCATGAGAGAGGAGAAGATGGAAGAGGTGGGAGATGGAAGGGAGGAAGGGAGAGAAGAAGAAACATCCATTGGAATAGATGCTTCAATGACAGGGGGAGGAGAAGGAGCGGAAGAAGGAATGGTGGGTACCTCAGTAGTTGTAGCTGTGACCACATCCTGAGTGGATGTATCTGTTGAAACTTTGGTGGTCTCTTCTTCTTTACCTGGAGACACCAGGTCGACCACTTGCTTCTCAGAAGTAGTAGGAGGGCTTTCAGGAGTTTCTTCCTGTTTGCTTGGTTCTCCCTCCTTATCTTTCCTTTTCCTTTAGCACTTGGGCCATTCTTGGAGGTGCTCTACCTGAAGGAGAAGAAGTAGTGAAATCTACCCTGAGGTAGGTGAGACCATTCTGTTTGCACCAATGCTTGGTGCGCTGCAACGTGGGCTTGACCCTTTCCTGAATGGTCTTTGGTGCCTTGGCTCTGTCGATCTCTGCGAATGGCCAATCGTCCCCATCCGTGTCAAGGTAAACTTGATCAATTTCTTGATCAGGCTCTTGGAATCCTTTTGGAATGATGGCTATGCCATAATGAATGATTTCTCCAGAGCCAACCGGGAGTGATCCTTTCACCTGATATCTATTTCATGTGTCAGGTCGATGTAGATGTCCTCGATCTCAGGAACATGGATAGGATCAATTTTTCCTTTGGGAGGAAACTCCGGCAATCGAAGGTAGGCCTGGCTGGGAAGTTGTGCTTTAGATTCAGCAATTCAAGCTCGGCATACATTTCCCGTGCTTTGGCCAGTGTGGTGCAGGTGTATCGGCCCACTGTAAGGGGGAATGGAGTTCCTCCCTTCTTTCTCTTCATGCACCTCTCATGGTATGTGATTAGTTGCCTTGACAACTCCAAGAGAATCAGCTTGGGCCCTGCATACCTTGGTAGCTTTGTCGGTTCACCTTCAAAATTCACCGCCCTGAGATATGTGAATGTGGGAAACTGTGTGAATAATGCTCCCCACTTCTTTGTGACAGTGATCACACTTGGGCTAGTTCGACCATGTCTCATATTTGGCCTCAATAGGTAGATCACCTCATAGAAGAAGGCGTCGTTGATTTTTGAGAACTGGGGGATGTTGTTCTCGAGCCTTAGCTCTGGGTAGTATTCATATATTTTGACCTGGGGCCATACCCCATTTCGAGCTAGGCCTGTGAAATCTCTCGCTGATGCTGCAACGTATACAACGTAGGAATTCATATAGAACTTCCCAGTTGTGAGGACCTGTTGAAGCTGCTGGGAGATGGTGTCGCTGATGATTTCACCCCAGCCAAAACGTTGATCAGGCACATTCTTGCTCATGGTCTCTAAGTACCTCAGCATCCATTTATGGAAATAATGGGCATCAGGAAGCCCAAATACTCTGTTCAGGAAGGTGATTGTATCACTCAGTTCCTCATTGAAGTCACTGCGGTGGATGGTCTGTGGCCATCTGCTCACCGGCTTTTTGTTCTTAAGATATAGCTCATTCATCATTTGCATGCATTTGTCCTCATTGTCATCCCATGCCTTCTTGCAGTCTTCTAGGCTTATGGCGACATATTGCCTGTGATGAGGAATGCCCAGGGTTATTTCAAAATGATGAGCTGTTAGGTCGATGATCATCTTTCCCTCCTTATCTTCGACACATCTTGTGTCCTTGTTATAGCATCGAGCCACCAACATGATGAACTCATTGTTCACAGCACTTACTGGCAGCCCAGCTGCAAAGTGCAATCCACTGCCCACCAGTTTGTTCATCCAGGGGCCACTAGTTGCCTGGTTGGTTCTCACCCAGAAGTCTTCCATATCAATGTGCCCAAGCTCGGAGTCTCTGATATCGAGATCACTCTCTGCATATGAGTCAGGCATCCTGACTTTCTGATATTTGTACTTCATCTCTTGTTCTGTCAACTTTGCTTTTCCTTTAGACTTGGTTGGATTTTTGCTTGATGAAGACATGTGTGAGCTCGAGGATGGCTGTTGTTGTTCTGCAAGGAGAATCAAGGAGGTCCAACACAGAAGAGCCATGTCAACCGTCATGTTATTCATAATGAAAGCTTGCAGAAAGAAGAATGAGCAATTATAAGGCTTAGGGCGCAAGGCGCAAGTTCATAGCATGTTGCAGAGGCTTAAAAAGGTTGGGCACACTTTTGAGGATGTTGACATAGAAAAAGGTGTGCCTGTGTTGACAGGAGAAAAGCTGCGCCAAAGGGTTATAAAGGGCGCACTTTTGAGAGTGTTGCATGACAGAAGGCAGCGCCAAGGGAAAAGCGCAGGGGTGGGTTTACAACATACAACATGCCATGTTGATGTCAAGGATCATGCACCTGTGCCTTAGGAAATTTGCTTTAGTGGGGCTGAAAAGGATGGTGTTGCATGGCTTTTAAGTGCACCCAAGGCACAATTTTGGAATATGTTGCAAAGGAAATCAATGCGCCAAAGGAAAAATGCTTGGCGCGGATTTGGAGCACACAACATCTAATGTTGATGTTGTGCAGGATGCGCCTGCGCCCTTACAAAAGTTGCTAAGTGTTATTATACTGGGTGCAGGTTTAGGATATGTTGCAAGTAAGCAAGGACAGTGCGCCAAGGTGCGACTGTGGGGGTTGCAACATGTAAAAATAATGCCAAAGTTTTAGTGATTTCTTTGCAATTTCTTGATTTCTTCTCTCTTTTTTGGTTTTTTCAAATGGTAAAGAGAGGGGTTTTGCAACAAGATAATAAGAAAAGGGAAAAGGCCTTAGGTTTTTTTCAGAGGCAGGGGCCTTCCAGATTTGTAGATCTGGAAGGAGAGGAAAAGGGGTTTTCAGATGGTTATGGATTGTTAGGTTTTTTCATTTTTAGATTTAACCTTTTGGTTTATAACAACCCTAAAACCTAACAATAACCAAGAAACAAAACCACAAAAAACAAAAAGGATGATAGAATCCACTTATCTAGTTTTATAAAGGATGAAGGATGATGTTGGGGTCCACAAACTTGAAAAATGGCATGCGGGGGTGACAAGGACAGCTGATAGGTGCAGATAAATACTTTTCACAATTTTTCAATTCATGAAAATGACAGGTGTTGAGTGCCTATTTATAGAAAACCTAGCATTAATTATTTCACCAACTTTCTTTGGCATGGTTTCTAGAGTGTCGACATGGGTTTAAATGTGCCTTGGTGCAAGTTTCATTAGTGTCGACATAATAGTTTTCAGTGCCTTAAGCGCACATTTCATGATGTCAACACAAAATTTTTCCTGTGCCTTAAGCACACATTTTTGATGTTGACATGATACATTTCAGCGCCTTAGCGCACATTTTAGGCGCATGTTTACTGATGTTGACATGTCATTTCCTGTGCCAAAGGGTTTTCTAAGTGCAATTTCATTGATGTTGACATGTCATTTTTGCGCCAAAGTTCAAAAAGGGGCGCACATTTCAATGTGTCGACACAACATTTCTTATGCCCAGTTCAAAAAGGCTGAAAATGGCTAAGTTCTTAAAACTTGATTTTTGGAAGGGAATTTTAGGCCATTTTGAATGTTGTCAAACTTCATCAGGGGAGAAAAATGGAGTTTTGGTATGGTTACCTGCAAAATTGCCCTTGTCAATATGTGTGCTTACCGCTTCTGCCCAAAAGGAAAGAGGCAGTCCTGCATGTAACCTGACGCTCCTTGCACATTCCATTATTGTTTTATTCATCCTTTCTGATACCCCATTCTGTTACGGAGTTCCTGGAACCATCTTTTTCCTACGGATTCCATTCTTAGAACAGTAATCATTATATTCATTACTGCAATATTCCCCTCCATTATCTGACCTAACGACATTTTAGCTTAAGACCTGTTTCATTCTCTACCAAGGCTTTCCATTTAACAAAAGTGTCAAATACATTAAATTTGTTTCTAATACAATAAACCCAAACTTTCCTTGTTACATCATCAATAAAAGTAACATAATAACTTGAACCCCCAAGAGATGATACCTGAGCCAGCCCCCACACATCAGAATGTACCAGCTCTAACTTATTCTCTTTCTTCGTAGGTCTAACCTTGAGAAACCTTACTCGCTTCTGTTTCCTATATATGCAGTTCTCACATAGAACTCCAAACCTGTTTCTATATATCTAGGTAAAATTCTTCTTTGTAATGTTCATGCCCTTATGGCTCATATGACCGAGCCTATAGTGCTATAATGTTGTATCTACTTCTGAAGCCACAAGATTACAAACATTAGTGTTATAAGTGGTTAAATAAAATGTTCCAACCTTCTTACCTCTTGCCACCACAAGAGCACCCTTGGTAATTCCAAGGCAATAGAAATATAGACAAGTTTTCTGTTTTTTGTTTTCCAAAAAATAGCATACACAAAAAATGGAGAAATTTGTGTAGAAAAAAATGAGTTATCTCCATTGCCATTATATGGTTATAAATTAGGACTCTCGAAAATGAGGTAGTTATAAAATAAAACAATAAAAAAAAGGAAATTGAGTTATGCCTATTATCCTTATATGATTATGAATAAGTTTCCTAAAAGTTGTGGTGGTCGTAAAATAATACAATAAAACATTATTTTAATTTTAATTTTAATTTTTTAAAAATGAAAATAAAAGGGCCTATTAAAATGTTATATTAAAAACAAGAGTTATAACATAATTCCTATAGACCCCCTTACAACTTTATAGTTCATAATGATTGCTTATTTATTTATTTTTAAAATATCTTATTCAAATATATTTTCCAATTCAATAGAGATTAATTAGTTTTTTGATCTCGTTGATTAAAAACCACAAACCTTTTATTGATGGTCCTTCCAGGTATTGGTCTGCGACGACAAAGGGCGCCCAACTTGAGAGTCAGAACGGGACCTTAAAAGAAATAAGGGCTTCTCTTACTCTCGCTGGGATAAATCATATTGTAAGACAATTTCCAAGACACCCAAAGCAATCACCGCTCAATCTCCTTGAAATCATTCCAGGTTACACCCCTTTCAATACATAACTCCATTTTTAAAAATAAAATTAAAACTGAAATGTAATTGATATTATTATTTATTTATTTTTGTTTGGGGTTGCAACAAACATTCCAGAGGTCAGAAAAGAACAAGAAGCAAAAGTTATGGAATTACTGGACATGGAAGGCAGTGATCCAGCTGTAGCCGTTGTATTATGTGGGTTTGGTGGTGTTGGAAAGAGCACCTTGGCATTGTCAGTCATTGAGCAGCTCGATTGGATATCCTTGTCGTTCCAGTTCTGCAGGGTGACCATCGACGATAAAACACACGAGAAGGAAGCCCACATTTTGAAACTCCAAAATGATATTATTTTCACATTTTCTGAGGAAAATCTGTACGTACAAGATCCATTGTCGGCCGACAGTGAGTTCAAAACGTAATGGAGAACAGACGTTGTTTTCTGTTTATAGACAATGTTGCCGATATTGATTATGTTAAGCAACTCCTACCCACACAATTGTCACCAGGGAAGCAGTCAGAGGAGAAGCCGGATTCGGTGACAGTAGAGCTGAAGCAGAAACCCAAATTGAGGATACTTATCACATCTCGAGAAAGTGATCTGAGACGAGAAGTTAATGTCGAGCCATACAAAGAATACCCTGTAGATTCTCTTTCTCGTTCTACAGCTAGAACCCTTCTCCGCAACATAATTCTGCAAGATCAAACAAAATCTCACAAGGGCATTGATGAAGAGAGTTTTGATTATTAAGGTGGCAGATGCGTGCTAGGGAGTGCCGTTACTTTTAACACGATTTGGAAATCATTTGAGATTTAAGAGAGAGAAGTACAGTTATGAAGATGCATTGGTAGCTCTTGGAAATGGAGACCTGGATCGGTTTCGACGGGGAAGCGAAAAAACCATCAGCGAAACGCTCTTCTTTGTATATAAAGCAATGGAGGAGGGGCAATCAGAGGCTCAGGAAGCGTTCCTCGACATCTGCATGTATTTCCATGGTTGGGAATGGAATGTTGTTAGCCAAATTGTGGGCAGAGAAAATCTGGAGGCACTTCAGGCGAGAATGCTAGTGACTAGAACGGATTCAGATTGTGTGATTGTTCATGATATCCTTCGGGTCATGGGAATGAAGGAGGCCAAGGGCTCCAGGATTACAAACTTTGAGCAACTGTAAGATGCTTTAGAAGATAAATCAAAGCTCCAAAATATAAAAGGACTCGCCCTTCTGAGTGACAAGTGTTTAATCACACTTGAGTCTGTACATTTAAACGCCATGAGGAATTCATTGAGGATTCTGCAACTAGGGAATTGGGTAACATTAAATGGTACTCTTTGCCACCTATCATTTAAAAATCTCAGATATCTCCACCTGGGGGATGTGGCTGAATTTCCATTTAAGGATGCTTCCAAGCTGGAGAAGCTCACAGTGTTTAAGAATGCATCGAAATCAGGCTTGGATTTGTCCAAGGTAATCGCCCAATACAAACTTAACTATCTTCTTTCAAGTTTGTTTCTTCAGATATTTAGTCTTGTGAATTGTGTGTGTTGTGTTGTTACAGCTTTGTCCTTCTCTAAAGCATATAGATCACCGAGTACCAAATGATGTGGATTGTGATACACTAGAAGGAATTCTTCCGATGGAAAAATATGACATCCTTAGAATGTCTCCGGGTGAAAACACAGAAGCCAATTGAACTTCCAGAAGGATTGAAGCTTCCTGCAGCTCTCAGTATTCTGGATTTGAGTAACTGCAAACAGATAACAGAGAGATTCGGCCACCTAACTGATCTGGAAGACCTTACTCTCAATAAATGTGACTTCAAAGCGTCTCCTCGAGGACTAAAAAATCTCACTAAACTGAAGCGACTTAGCATTGAGTGCTTTACAAGTCTGACCTCCCTGTCCAAGCCAATCGGTTCCTCAGCATCTAATTTACTCAGCTTTTTCAATGTAAGGGGATGCACGCGTCTGGAAACCTTGCCTGATAATCTTGGAAAGTTTTCTGCTCTCATAGAACTGAACTTGCAAGGATGTGAACATTTGAGGGTGCTGCCTGAAGAATTAAGCGGATTGACTTCCCTGGTAAACATAGATTTAACAGGGTGCATCAACTTGGAGAGATTGCCAACAAGCTTTGGAACACTTCCCATACAGTCACTCATTTTTCAATCCCTGCTCAGTTTGAAGGAGCTTCCCGAAACTATTGGAGACTTGCCATGCCTAACCTCCCTGGCATTGATATCCTGCAAATCATTAACCAGTCTTCCAAAAACATTTGTTCAGTTGAAATCATTACATACATTGACAATATCTAACCGCGCAAAACTGTGTGACCTGCCTGAAAACTTTGGCCAATTAACCTCCTTAAAGAAGATGAGTGTAGCAGATTGCCCTAGTCTGAAGGAGTTGCCTCGCGGATTTGAGTGTCTGTTAGCCTTGAAAGCCTTGAGCCTGGTACATTGCAGCAGTCTAAGCAATCTTCCAACAGGATTTGGGGAGCTCCCATGTTTGGAAAAACTGGAATTAAGAGGATTGTTGCTCTCCAGTCTTCCAGATGGATTTGGTAACCTCAAAAACTTGAAGGTGTTATGGATATTAAGCTGTTTCAGATTGGAAACATTGCCAAATGAGTTAAAAAATCTGGTGTCTTTGTCAGATGTAAGCTTAAAAAATTGCCACGCATTAGATGCCACAGCAATGGACAGAATTGTGAAATTGCAGCATTGTTGTTTTCTAGATATTGGATTGAGAGAAAAATTGGTAGAGCGGTGGCAACAAATTCAGAAAGAAAATGAAGATCAATACCACCCTATGGTGGTCTATACTTCGAACAAGCTGGTAATTTTAAGAGTACAATATCTTCAATTAAAATGGATAACAAATTGTAGTTTGAAACGTTGAGAAAGCATTTTTCTGAATATATTATAAATTAGAAAAACTTAGAAATCTTTGGTGTCTTAGTGGTTAAGCCTCTCCTCTATTTCTGTGAGGCACCATTAATTATTGTAATGTACTTTCATTCGAATGATGGTTAACGCTGTGATCTGAAATGTTAAATGTTAGTAAACAAACTCTCAAATAATTTCTTACAAAAATGTCATCTTCAATTATTGTATTGTATTGGTCCATTGGAACAGGATGCGGATGAATGGCAGCGAGCAGCAAGAGTCTCTTTGTTCAATCATCATTGCAAAATGCTGAAACTGAATGATTTAAAAGATAAATTGATAGAACAATCTTCCATGTTGGTTCAAAAGGACACAACTCTTGCATTGATCAGCCTTCCAATCCAAATCCAGTCTGAGCGTCATCAACAGCTTTTACAAAAACTTGTGAAGATAGCGAGGGAAAAAGCAAATAGAGCCTCTTCAGGACAGCTGCAGGTTATTTGTATCAAAAAATTTAAAACAGATGGGCAAAGACCAACCGAAGAAGAAGAAGAAGAGAGCATTAGAGAAGTTCTAAAGTGGCTCCCAGAAGGATCCTGTGCCATTCCTTCCACTGATACCAGACGTTATTCAGTCATTCAATTCATTTTTTTTTCTGAGTTTGGTAATTCAGCTAGCGGCAAACTTGGTTGCTTCATGGCAGATATGTGGGTGGATAATCAAGAGCTTCAAGGTTTCGATTCTTTTAAAATTATTCCAGAAGATAAAATTTCAGAAAAGATTCCTCAGAAACTTCCTGCCCCTCAAAGTTTGAGCGAAGAAAATGATATTCCTAATGAGATTGGAGAGTGCATAAAATTGATTGCCCGAGAGAGCCACACTGGCAAAAATATGTACGAAATGTTTGCACTTGCATTGAGGAGGGCCAACATAGATAATTTCACCCACAAGGAAGGCAAGGTATGTGTATAACACTGTATAGATACATAAATAAAATTTGAACATTCTATAATTGTCAATAAATAATTCTTATATGACAGAGTTTATACAGTCTGTAAGTTCAAACTTGAC
The DNA here is from genome assembly GCA_019776745.2 of Taxus chinensis. NCBI lineage: Eukaryota > Viridiplantae > Streptophyta > Pinopsida > Cupressales > Taxaceae > Taxus > Taxus chinensis. Next base: position 154,117,138 of record CM034157.1, read on the forward strand.
TGAATGAACATACTGATTATTTACCACATTTCTGCCTTGTTTTTTATGTGATAGGTTAGAGTTGACCACCTAGAAGGAAAAGTAGTTGGCCTCATTATGTGTGACCCAAATAGTATTGAGTTTGCTACATTGCAACAAATCTGCACAGACCTGCTTCAACAGCACCCTAATTTTCAAGGAATTTGGATTCCTCTATTGAAAAATGGAGATTTTGGATTTGGCACTTATAAAAGGACTATTGATTGTATGCCTTGGGTAACTCTTCCTGATCCTAAATTAGTAACGATCAAAGATAAGAATCCATGTATCTTTATATTTGACAAAGAAGGGAAGATTGTCAATCAAAATGCATTATCACTCATGATGGCTTGGGGCACAAACGCATATCCATTTACCCAACTTAAAATAAATGAAGTTATCTCCAATGTGCACACTTCATCGAGCTTGGACTTTATGCTTAAAGACGTACATTTTTTTGACCAACAAGGAGAAGAGGTGAGTTTTTCTTGAACATATTACAATTCATTTTCTTTCGTATTCAATATCACTACTGATTTACTGTATTACTTTTTATGGTATGGTTGTAGGAGAAAAAGGAGTCAATCAATAACAAAAAGGGTAACACTAAATTAGTTTTTTTGTATGCTGAACCTCCAAGTTCCAAGTTGAAGATGAAATCCAAGCTCAAGCAACTATTACAAATTCATAAAGATGTTACAATTTTATATGTGGGCCATTTTTCTAGTTTAGATGAAGATAATGTGATGGAACTAGAAAAGGTGTACAAAGATGTGACAGACAACATGTCTTGGCCTAAACTGTCATTTTGGGATATGGTAAGATTTTGGCATAGATGTAAATATTTGTCAAATGAGATGTGGACGGAACTAAATTCATGTCAAACCCTCCAAAGTTTTGTAAGGCATCTATACATTGAAAATCGGTGGTTAGTATTGGTAGATACCGATGGATTAGTGACAGGGATTGCAAAAGAAGTGGTGGAAATGATGTGTAAATCAAATGATCAAAACATGGATGAAGTGAACAAAAAGATGGAGGGGGAATTGATCAAAAGTTTTAAAAGTGGAAAATGTAATGAAGCTGTGAAGACATTTTTTAGTGATGAAATATCCAATTATCCACAACATCTTGAACACTCCATTGTATTGAGCTATAAACAAAATAGGCGATATTGTGATGTGTGCCATCTGATAAAAAATGCCTTCCCTGATCATAAAAGGTTATATAGTTGTAAGCATTGTGATTGGGATTTGTGTGGGGATTGTTGGGAGGTGTTGGCTAAAAACAGAGTGCAAGACCTATAGCGTACCCAAGGATAGCCAACAAATCTATATTTCCTAAGGAAATGGGGTTAAAGTTTTGCTTGCAATTTAACATTGAAGTTGTACTGAATATTTGATACTGCATTGAATAACATATTTCTCCACTTTCATTATTTGACATTAACATGATAATCAAATTATATCCAGTTGATTTTTAAAAGTTAAAAGTTATTGAATACTAATAGTTAATGTTTTCCAACCATGAAAACTGCATGTGTACATGCATATAATGCTTATGAATAGTTATAAATGCATAGACATTATAAAGTTGTGTGCAGCCACATTCTGTGTGTGACGTGTTACAGAAAATTTATGCACACTTGTACAAACAATTTCACCAAACTCTAACATTCATATGAGAGTTGCTTTTAGATTGTGCTCTAGTGATGTAGCACCATCCTCCATTGGAATTGAGTAAAGGAAATGATAATTATTATTCATGCAACATTTATAGTTATAAAATAGAAATGTTGTACTGGGTATGTAAGTGGATTGAAATGTTTGAATTTATTATAGAGCTGGATTTTTAGATCGAAATACATAACTACAAAATTTTTAAAATAAGGTAAATAGAAAATAATCTCACATTTAAAACTTTGCAATTTACATACATAATTATAACACTTGATAAAGCTAGATGGTTTCACATGTATATAAATTTCACAAATATAGTAGAGCATTTTCCATTGAAATTTAAGGTCCTACACTAAAAAACTAATTGGTAAGGATATATAGTATCACCAGCCCGCACCCACCATGGACCTGTATAAGGATTAACTTTGCACATTTAGACCACATTATCACAACATACCCACGGATTGAACTACTTTAACATGGCACTGCATTAACAAGGAATCCATCAAGTAGTAGGTTGCCTTAACACAATGAGATTTGAACGTTAGACCTCCCATCAAAAAGAAACACCAAACTCCTTACACAAATTAAAAGTCTATGGCTTAAACCTGCCAATGATAGCCCCAAGGCTTTCCTCTTTACACTAAAATTCTAACTTATAAAAAAAATCAACTTTATATAATTGTATTATCATTTTGAAGGGTACCTTTTAATGTCACCATTAAGAAATACACTAAATTGGTGTACAAGACCTGAATCTACTTGTCCAAATTTCAGGGTTCAATCTAGAAATGTCTCATGGCCATTGATTTCTGTGAACCAGATGTAAATATTACTGTCCTCCCCTCTCCTCCTCCTCCTCCTCCTAACTCACTGTCCATTACCCCATCTCCATTTGCTTCCCAGCCCTCCCTCTTCTTGGTTGGGGGAAAATTCACATTTTTTCTATTTTCCCAAATCCAATTTCATATCCCGCTTTAATTTCATCTTCCTCACCTTCCAATGTTTCTCGCATTAGATCTATTAGAGAACGCACTCCTATCAATACAATGGAGACTTTAACCCTGAAAATTCCATATGAAAATAAATTACTCAAGCCTCGTATTTACTACATCTACTTTACCACTATATCTACTGCAATCATGGAGAACACTACTAGTCACTCAACTCGTAACCTTGTTAGTAGGTAGGAAGAGCTTGTGAGTGTTTGCATGAGAGACCACAGGCATTTAGCCATCCACGGGATAGGGTTAGATTAAGTGTCAATTGCTTCCTACAATTTGGTGTCCCCAAGGAATGTCTTTATAACATTTTAAATATGTTGACTAAGCTCTTCTGCTCTGGGATACAACACAAACTTCGGATGCATTTGGAGTCTTTACTGAGAATTTGTTTGGAATACAGTGCCCTTGGAAAACCCTTGATTATCACTCTAATGAATCCTTGTGAGTTGATTGTTGGATGTGCAGGGGAAGGGCAATGTCACTGCTTATTTGTAGTAGGCTATGAGGAAATACAGGACAATCTTGTATAAATTAGTGTGGATCCTAAACACAGTCGGGTGCATAAGGCACCACACATTGGATAGATTAGAAAAGGACCTTTACATTCCTTTTTCTAAGTATATTAAGCTCATCAGTTTACATTCTTCTCTGTGGGTGATTGTTTTTAGAAAATGGAATGGCATTTTTCAAATATTTCATATGAAATAGATTGAGAGCGTTTACTCAGGGTGTCGTACGAATCTCATTAAAACCTAAAAAACTTTGCAAAAGCTGGAAAATTGTGCTCAACATTCCTCAATCCTATCAAGATAGGAAACAGTTAAAAACACCCAAGCAGCTCATATGTCTCAAGACAAGCTGCAACCACAAAAGCAGGTTTCTTCCTAGCAATAATTTTGAAAGAACTGTAAACGACCCTGTTACAGATGATTGGGAAATTTATTAAGTGTTTCCTTCCTATAACAAAGGAGCGCCAATTCATGTTGCCCTCAACCATAAACCGTACGCCAGGCGGCACATTACTTTGGGTTTCAACTTGGACACAATATATAAAGGACTATTTCTTCGTCTGTTCAAAATTTAGATTTCCTACCAAAAATTCCCAAACCCTAATGCGGTGTGCTGATTTTTTTGAAGTTATGATTACAAAAAGAAAAAAAAAAAGGAAAAAGAAAATCTATTAAAATAACGTGTATATTGAAGTAGAGGAAATTGGAATGCTCCACCCACGGATCTCTGTAACTAAAAATTAAAATACATTATTCTAATCTACCATTATTACGTTGGAAATAACAGCGTCTCAGGCAGTCGTACCATTTCTTCTCTATTTCTGTTTTCGTGTCATCGATAACTTCCAATTCATGTAGGTTTGAAATGTCATTTGTATCTGCTGTGTTGTCGCCTATGAATTCAAAAAATCAAATGGGTATTCAGGAGCAGTTAGTTCCCGTCGAAAAAAATGAGCTTCGCTCACCCTCAGATCTGATTCCTGTAACAACAACCCTTTACAAACTACTCCATAGAACTTTGTAGCAAAACCCTTCCCCCGCAGCATTTCGCGATTAAAAGAGTTGCAAGTTGGGATGCAAATGGAATGCTCACATTTAATAAAAATATCATTTTATTTTAGTCAGTTTTTAATATTAATATTAATTATCTCAACAAGGAACAACTAACAATCTTAAAAAATTATGTAACTAAAATATTAAAGAAGTAAAGTTCTTGTGCCTTCTATAGAAATCCATCATACTTGTATAAGGTATTCCCAAGTGTAATATCTATCATTTGGTCAAACATTTATTGTCCATCTATTAAAACTAATTTAGAAATTGTCATGGGGTCTCGGTTGATTGGTAAAGTCGGGTATTTATTAAGAGGAGGTCCAAGGTTCAATACCCATTAGCAAGTCCTTTGCATGAGGAATAGGTCGACCGATATCCCTAAGTGTCGAAGGAGCAGTCCGACCAATGTCCATGTGTGTGTGACTGTTGTATGATGGTATTGTTGGAGTAGTCAGACCAACATCCCTGAGTGTGCGCCAGTTGTACGAAGGCGGTATGAAGTGTACACCAGTTGTACGAAGGTGGTATGAAACCTAGGCTTCATCTGAACGGAGATGGTGTGAAACTTGTGCACCTGGTGGTCCCATTCTCACCCAGGCTAAATTCACCGAGGCTGATGGAGACTGTGCTAAAAATTGTAATATGTAATGATTCCTCTATAAAACCAAAAAAAAACTAATTTAGAAATTTCTTTCTATGTGATAATTAGAAGTTCTTCAAAAAATGATGTCAAGGAAAACAAGAAATATGTAATTTAAAATGAGACAAATTACATGAGCTTATATAACTTGAATGTGTAATATATGCTCAATATATTAATGTAGCGATGCAGTTTTCATATTATATATTTGAATTTATGAAGTCAATGACATAGTCTAGATCTCCAAATGCTAGTTTTTTAAGAAACTGGAAATAAAATTCGGTTTCTTCTTTATTGTTGCAGGTCTAACATGATGTAGCTTATTACACTTCAAGTTTATGTTTACAAATTGTTTTTCATAGTATTACCAATAATCTGTAGAATAGCATTCTCCTCTTTTGAAATGATGGAACCAATTAGCATATGTTGTAACATTTTGCCTTGCAATAATCATGGAAATAAACTTAGTTGCAATGTGGCAATCAACACATATAACTCAAAGGATTTGTATGACGTTAATAGTTGTTCCATGGGACATGTTTAACAATCCAAATGTAATTTATAACTTGTCACCATGGTGGCAAAGGATTGATTATTTTTCCTCCTTGTTGGCGTCACTCACTGAACATCTTTCCAATCCTGGTATTAGAGGAAAACTTTATATTGTGGCATATTGAGAATCGAGATTAAAAAAGAGTTTTCATAAATACATGTAACTACATATTATTTCATGCTCTACAAGCACCAAGAAAACACATCCACACAACAAGCATAGGTTCAATTGGAAATTTGATGATAAAGTTTCAATTTTTTGCATATGTTGCAATCATGGCATTCCATGAGACCATGTCTCTTTGAGGAATTGTGTTCAAAAACTAGGATTGAATAGACAGATAAAAAAACATGTTCTTGAATTCATGACGCATATATCTTACTCTCAATTTTCTAAAGGATGGTACCGAAAAGAAAAACACAAAAGAAAGTGAAGAAGAACCTAACAACATTGTATTGAGGATTTCTCAAGTATGACAAGTGTTGTTTCCATAGACAAGCTATTGTTTGAATAGAAAAAGGTTATGAAAATTATTATTTATATTATAAATCTTGAGATTTTGGAGTGGGTGTGCTAATTTTCTTTATCAAAGCTTGAATTTTCATGCACAAATCATTTGCATTCACATGTAATATATTGTGTTTTTTTTGCCATGCATACCCTTTTAGGCTATGTTCAATTAAAAAACATTAATATTGTTATGCATAATTGAGATTGTCTTTATTAGAACATGGATGAACTTTAATGTATTTTTGTAAAATATATTCACAAGTGCATTTTTGCACCCTCAAAGCTTGCTTTAGACATCCATGTGACAAGGTTAAATCTTGATGTGATCGACCATACTTGCTATAATTTTTTTAGCATATGTTTACCTTCATTAAATTAACTAGTTATGTCTATTTGTAGACACTAAAATTTGGCATTATAACTTCTAACGATGTTGATATTGACATTGCACACTTAAATACACAAATACATACTCTTCACTCTTGCTTAATACACCATGATAGATCTTCAATTACTTTCTCATCTTTGCATACTTCTTTGTCATCAATTCCTAAGGTTTTATAGCATAAAATACATCTAAAGAAATCCATCCTCTGACCTAGAAAGATAAGTTGTGTTTTTCCCTCTCGATCAAAACCTCCAGTTTCGGTCGATATTGACACATGTCAATATTGACCCTATTGCACGGTTTTGGACCGACATGCTTTGGGCCCAAACTCTCAAGTTCATCATCTTCATATGAACTAATATTTCCTCTTGGTCAGCATTTCACAACATAATAACCATCGAAATATGATATAAGTAAGTCAATCATACCTCATTTAGAATCTCTCCTCTTGTAAAATCAAGTACTACATGCACTTATTTCTCCCTACAAAAGCGAAGTAACTAATGCAAATCCAATAGGGCAACACCTTTTACAACTCTGAAGTATCATGTCAAGTCTATGAGTCACCATCTTCCTTCGAAAATCAAGTAAAGTGACCCTTCACAAGTATTTGAAAAGTGTGAAACTCAAACAAAGCATTGTTAAAGCACAATTGCTAAGTTTTTATTTCCCTACAATAGATATCACATGTTAGGAGAATGATGTGCAGTTTGATCCCTCTTCAGAGTATTGGTAACATCGAAAGTACATAAGGTGCCCATAACCCACCTAACTTTGTTTTATAAGAACTCCTTGCACTATAAGGATTTTCTCATAAAATTTATAGAGTCATACCTAAGGTGAGAGAAGAAGACTGATATATAGCGACAGTCACAGGCACCCAAAATCAAACTCTAGCACCTAGACACCCATGACCAAGTCCAAGTTCCCTAGTCCAGACATATTCGACAGTTTCACAATTTTTTGGGTTCGGTTGTGATAGTCTGCCCTCTTGTTTCATCAATTTTCCAATTCAACATACCTCAAGATCAAGTGCAATATCAGGTACGTCTCTTATTCCCTCTCTTGTACTTATGGTTTCAAATTCCATTTGCTTATTGATTATGTCTGGTTAACTAAAAATGTGGAAGTGTGGTAATTAATCTAATCTAGAACAACATGTAAATACAATAAATAAATGCAATAAATGACTATGGAAAATGACCCAAACAACTAATCCTATGAAAGTAGAAACCCTAATATGCAAGAGAAGTATGGCAATGACTTAGCTGATTTGATTGACTTGCAGGACTATGTCACAGAAGTGACTGGAGAAACAAGAAGCAGGAACGACAATGCAGAGGCCCTGAAAAGGATGGATTCGATCTATCTAGCTAGATTGGAGCACCTGGAGAGATCCTGGAGCACATGTGGGTACTCTAATCTATAGAATGGGTGCATTGGTCTGTGAAAAGGGTCTGAAACTGAGTTTCACATGTCATGTAAGTGATCTGAAACCTTCAATATATGTCACGTCAGGTTCGTTGCACTGCACCAAGTGTCGTTGATAATCCAAGATGAAAGAAAGACCTGCAAGAGACCACAATAAGTATTAAAACCCTAAAAATAAGAATGTAAATGAATAGGTCAAACTAACCTCAGTTGCCACAATAGTGGGCTTACTAACTGAGCGATGCACTACATTCCAGACCCAAATGTAGTTCTTAGTGTGTGTGTGTGAATCATGTTCCTTAGGTGTTCCTGTTCCAGTCGCACTTTGTGAAGTTGTGAGCTATAACTAAATGTAAAAATGTAGTAAAATGGTGGATAAAATAGAATAAAATACCCTCCTATGCTTTTGTGATGCAGATGAACCAACCTTATCCTTTATGATGGAGCTAAATGAATGTAAATGATCTCTAAATGCCTTAGATGAATGCAACCTTAGGTGGATGATAGTAGTGACTAATGCTTGGTCCCTTAATATGGTCTCATAACTTTATATTTATATGGTTCTCTTGTTCTAATTTCATAATTAACCTTGAGATGGCCGACCACCAAAAAGATAAGAAGCTAAAACGGCTAGAAAGTGCCCAAAAAGTGGCAGGAAAGTTAAAAAAGGATCAGGGCACCCTTGGTGGGACCAGGGTGCCCTAGTACTAGTTTGGGCGCCCTACTCAAAGCTAAAATAACGTAAAAAAATGAAAGTTGACTAGGCGTGCGGGTGTAAGAGGTTGGGAATGACGAAAGAAAACAAAGTAAGATGGCAAAATATGGGGGTTAATTAGTACTTTCTTCACTCAAAAACCTTCTAAATAGTAGTATGACACCGGGACTAACTAATGTCTATAGTGCATGATTTTGTGTCTACAATGTCAGATCTTTACTTTATTACTTATTATTTGCGTTGTGACTCTGAAATATCCTAGGGTTTAACTTATTTTTTATTTTTGTTAAATCAGTGGGATGTAGCAATTAGAGATGAACATGTAGCAGTATGTTGTGCAGTAAATAAAATGAGACCATAATGCTTAAGGTGGCTAATTTGTTGTTGTAGAGCATAGCAATCATCACCATCATGTCCATTAATTCAATGATAATTGTAATATGGATGACCTTGATATTTTGTAAGCCAATAAGGAGGATAACAATGAGTAGATGGAAAGTTGATCAATTGATGAGTGAGGAGTTGTGAAATAATATCTTGTTGTTTAACATTGAAATCAAATTTGAGAGGTGTGGGTAGGACTTTGGGTTCACTGATATGAGAACATGTAGAAGACATAGAAGGAGAGTGAGATGTAGAAGGAGAATAAGCATGGGATTGAGAAACACCCTTGATATGTTGAATTTCATATTTAAGAGATGTAATCGTTGTTTCCATAGCTTGAATTGACTATAAGACAACTTGATTGGATGGAGGATTAAGAACAATAGAGTCATCAAATAGATGATCGAAGATGGCACTTACTTGAGCTGGTGGTGTGTTACGAGGTAGGTATATAGTGTCTATGGATTTTTGAAGAAAAACCTTACAATTGAGATGCATTTGAAGTAGGTCATGCAAAGAGATATGAGGAAATTGAGGAGGCATAAAAAAAGAAAAAGAAGGATCTAAGTGTATTTGAATGTGGGCTCAACAAATGATTTGATAAAAATAAAATTCATTAAACCCTAATTACAAAGTAACTAAATACACACTATGATATACAGTTGCTAGATACAGTATGACACAAGAAATAAACAAATAATCATGAAACCCTAAGTATAAGAGAGAGGGGGAAGGACTTAGCTAATTTGTGCTTGATCCTTGACTGATATAGACTGGGGAAGCTGATGAATATAGAGGATAAACTGTTGTAACTTTCCACAAAAAAATCTGGCATTGTCGGAGTAGGACAAAATAGGGCGCCTAGACTAGGGCAGGGGCACAAGAGTCTGTTATTGGGTGCCTGTGATTGTAAAAATGGTCAAAACATGATTTCTGGAGTGTCGCAAGAGTGTCACTAATATTTTTTTTGGTCCTCTATATGTCACAATATGATCACCAAGGTACATGTAACCTGTAAAACAAATATTCACCTAAAAAACCCACAATACTGCATCAAATCCAAAAAAGAAAGATGCAATATGGGGAGTTAGACTGACCCCGACAGTCACCAACTGAGTGAACTTATGACCGAGCATTGCACTAAATCTCATACTCCATATAGTTCTTATGAGTGTGTGAAAGAATCGTGCCCTAGGATGCCCTTGTGGAAGTGCACTTGATAGCGGGTTGTAGCTATATGTAACAATGTAGATAGATGTGTGGATGGAATAATGAAATTCCCCTTCTTATGTAGTGTATGCAAAATATGCAGTCCCTTTTTCCTTGTATGAATGTTAGATGGATTCCTTTGTGTAAAGCTTGATCCTTTATTTTGATCATATAGCTATGTATTTATATGATTCCCTTATTTGAATTTTGTAATTGAGAACTGGAAGGCTAGCCCATAAGAAAATAAGATGCCCAAAAGATAAAAGAGTACCGAAAGAGAGAGTAAGATGGAAAGTGGTCAGGGGTACCCATAGGGGGTGAGGGCACCTTGGTGTCAGTGTCCTGGCTATGTGCTAGTGTCTAAAATCATAAATATAAGAAAGTAAAGTTTTTACTGAGTTGTAGGGTGTGTAAGACCAAATAGAAAACAAGAAACACAAAAAAGAGGCCAAATATAGCTATCAATTACTAGTTATTTCACTTAGGAATCACATAAATAGTAGTATACTTTTAGGACCTAGAGATATACCCAAGTGCATGAATTTGTGTTTACACCCCAAAAGTTCCAACCACTGCAGACGGATAAGGATCAAAAAGTTACTATTTTGTTCCAATTGAAATTATTTTGACCCGATTTAAGAACCCATATAGCAGCAGTACAGGAAAGGTGATGTAGCCTAGAATTCACAAATATAAGCCCAGGCGCGTTGGCACATCACTCAGCCTAGACTGAGCACTCACCTGAAGTGTTTAAGGTACCAGGCCCCTCTTTAGGGTTGTTGTTTCAGGATGTTAGCATGATGAAGAATTTAATCATTCAGATCTATAGCTAATATATCTTTCTACAGTGCATATTCATATCTAGATATTGAAAATAACATCATTAAAGGATAACCATAATGGAATCAAACATGCAATACTTAATTATAACCATGATAACACCTTGTTTCAGTCCATAATCCCCATTATATTAATTACAGTAAATACACAAAAGCTTTGTTACAATCATAATAGTATACACTCATGCGCGTAACAGATCTAGCAATATAATCTCACTATACCCTAGTTCTCACACGTATATCTATGTGCTCTTTGTTACATAGTCAATACATATTTATAAGGGTGGGGAATTTCCCTTCACCGCTTATCTAATCCCAAAATATGTTGCATGTTATTATTAGCCACATGCCGTTACAGAAATAGGATTACATGTAAGAATGCTAACAATAGATCTCTCTTAGTCAACTATTAGTTCACAATTCTATCTTTAGCTTGCATCCATGTAAAGCACTTCGTAGCTAATCATTCAAAAATAGTCAATGTGTGTCGTGCAAGTCTCCAATCAGTTTGAGTGCTTTGCAAAAATATCCTTTCCAAAAATAGATACTTTATGTGCGATCCTTTCTAATACTCCCGTGCCTTTGAATGCACTCAGCTCTCACACACGTACCTTCTGTATTTCCTTTGCTAAGTGCTAGATTCTGATTGATCAACATTACCCCACACTATTTTCATTGTCGCCCCGACAATGGTTGTCTCCAAAACGAATAAAAGAATAAAAAGAATTTTGATGAATGAAAGAATGTCTTTAACCTATAGTATCTTCTACTACAACCCAAAGAATCAATTCTGGATATTCCTCTTTTATCTCTGCCTCTAAAGTCTACCAGTCATTGAGCACGACCTCTGCTTTCAGTTATGCAATATCCACTGAAATTGACTCTAATTCATCCCTTGCAATCTCTCCTTTTTCATTCTATAAGACCAACACAATGTTGGACATGTCAGTCATTCTCCCTTCCAACAAGTCCATCTTTTGAGCAATGAGTTTCCCAAGCTCATCTAGCCTTTCCCAATGTGGAACCTGAGCTGTTGTAAGGGCATCACGCTTTTTCTTAACAAGTGTTACATTATGCACGGCCCAATGTCTCATCCTTCATGGCCTTCAGAACCTCATTGTCTTCTAAAATAGTCCTGGTCCTTATAACGGCCTCTAGCGTTGTACAAATATTCAACGCTTGATCCCCCTTCTTGAGTTCCTCCTGCAAGCCCTGAAACAATCCTTCATATGATGCAATCTTCCATGTCACTAAAGCCTTTTCCCTCTTTGCTTCTTGTGATGGATCCTTTAGCTCAGGCATGCACAGAGGTTCATCTTTAAGCACTAAGTCCACCAATGTACTGACATAATATATTTCCGAAGGAAACATCTTGGGTACCTTTGGCTCTAATTGTGGCCTAGCCTTCATGAACATTGACACCAATCTCCTAATTCCATGCTGATAAAACAACGTTCTTCTTCTGTGCCAAGTATTTTTCCTATTTTAAGCATGCTATAGAAACATGAACGTACACTTGATATCCTCCCTCAAGTGAAGTTACCATGAATTGTGGTCAGCTTTATCCATATTCTGACATCAGTCACCTAATTTGTCATAAGACAATCAACGAAAGCATTTATCACTCTATTCATCTGAGACATAACAGTAGAAGCTTTATTGTTATGGATCTGGCCTGAGGTGTAATTTCAACCTAGATTGACATAGCTTAATGACTCCTCACACACATCAAACCATTTTGGTTGTCCATGTAATTTGCATCTACAACTGACAATTGCTTCCATGTGTGCACTTTCACCATATCGATCAATTATCTCCTATTGTCGTAAACTCATTTTTTGTCATTGTGTCTTTGGTAAACGAGATGTTGGATTTTACCTATGTCGACAGCGTAACCCATGGATTAGACTGGAGTATATAGTTATCCCCCTTATAAACACTCTTGATCTATTGTTTAGGAACTTGGGCTTCAAGATTTGGAACATGTGCTGCTATGAATATGAAATCTCGCTGTCATGCAATCTCAATCTACCAAGTGAACATCCATCTAGTCTCCATACTTTATTGAATGCTAACATCTTTAAGTTCCTAGCACATTCTCTAAAGGTGTAACATAAATCAATGGGCAAGCTTTCCTTAACTTTTACACTGACAACTCATTCCACTGTTAATGAGAGTGTACTTCGTAATTTTCCCCGTTGAACATCCTTGTTTGGAGAGAGTTGAGGTGATTTGCGCACTAGTTTACAGAGAAACACCTTGAGGTCAATTGATGAATGCTCCTAAATACTCTCTTGAATCAAGGACTCTCCTTGGACTGCATCCAATTATCATCATTTCCTCTTGTGGTGAAGAGGAATGTAGTTACGTGCTCAGTTCTTCATCCTTATTTGGATTGTCTTCTAAATCTATGTTCCAATCCACCATCATCCTCATGATCTTCCAACTTCATCATGAACCCAAATGAAATACTAATGTGGGCTTTGGGTAATGGAATAATTTATATTGTATGCTTACCTTCAAGGCGGAAACTGAGGAGCTTGAAATCATTGATCCACATACTTAGTGTGCCTCCAACTTATAAAGTTGTAGGTACACTAAGCGCTGCTTCATTCTAACAAATCGATAGCTTACAGGTTTCATGCTTCATAATATGGGAATCTTCAACTAATTAATAAGTCTTTCAATGTATCATGTTGCACCCTAGATATACATACTTCTAATCCTTAGAGTGTGGTAGGACACAATTCTACCATGTCCCCATTGAAGGTTAAGCAACGTGCATCTAAAAACTGTTGAACTGATGCTTGGAAATACCTTGTTGTGAAGGAATACGAAAATTTACACCATGAGCTCCAAGCCCCATCCTTCATCATAAATTGTGCGATGTAAAAAATGGTATAAGAAAACTGAGACGTTCCTTACCCATGACCGAAGGTAAATCCTCTGGGTATGAGCCACTTATTCGAAATGTGGAGTTTATCATATAAAACATCTCTGCCCTCTACAAAATATGAATGGTCCACTCATTGATCCACGTGAGACATGAAAGTACTTGTCAAACCTTTTCGTAGGTGACTTATGCTCCATGGGGTACTCCCAAATCTTCTATTGAACCTTTCCATCAAGCATCCAGACCAAGTATATCCATGAAGGGACTAAGGATAATAACTACAAGTCAAACCTTATTTTGTCTTATGTGCCACTAGACCAATTCTAACCTATGATGATTGTCATTTGTTATGTGAATCTGACAATATTGTAGACCACTCCTATGACAAGTCTTTTTGGTGATGTGCAACCACATTGATGAGTTTAGGCTGTGACCACCTTCCTTGTATTCAGTACTTTGTCAGAAGATGTGACCACTTGACCTAACCCACTATATGGGTACTTTTTCAACTATGATGTCACTATGTCCATGCTACTGGTTGGATCATGACCATTGGTATACCCCAGCTGGCCATATATATGGGTCATCTCTAGGATTAATTGTGGCCTTACAGTTAAATTGTTAGGTTGTGGAGCCTGTTTTCATGTGTGAAAGTGTTGAAGACTGTACACTAAGAGTACTGTACACTTTTCATATCCTCACACCGGGGTTTGGGGCCGGGTCGGGCCCCGAGCAGGGGTTTGGGGGCGCAACCCCCAAATTTTATTTTTGGGCCTTAAAACGTGTCTGATATATCGGGAAACGTGCTTTTCTCATATGGGCGGGATTTTTGACCCATAGGTTTATGGGACAGTTTTGGCCCATGGTTTTGATACCCATGGTTTTGTAAAACTACTTAAGCAGTTGTCTACTTATATGGTTTTATGCATATGGTAGGTATAATGTAACATTGTAGATGTGTTTTGAATTCAGGTGTGAATTCTATAGAGTTTGTTGAGCATAGCTCCAAATAGATCTGGGTATTGTATTGAGAGAGCGGTGGCTTGTAATAAAATCTGAGCAAGTGATTCTTGGTGGACGTAGCCCAAATTGGGTGAACCACATTAAATATTGTCTCTTTGTGTTGTGTTATTTTATTCTGCACTTTTATTTGAGATCTGTAATATTTTCTACATATTAGTTTCTACTGTTGCGATTCTGTGAGGGATTATTCCACATATTTTATCCCTTATTTCCTAACAATTGGTATCAGATCCTGGTTTGGTTTGCTGAAGTGTTAAATCGTAGGGAAATTTTTATCTTGAGTGGGAGCTATGGATAATAGATGATGGAAAATCTAGGGTTGATAAATTCAACATTTATAATTTCAGTCTTACAATTAAGATGCAGATGGAAGATTACCTTTATCAGAAGGATCTTTATACTCCTTCAATCTATAGAAGGTGAACAAACCCTCGAAAGATGACAGATTTGTGGAATGGATTTGTTGGATAGGAAATCACTTGGGAAGAATCTGGTTGTGTCTTGCATCTTCGGTATTATTTAATGTTTCCCGGAAAAGACTACCAAAATCTGATGGATGCATTTGGGAAGTTGGTAATGCTTCATATTGATCTTATGCAAAATATCTGAAGTCATCATCATCAATGTTGATCTTCTTGTTGGGGAAAAATTACAGTTTCCTTGTTGAGTTGTATTTCATCTTCCAAATATGAAATTATGTTTAGCTCAATATTGGTTGATCCATATTTTGTATAATTGGTAATTATGAACAAGTTTTTATCCCTTCATTGTCAACATTGTTAGAAAGTGTTTGTATAAATTATTTCTTTAGTACTCTATGTCTTTTTCAAGTTCAAAAATAAGACATAGGACTTTTTTGTCCTTTTGGCCTTATTGAGACATGGGACCTTGCTTCTGAGGTGGCCGAAGACTAGAATTAGCCTGTTTTTTTTCCTTGAAACTTCCCATTAGAAACAAGTGCCTACTCTGAAAGAGAACACAGTTTTAGTAGTTGAGTGAATAACTATCCTAGACTTGTTGTATCATATCACTGACTCTTCAAAAGTTGTTGTTTGACAGAAGTCCTCTACGTCAACAAGAACTGGATTTCTTATGTATTTAACGTGGTCACAAAAATCCTATAAGAAGAAGGAAGAGCTCTCAATACTATAGTTAATGCATGAGTGATGTGTCAGTTATTTCTTCTTCCAAAGCTTGAAGATAGATGCACACAAAGTATGTTACTCTTCTAAATTACACACAATTTCAACTTTTTTAGTTGGTTACATTTTCAAGTCATTAATAGTTGACTTTGGAGATGAAGTGTTGTGTTCTTATTGTTTTACTCATATATTGTTTTCAACTTGTCCTAAGATTCTTTTGTTGTTGTGGTCTCACGAATATGAGGTTCTACCTCATATGAAACACTAAACAAGATTATTAACTATGTCCTTTTGATTTGCTATGATCAAATGTAGCCTGTTGTGTAACATCTGTTGCAGATCTTGTTAATGTACCAAAAACAATGGACCATATATTTTCAAAATCAAGTTGTGCATGAATTTTTCATTTTCCATGCTGGATAATTCATAACATAAGTTGACAATCAAAAACAGATTACAATCTGAAAAAATAATTTAGGTGTTGCTAATTGTGTAGAGCCATTGTGAAAAGTGATAAACAGTAGAACTCTTTGAAAAACTGTGAACACTTTTCCTAAATATCTTAATAGCATGCACACGAAGCCCCCCCCCCCACATAAAATATTAGTTTTGCATTATTATCGACAAAATAACCCCCTTTTCAGCATGTACAATGAACTTTTTGGCCCTATTGGTTCTTTACAAATTTGGCTTTGTGGACAAAAAAATGGCTCTCTTGATCAAATTTGGAAAGAAATATTTTTTGGACTCTCAATGCCTCTTTGGAAATGTTCCAAGCCAAATCTCTTCTTTGTGCTTTTTACAAAAAAATCTTATTAAAATCTGGACCAAGACACAGATTTGCAAAAATAGGTCACTTAAAAAAAATGGCACCTTCAATCCAAAATCACCATTAAGCACTTAGGCTCTTTTAGTTCTACATTTCCCCTTGTTCCACTGCATAGGCCCCCTCCTTAAAATAATTTTTTATTTCCTTCTAATTGCAAGATTGGGTGATCGGGCAGTTTAGGATGCACATATAGCCTTGTTTCCTGTTCCAAGATTTCCCCAAAACCTGCAAAAGCTCTGGAGGAATGCAGGGTCATTGAATGCGAAAGTCAGGTTCGCCAATAGGGTTACTTGTATGCAATAATTGATTTTACAGGAAGTACTATCCAACTCATTTTTTTCGAACCTAACCAAGTGTGTCTGATCGGGAAAATTCATAGGGTACCGTGGGGCAAGGTGAATTGTCAATATAGGCAGGTAAATCATCGTTGCATGTAGGGAACGCTTTCGGTTCCATCATTTCAACCATTTTCCGCATAACTGATGCAACCACCGAGGAAGAAACAAGGAAAGATGTAGCCTCAGTATTGGGAGGTCCAGGTAAGTTTAAATGGGCACTAAACGGAACCTCTGAATTGGAAAAGAAAAAAATCCTCAGTTCAATTGTGCCCATAGCCTTTGCATAACACAAATAATCGATATGCAATGAAAAGGTATTAAGCACCAAATGAAAAGCTCCCTACTTCCACTAATCCTCTGCATCCCACTAATTTATCCAAATAAAGTGCAAAGATGATTAAGTGGCATTAAATTGAGGCCCAAGAGGAACTTTCCATAATTCCATTTTTTCCTCGAAAACCCACATGTGTTGACATGGAGTTGGGTTTTTGGCCATAACTTCTACCTCGGAGCTCCAAATTACACAAAATAGTGGCTTGTTGAAATTGTCATCATGTTGGGATCACATTTTGGCATCAAGAAATGATTTAAAAATTATCTTTATTTTGGTGGTGGAAAAAGGTAAATACATGTATTAGAAGGGGGAAAATGTAGCTTCAGGCAATTCAACTCACCCTAATTTAATGGTTTCATGCGTCCATACTCCTCCTGTAGGTAAGATGACATGGAGGAATGGATTTGGATGCTCATGTAGTTTGCATAGACATTTAATTGCCACATTGTGTGGTTGAATGGAGAATAACATTTTCCCTCTTTTTTCCCCCTTCTTTCTCCCCCTGCAAATTCTCTATATATTGGACTAAACATGTTCTCATTTGTAAAGGTTGGACACTTCTGTAATGTAAACAATCCCATCTATTCATGCCAAAATGGTTTTCCGAAAGACTATGTAAACCAAGGGACTTAGTTTGGGATTTGGCTAATTGATGTTTTAGGTTATTCTTCACCTTAATGTAATGGTTGTGCATACTTCAGCAATAAAAATATGTTTATTGTTATCCTTTCTACCCTATGCTTGTGTAAATTTGAAAACAATTTGCATTTTTCCTCTTATATCACATGCATGTTGTGAACATGTTGTAATCATGTATTTTTCTTTACATGTCCCATTTTTATTTATGTTTTGAAAGTGCGAAAATGGAGGATAAAGTTTGGTTTGGTGTCACACTCATTCAGCCCTCTCCTTGCCCATTTTATCCGATTTTTCCCTCATGGAGATGTATATCCCCCTTTCTTAGTGTTATCACCTCTCTTTTTACCTTGGGATTTCAATTTCATGCATCTCTGCCCCTGGTCCTTGTGAATGTGTTAGGATAAATTTAGATTTGAGGTAGTTTTCATGTTAGCATTAGGATTTTTAAAGGAACCAACCTTTGGAGGTTTGTCTCTATTTGTAAGTCCCACACTTGGAGACAATCCCATGTTATCCAAAAGTGTTGATCTTCCATGATCATCCTAGGGTGCTAATTTGTGGTGATAACACACACCTTTTCTCCTTTCTTAGGTATGACAAAACCTTCTTCTTGATTCATATATACTTCTTGCAATATTCATTTAGAAAGGCATGTTTAAATCTATTTAGTGCCTTTTCAACCAAATTGATCAACCATAAATGATATCATCATGATAATCATTATAAACGTGTCCTCATAGTCAATTCCTTGTTTATGAGCATAGCCCTTTATTATGAGCCTTACCTTGTGCTTATCAATAATGTCGTTTTATTTGTAATTTGTCTTGAAGATCCATCTGTAACCAATAATTTTTTTCTATGATGGAAGATCTATAAGCTGCCATGCATTATTTCATCATAGACTAATATTCTATATCCATGGCATCTTTCCAAGGCTTTCACTCTAAAGATTCAGGAATTGTAGTGGGATCAATGGATTCAATAACTACATCATTAAGGAAAAATTTACCTCATCTTGAGTCATATTGCTTACTCATCGAGTGATGAATGTGTCTGGGACTCCATCAAATTTAGCATCTAGTATCACATTAGTATACCATTTCGGCATACATTAAGCTATTCATGTGGGTAATGGACCTTTATAATCATCACCATCATCGTTGTCATGATTAGAGATTTGATCAACTTCATTTTGTATAGTTTAGGAATGATCTACTCATCAGGAGCTTTTTTGGAATGTGGATCTCACTCACTCTTCTCTTGAAACTCAATATCTATTCTGATATATAGTTTCCTTCTTTTGGGATTCATGAGTCTATAATGCAATGTCTCTTCATTGTACCTTAAAAAGATGTATCTTTTAGATTCCATGTCTAATTTTGTTCTCTTCTTTTTGGGTGCATGCATTCTTTCCTTACATCCTAAAATATGTAAATGAGCTATAGATGTAGACACAAAATCTATGCACTTGGGTACATTTCTAGGTCCTAGAGCATACTAATATATACATGATTCCTAAGAAAGAAAACTAGTAATTGACAATGTCTTTTGGGCCTTTTGCTTTATCTCTTATACTTTTATTGACCTTACACACCCTACAACCCTGTCGGTATTTGATTGATTTATCTTTTATGGCCTCAGACACTAGTGCCCATTTAGGACAGAAGCGCCTAGGTGCTCATGTCCCTTTGGGTACTCTTAAACCTCTTTTTCTCCTTTTCTCACTCTTTTGGGTCTCTTTTACTTTTGGGCATCTTTTACACTTTTGGGTTGGCCTTTTAGTTGTCAATTATGAAATTCAAACAAGGGAATCATATATATACATAGTTATAGCTCTCAAATAAGGGGCCAAACACTAAGCATTATCTACTATCACCTAAGCTTGCATCCAAAGGCACAAAGAGCATCTCAAGGCATCCATCTAGCACATTCAATCAAGGGACAAGGGTTGCATCACTTCTGCATACACAACATGGGAGGGGAAGTCCATTTTATTCCATCTCACACATTCTATACATTTGTTACATTCTAGATCTAGCCCGCTATCATTGTATAACTTGCACAAGGGCATCATAGGGCATCATTACACACACTTTCACACAAAACTACATGGAGTCTGAAATGTAGTGCAGTGCTCAGCTCGGTACTAAGTTCACTCTTCGGGTGACTGTCGGGGTCAGTCTGACTCCACATTCTACATCTTTTTATTAGATTTGATGTGGTTTGTGGACATGTGCAGCTAGGTATCTATTTTATAGGTTACAGGTGTGAACAATGACATTGGAACAAAACCATAGTGATAAAAATAAACTAACAACGAAGCTCCTCCTACATAGAAAGGATCAGAACCTGAGCATCTGGGTGGACACTAGTGCCCAGATCAATCACTAGGGCTCAGACGCTCCTGTCCTCCCATGGGTGCTTCTATCTACACATTTCTGAGTTCAGAACCTTCAGTGAGCCTTGATGACACTCTTCCAGTTTGTTTCCAGTAGTTCCCTACCCAGATCATCTCCAATTGATCACTCAAAAATCAGCTAAGTCACCCTCTCTCTCTCTCTTGCTTAGGGTTTCATATTATTGCTTGCTTTTTGCTTGTCCATTTACTATATTTTATCACTTGTATATCATTCATTATAGTAGTTACTCTGAAATTAGATTTAATTCAATTTATATTAAATCATTTGGTGAACCCCACTCTTGATCAAACACTTGGATCCTTATTTTGCATATTCTATCAAATCTTCTTTCATGGCTCCTGAAGTCTCCTTATATCAATTACTTCAAATGCACCCACCTTGCAAAGATGTTCTCCAAAAATCCCTAGACACTATGTACCTCCCTCACAATACGCCACCTGCACAAGTAAGTGCCATTTTCGATCGTCTCTCTGATGACCCTATCAGTCCTGATACCACAACCAATCAACCCATCTTAGAGTCAATTCAAGCTTTACACCATTTATTTCAAGATAAATTTCAAGCTATGGAAACCACAATTACATCCCTCACAGCTGAAATCCAACATCTCAAGGATGCTTCTCATGCCCATGCTAGTTCTTCTTCTACACCTCATCCTAATCCCATGTCTACTACATGTGCTCATATAAGTGAAGCCCAAGTCTTACCACTACCAAGCACCTCTCAAGTTTGATCTAAATGCTAAGCAACATGATATTCTTCCTAAGCTCCTCAATCACCTAGTTTGATCAACTTTCCACCTACTCATTACTACCCTCCTTATCGGCTTGCCAAATACAAAGGTCACCCATTTTGTAATTATCACAGAATTAATGGACATCATGAAAATGATTACTATGCTTTAAAATGAAGAATTGGGCACCTTGAGCATCAAGGTTTTATTTCATTTTCTACACAACATTCTGCTACATGCTCATCTCTAATTGCTAAATCCCATTGGGCTCCCAAATCTGATCCCTCTATGTCTAATGAGCATCATGCCATAATTACTAATGTTCCTTCTCTGTAAGTCAAGAGCCACCTATCCAACCCAATGTCATACCACCTTTAAAAATACTTACCCCATTACCTCCTCCTATCAGGTCTACTACAATGTTACCAATGCCAAATAAGAAACTGCCTTTAAAAATACTTACCCCATTACCTCTTCCTATTAAGTCATCTATGGTGTTACCAATTCCAACCATAACAACAACCATCCAAAGTGAAGCACAACCAATTTCTCTTCATTAACAAAAGCTAAGATCCTACACCAACTCCCTACCTACTTATGATTCCATACTTTCTTATGACACATTCCAAACTTCCTCACCATGGCATGTCTCTCTTACTTCATCACATAGATCTCCATCACTGGCACACTTGGGGGCATCACACTTTCCCCCCTCTTCCATCTCTATCAGTTGTCTCTAGTATCTACTTATACTTTCTCTCTTCCATGCTACACTTCACACTCTGCATTTTTTCATGTCTAATCTTTCTAAGCATTCCTACACCTTTAGTACACACATTAACCTCATTACTTGATGACACACTCTAGTGCTATGGTTCACACTTGACTATTGAGGGTCACTTCTTAAATGAACCTCACATCACATACTTTAGCTCAATACTTCACGCTCAATGCTTCATGATACATCTTTTCTAACATCTACTCTCAATTGCACACATAACATCATTACCCAATGATGCACTCTAGTCTATGGTTCACACTTGACTGTTGAGGGTCCAATTATTAAATGAACCTCACATCACCTACTCTTTCACACTCTGTGCTTCATGATACATATTTTCTAGCACATCTACTCTCAACACAACATACATTCATTTCCTGATGACACACTCTTGTTCTATGGTTCATTCTTGACTGTTGAGGGAGCATTTCTAAATGAACCTCATCTCATACACATACTAGGGGGAAACATGCTCCTCTCATCTACACATCTTTACATATCACACACACCATCACATCACAACATTTGCATATCTTGGTTGCATTTACTCTTGTTAGCTTATTCTACTTACATGTTACACTTTTTTTCCTATGCTAGACGGATTCTTAGTATGTCATTATATTTTTCTATACACACATGTGCATTCACTTGGTATCTTGAGGTGAATGCATGACCTTCAAAAATTTTTACATGATGCATGATGCTTGACACTGCTCTTTACCAGTCCCGCCGAGGCTCCTGAGGGCATTTACCTTTACTACTCTCATATTCTACACATCACAAGTTCTATTGTTACATTATTTACTACTTCTTGCTACTACCACTTACTTTTCACTGATATATACATGCTTTGACATACTATTTATCTTTCTAACATGCTAATGGGTGCTTCATGTGTAGCATTTTCCTTGCAAGATCAATACAACCATGGTTATCTGTTACTTTTGTTTCTATTGTTTTGCTATTGTTTGTGGGCTATGCCCTATGTCTTGCTTGATCATTGTATGCTTTTGGCCACTTCGGCCTGATTGTCTTGTGACATTGTGAGTGATGTCCCATGTATGAAACCCACTTTTCATGGTCCATCTTGTCTTCCTAGTTGCTTGTTACATTGTCTTCTATTGCATGCTAGCTATTTTACACTAACACTTGTTACTAGCCTATCTTGTTTGCATGTGCCTTGGTTTCTACCATGCACATCCCCTACCCCCTGCAGGTATCCATTCAGATATGCATATCAGTCTTTGGTCCTCTCCTTTGGGTTGCATTCTCCTACAGTCATCACATGCACCCCAAATGAGGGGGGCATCTATTGGGTGAATAAATCACCCTTACAAAAACTTAGAGCTTCAATACATAGGAAAACACAGTACATAATCAACACAGGAACACATAGTTACAGATTGGCCCAAAATCAGACTTGGGTCCAAAACACAGAGAAGACACTAGCCCAAACCTAGACAGTAGAGTGGGCACTTGTGTCCCCCCTGGGTGCTTGTGTCTGGGGAAAAAAAGTCAATTTCTCACTCAACACAATTTACAACAATTTTCAGATCAGTTCTCCAGTAGCAGGAACTTTCCTCCAGTTACAGAATTTAGTCTATCACTTACATTTCAATTACAATCAGTTACAATCAGAAAATAGAACAAATAAGGGATGTACCATCTGTAGTGGTGCTTATTTGGGAAAGCATCATGGAAGGAGAGAAAAACTAGACCTCTCTCCCCCCAACATTCTTCTCTTGGCGTGAGATCACCCAAAAAACTCACTCTTGGCATGAGATCGCCCAAAAAACTTCATCTCTTGGCATGAGATCACCCAAAAAACTCACTCTTGGTGTGAGATCCCAAAAAAAACCTCACCATCACCATTCAAATCCAACAAATCCAAATTCAGTAATCTCCAAAAAAAGACAATTTTCTATCTTACTCTCTATACATCAGGTGCACACTTTCCTTTTACACACTTTTACACTTTTACCTACACATGTTACTCTGATTTTTCATATACGAAACTTTGACTACTTTCTTGCTCTTCTTTTGCAGGTCCATCCTTATATGCAACAAGAAGAAACTCACATCAACAAACACAAACTCCAACAACATGCTACTACGCATACACTTCACCCCTAGGGTCTACTTCCCCTTCCTAGTTTCCACGCTTCACATTGTGATCACTTCACGCTTCACTTGTCCACTGGCACACTATCAGCTACACTCTTCTCTACAGGATCACAAGGTATGCATATTCTATCTACTTTATGCTATCGAGTATTCACTCAACAACATAAAGTGGGGGAAAAATGTAGACACAAAATCTATGCACTTGGGTACATTTCTAGGTCCTAGAGCATACTAATATATACATGATTCCTAAGCAAGAAAACTAGTAATTGACAATGTCTTTTGGGCCTTTTTCTTTGTCTCTTATACTTTTATTGACCTTACACACCCTACAGCCCTGTCAGTATTTGAGTGATTTATCTTTTATGGCCTCAGACACTAGCACCCAGTTAGGACAGAAGCGTCCAGGTGCTCCTGTCCCTTCTGGGCACTCCAGACCCTCTCCCCTTTCTCACTCTTTTGGGTCTCTTTTACTTCTTGGTCATCTTTTACACTTTGGGTTGGCCTTCCAGTTTTCAATCATGAAATTTAAACAAGGCAATCATATATATACATATTTATAGCTCTCAAATAAGGGGCCAAACACTAAGCATTATCTACTATCACCTAAGCTTGCATCAAAGGCACAAAGAGCATCAAAGCATTCATCTAACACATTCACACAAGGGACAAGGGCTGCATCACTTTGCATACACAACATAGGAGGGGGAAGTTCATTTTATTCCATCTCACACATTCTATACATTTTCTACATTCTAGATCTAGCCCGCTATCATTGTGTAACTTGCACAAGGGCATCCTAGGGCATCATTACACACACATTCACACAGAACTACATGGAGTCTGAAATGTAGTGCAATGCTTGGTACTAAGTTCACTCTTCAGGTGACCACCGGGGTCAGTCTGACTCCACATTCTGCATATTTATTTATTATATTTGATGTGGTTTATGGACATGTGCAACTAGGTATTTATTTTGTAGGTTACAGGTACAAAAAATGACATTAGAAAAAATCAGAGTGAAAAAAAGAGATAACAATGAAGCTCCTCTAACAGAAAAAGGATCAGAACTTGAGCATTTGACTGGACACTAGCACCCAGATCAGTCACTAGCACCTCGAGTGAACTCCTGTCCTCCCATGGGCACTTCTGTCCTGCACATTTCTGGGTCTCAGAATCTCAGTGAGCCTTGATGACACTACTTCAGTCTGTTTCAGTTATTTCCTCAGTCCAGATCATCTTCCAGATTACACGAAATCAGCTAAGTCATCTCTCTCTCCCTTACTTAGGGTTTCATATTATTGCATGCTTGTTGTTGGTCCATTTACTGTATTTTATCACTTGTATATCCAGTACACCAAATTTAGTTTTCTAAAAGCATGACCTAAATAATTTTAATGAATGATGTTTGATGTTGTTTTCCTATGAGACAACTAGGGAATTTATTCATATTTCTCTTTAGTGGAGGCAATCATCTCACCAATCTATATTTTTATCTTTCACCTTGTTTGTGAATCAATGAGCACTGAACTACTTTTCAAACTCAATGTAGTTCTCCTCATACCTTGTGCAAAGCTACATGCAAATATCCCTTGACCTAGTTACTTCATCCAAATAAAAAACCTTGTATGAAAATGAAAACTTCATAACTAGGCCCTCCTATGTTGTGTACAGAATATGTAGATGTAGTCCTTGCTTCTTTATCTCAGTAAGTGATAGATATATCGGTGATTGGTAGATAAAAAATGCTTAGGTTAGATTGTTTTATATATGAGTTATTACTTTTGATTTAGGACCTTAGTGGTGGGAAAGGACGACCCAAAATATATAAACCAAAAGATAAAAGAGTGACAAATGGGCCCATAAAGACAATATAAATGGAAAACAAAATAGGCCAAGACCATACACAATGGTCACAATTGTGTGTGTGGTCCTGACCTTGTTGTATGGTCTTGGACTAAGATAAGATGAAAGTAAATAGTAATATTAGGGTGTCAGATGCCTCTGTAAGAAGGCTAAAAATATTATCAAAGAGACAAAATAATAAATGTTTGAGTTGAATCAAGTAACAAGGAGAAAATGAACAAAGGACTAATGGCGCTAAGATCCTCTCATTTTGAATAACTCATGTACAAAACAAATTAAAAAATCATGATGTAATAATGATTTTGTATAGAATTTGGTGTCTAAATTTCCCCCCTTTATGTTGGTGAATGAAATTTACTAGTATAGAGGAAAATGAATCCGTACCCATGAGAGTGGTGAATCAAGAAACACACAAGCATGTTGAGAGAAAATAATTCAATCATGGTCAACAATGTGATTCATCGTCTAACCCAAATGAAGATACAAGAGAAACATGTTTTATGCATTAAAAGGGGACATCATAGTTGTAGATAAACATATTTGCAAACATGGAGATTCAAAATTGGTGGATATGTAGGGTTGGGGGTGATCAAATCCCTAAAAAAGTACTCAATTTTAAAATAACATGGGACTTGGATGCTACTGACACCAAGGGAAGAGTGTCACAAGGATACTTAGTTTTCCCCCAATAACACTTCCCAATAATGGGACCACTCTGTTGTAGACAAATCTATGTCTCAAAATTTTCTAAAAACTCATATAAGGTAAAAGTGAATGACATCTCATTGCCCCCGCAATGCATTATATAGATTTATATTGTGAGATGGGTGCTTGTATTATATTTAATATTTGTAAATTCCCCCTTGTATTCATGATAAATAAAGTGGAATTTAGTGCCTATTATTTTTGGGTAATCACTTGTGACCACTTGGGTGTTTAGATTACACTACATTGGGTGATATATTTTCCATGCATAACCAACTTGCTAAATTTGTGAAAAAAATGTGTGGGAGAGAATAACCTTGCATAGATTACCAATTTTACTTGTTTAGTGATTTTTGGGTGAGGATAGCCTTACATAGTTGACCCATGTTACTTACTGATTGATTTTTTATTAAACAAGAAAGAGGGGGACGGCCTTACATAGTTAGCCCCATATATTTGCCCCCATTTTGGTGAAAAGGAGATTGTAAAACACAACCGTTTGATGCAAAAGTGACAAGAGTGAACACCATTAAGTGATATTAGAGTGTCATTGATAGGAATTATAGAGTATATAATGTGAATTTTTGATATCATGCAAGGGATCCACTAAGAGGTGGCATATTGCAAGTGTGAAAAGAATGTTATTTCCATAGGTGGTGAGAGAAAGACAAGTAAAGTGGGGAAATAAGTTTAAAGGAGGGCTATACTGTATAAATGTGGAAATAATGAGAAACACGATCACAGTGGATGCTCTACTTCTATTCTCACACTCTAATTCACCAATCTAATGAACTTTATTTGTAAAAATGAATGTTTTAATGATTAGATCTGAATATCCATTCTTGACTGAGAAAAGAGAACTTTTTGGTTAGTAGAGTTTTAATAAAGTTCATTTTTTCCTGATTCAACTTATATTAATGAGATCTTGAGCATGGAACAATAAAGTGATTCATTTCATAAGGATTTTCTGCTTGCTTGATCTGCCTACCCTATCACAATCCAACTAGGTTTGTTCTTAGGTAATTTTTTCTCTAGTTTTCTCTTACAGCACCTTCCCTAAATTCTAATATGTTTTTCAAATACCCTTTTGGGATTTCTTTCAAGATATGTAAACATAAAGGGGGTTCATATGAGGAAATATTACCCAGTTGGTTGATTTACCATTCCAATTAGGTCTCTTTAACCATGATAATTTTGTTTGTTAGGAATGTCAATGGGATCTTCCTCTTGTGGAATTCAAAGATCCTAAAACCTCTTTCAAAATTAATAACATGGAATGTGTAGTCACAAAATATTGCACATTAGACATTATTTAGCCCAGTTTCATACTACTATTTAGAAGGTTCTCAAGTGACTAAAGTACTAATTAATCCCACCTTTTTGGCCATCTTATTTTACTTTTATTTCATCATTCCCATATATTTAATTATGCATACCTAGTCAATTTTTTCATTTCCCACCATTTAAGCCTAAAATGTGGTGTTTTACCCTCTACTGAGACGCCCTGGGGCACCCTGGTCCCACCACGGGCTCCCAGTCCATTTTTAACTTTCCCTCCACTTTTTGGGCTCTTTGTGACCATTTTTCATACTTATCTTTTACCTAGTCAGCCTTGTTAGGGTTAATTGTGAAATTAAAGATTGAGAACCCTATAAATATAAATTTATGAGACCATAACGAGGGCCCTAACGTCACACACTACTATCACTCTATCTAGAGTTTCATCCATTGCATCACTTGCATCTATTAGTGCCATGCACAAAGGCGAGGAGATCTGCATCAACACACACAAGATATGAGGAGGGATTCTATTCTATTCCATGCACACATGGTATTACATTTTCTATAGTTATTATTGCTTGCTACTTCATAAAGTGTGACTGACATGAGAACACCTAGGGCATGACATGCACACACGTACTAGAACTACATCAGGGTCCGAAATGTAGTGCAACGCTCAATGATAAGTCCATTAGTTTGGCATACGAGGTCAATCCGATCCATTCATTTTGTATCTTTATTTTTCCAACTGTTTGATACTTCCTTTTCTATTGTAGGTCATCACTTCACTACCCAACACATTCGACGCAATTTAGAAATTCCAGTGTGATAAACAGAGAGGGTTTCAGTCCATCTTGCAACCCTACCAAAACCAGTTTTCGAGCATTTGTAGAGACCAGGGCACCTCTTTATCAGACCAGGGTGCCCCAGGGTGCCCTAGTACTCTTCCAAGTGCCTTAGTCTACTCAGATTACTGAGATCTTCCCTTCGCGGGGTCTCTGAATATTCGTCCTTACTTCCAGAATCTACAATCAGACCTGTGACAACCTGCGACAGTCTCCAACAATCAACTAAGTCATCTTTCCTTTATTTCCTTGCATATTAGGGTTTATTTCTATTATATTTAATTATTCATTTCTTTTATATTACTTTAGCATACTTATTTACAACGTTTTATTCCTCTTAATTAGATTAAAAAGGATTACTATTTCTTTACATCTAGTCCAATTTTAGTTAATCATTTTGGTGAACCCAACGTATTTCACGCTTAGGATCCTTCTCATTCTTCTATCATGGGTCAACTTTATTTATTTGATTTACTCAAGAGATATCCCACTTGTCAGACTATTTTCCAAAAATCCCTAAACACTAAGTATTATGATGACAATACGACACCACACAAATTAAGTTCTATGCTTCATTATTTCTTTGTTGACCCTGCTCTTGACGAACCTATATCTAAGCAACCCATCTTAGATTTGATTGAAGCCTTACTTCAAGATAAATTTACAGCCTTAAATATACTATTTCAAGATACATTTTCCGCCATGGACTCCACAATCACATCTCTTAGATAATAAATTCAACAACTCAGGGATGCTTCACAATCACATGTTTGTTCTCCTTCACCATCTCTTATTCAATCTATGTCTACTACATGTCATATAACTAAACCTCAAGTCATGCCATCTCCAAAACCTCTCATAATTGATTGTAACATTAAGCCACATGACATTCTAACTGAGCTTCTTGGTCATCAATTGATCACTCTACCATCTATTGATTACTATCCTCCTTATCGAAAAACACAATATGAAGATCATCCATTTTTCCATTATCATTGAATAAATGGACATTATGACAAATATTTCTATGCTTTACGACGTAGATTCAAACATATTGAGTGTCAAAGATTTATCTCATTCACTGCAAAACATCTTATTGCATGCCCACCTACAACTTCTACATCTAAATGGGCTCCAAAAGCCACTCCTTCCACATCTAAGGAGCATCACCCTACCATTTCTCATGCACCTTCTTCGGTTAGTCAAGAGCCACCTAAGCAACAACCTCTCCAAATTAGTTCACCATCTCCTCCTACTTCGCCCTCTACAACATTATCAAATCAAAACAAATCATCACTCCTTAAGTGTTTCTCTGAGTCACGTCCTCTTGCTAAGTCATCTGTTGTATTGCCAAGTCAAGCTAAACAACCTCCTCCATTAAATATATCTGCTACATCACCAAGTCATACACAAAAATCAGCGCATAAGGTTAAACTTGTAATTCAATAATCTGCTATAGATCCTACATATGTTGATGATTGAGACCTAGATGACCTCTACTATGATGAAGAACCATGAGATGGTAAAACTTCTCTTTCACATCCCATCGATTTTGTTAAGGCAAGTAATGCATATATTGATCCACTTAGTGTCTCTTGATTATACCTTCATCCCATATACACTGGGGGACATAACAATCACACATCCCTCCATTAGCATATTTACATTCTACTTACATAACTACATAATATACCCACACATTTTCTATCACATTTCCATATCACTGCGCACATCACTACACTATCATTACCTGATGACGCACTCTTGTGCTTCGATTCACACTTGACTGTTGAGGGATTACCATTACACTGAACCCCCACACACCACACTTAGG
Source organism: Taxus chinensis (assembly GCA_019776745.2). Classification (NCBI taxonomy): domain Eukaryota; kingdom Viridiplantae; phylum Streptophyta; class Pinopsida; order Cupressales; family Taxaceae; genus Taxus; species Taxus chinensis. The sequence goes on from CM034157.1 coordinate 154,147,857, forward strand.
AATTACACATTTCATTTCACCATACATTGCATGTTATACATTATCCATTCTACACTTATTTTACATTCTACATTATACTAGTCATTCTACACATTACATTTGTTTCACGTATTCACACATTACGTCTCATCACACACCATGCATTTATCCATCACCTACATGATACGTACTACATTAGGTTGCATTTATATATTGGCCTAGATTTACATTCTATCATCATTCTATTTCTATCACCATATCTTCCATATTCTACATTGCATTCTTCATACCACGCATTTACACGTCCTAGTCACCATTTGGTCACCTATACTACATTGTTCTACGTGCTGCGCTCACCACCCTATGATGCACTTTAGTTCCTTGGTCCATACTCGACTGTCAAGGGTTTACCAATCAAATGGACCTTTACCTTAACCATGCGACATTTCATCATACATCTTCTAGGACTAGTGACATATGCTTTAGGCTAAATCGTCACCCACATTCATCATTGCATATCGTAGTGGTATATGCTTTAGGCTAAATAACCACACCTTCTTATTCATATTGTACTGACATACACTTTCAACTTAATTGTCACCTATTTATATCATCATGTAGTGATATACGCTTAGGGCTAAATCATCACTCATCCTTTCATCATATAGTGGTATACGCTTTAGGTTTAATCATCACCCTCCGTTATTCCTCATGTAGTGATATATGCCTAGGGCTAAATAATTACTCATCATTTCATGATATATTGGTATACACTTTGGGCTCAATCACCACCCTCCATTATTCATCATGTAGTGATATACGCCTAGGGATAAATCATCACTCATATTTTCATCATATAGTGGTATACACCTTAGGTTAAATCACCACCCTTTCTCATTCATCTTGTAGTGACATACACTTTAGGCTAAATCATCACCTATTTCTCTCATCAGTCCATTGTTCATCTTATAATAATATACACTTAGGGATAAATCATCACTCACACATTCAACAAGTCGTGATATACACTTCAGCTATAGGGCTCACACACATCTTCTTACATGTTGCATCTCATCACCACTACACATACACATGCATCGCAACGCGCTACACACACCAAAAAATACTCGACCATTTCCCAATGATGCACTCTCATTTACGGTTCATTCTTGACTGTTGAGGGGGAAAACAAAATGAACCTCATTGCATACACTTCCATACACTCAGGGGGCATGTTGCTCCTATCATTCCATCTTGCATTCCATTCCATCCATCCACAACATATTGCATTGTCTTGGTGCATTTAATTCTTGTTTACTAGTGTTTTGCATGATCACTTTACTACACATGTTAGCTTGATTTATTATATGTCATTATCATACACACATGCACGTTCACGCCTTTGTCTAGTGTGATCACAGATACAAGACACTCACACACGACATGGATGTTCGCCTTCTACCCTTACTATACTGGTCGTTGGGGGCATCCACATTCATCTTATACAAGTGCTATTGTTTCATTTTGTACTTAACATCTTACTTTACTTGATCATACACGCTTTGACATATTGGTTATTACTCTAACATGCTAACGGGTGTTCCATGTGTAACACTTGTTTTGCAGGATTACATGTTTCCATGACTACTTGTTTTTTTTTACACTTGTCTTCCATTGTTTTCCATTGTATGTGGGCTTTTCCCTTTGCTTGTGTGCACACTTGTTTGTTGTTTTTGGCCATGACGACCTTGCGTGTCTTGTGACATCATGAGTGATGTCCCATGTTTGCAACCCACTTTGTGTGGTCCTCTTGTTTTCTTACGTGTTTACACTACTTTGCTTGGTAGTTCTTACATTGTTTGCGTATTTTACACTTATTGCATGCATGTGTTTGCAGAATAACACTTGTTTTGGCTAGCCATCCCCTTTTGTGTGCACCTTGGTTTCTACCAAGCGCTTTCCCTTTCCCCCTGCAGGGTAGAGTTTTACAGGTCAGAGTGTGGTAGGTCCTCTTTTGGGGCTGCATTCTCCTTTCAGGTCATAGCATGCACCCCCAAAGAGGGGGGCATCATTGAGGGTTTTGTCACACTAACACAACAGGTTTATTTACACCCCATTGTGGGTTCAGTTCAACGCAGATTTCCACCCTTGGCATTGTGGGTTTACATACAATGAGTGAGTTCAGACCAGTCTACGAACTCCATACACAACGAATTTTACAGGACATGGTGTCCTTAGCATTTCTGGGGAGCAGTTAAAGGTTGGAGGACACAAAGCATTTCCTCCCTATACTTCTTCAGCCAGTTGGTGTTGGATCACCCAAAAAACTAGGACGCAATAGAGATCTCTTCACATAAATTTCAGCATAAGCGGTTAAAGTTGGAGGACATATAGTATTTCCTCCCTATACTTCTTCAGCCAGGGTGGTGTGAGATCGCCCAAAAAACTCGCAGCAGTACATGATATCCTTCTACACCCTTTTCTCGACATGGATCAGGTGCACATGTTCCATTTACACTTTCATTTAGCATATTTTACATTTGTGTATTTACACTTGCATATTTTACATAATGATTTTACATACATACATATTTGACTACTTGATCATTTTCTCCTTGTAGGTCCGGCTGTATGAGAAACAAGTAGTCAAATTGGGGGAAACAACAATAACAACAAAAACAATGACAATGCAATGACGACACACCACGATGACACTTTCCTTTACTAACCATGTAGGTACACTACACACCACAACAACTACACACACATTTCACCCTAGGTTCACTCTCATCATTTTCTTAATGTACATTTTTCGTCTTTAGAATTTCACTCTCATCCATCTTTTTATTTTTGTCATTCCACATTTGAGTCTAGTCCATCAGCACATCTTTTCTACACTCTTCATGGATATCAGGTATGCACTTCTTATCTACTTTATGTTATCGAGCTTTCCACTCACCAACATAAAGTGAGGGAAAAATGTAGTCACAAAATATTGCACATTAGACATTATTTAGCCCAGTTTCATACTACTATTTAGAAGGTTCTCAAGTGACTAAAGTACTAATTAATCCCACATTTTTTCCATCTTATTTTATTTTTATTTCATCATTCCCGCATATTTAATTATGCATGCTCAGTCATTTTCATCATTTCCTGCCATTTTATCCTAAAATAGGGTGCCCTACCCTATACTGGGGCGCTCTGGTACCACTAGGGGCGCCCCGGTCCATTTTTAACTTTCCCTCCACTTTTTGGGCTCTTTGTGACTGTTTTTCATACTTATATTTTACCTAGGCGGCCTTGTCGGGGTTGATTACGAAACTAAATCTTGAGAACCCTATAAATATAAAGTTATGAGACCATAATGAGGGCCCTAGCGTGACACACTACTATCTATCCATCTAGAGTTCCATCCATTGCATCACTTGCATCCATTAGTGCCATGCATCAAGGCTAGGAGATTTGCATCAACACACACAACATAGGGGGAGGGATTCTATTCTATTCCATGCACACATGCTATTATATTTTCTATAATTATTATTGCTCTCTACATCACAAAGTTATACTGACACGAGACCACCTAGGACACGACATGAACACACACACTAGAACTACATCTGGGTCTGAAATGTAGTGCATCATTCAATGATAAGTCCACTAGTTTGGCGGATGAGGTCAACAAAACCCATTCATTTTGCATATTTATTTTTCCTCAGGTTTGATACTTCCTTTTCTATTGCAATTCATCACTTCACTACCAAACACATTCGACGCAATTTAGAAATTCTAGTGCGAAAAATAGAGAGGGTTTCAGTCCATTTTGTGACCCTGCGAAAACTAGGTGTCAAGCATTTGCAGAGACCAAGGCACCTATTTCTCAGACCAAGGCACCCCGGGGTGCCCTAGTACCCTTCCAGGTGCCTCGGTATACTCAGATTACCCAGATATTCCCTTCGTGAGGTCTCTGAGTGTTCGTCCTTTCTTCTAGAATCTACAATCAGACCTATGACAATCTCCAATAATCAACTAAGTCATCTTTCCTTCATTTCCTTGCATATTAGGGTTCATTTCCATTAGATTTAATTATTCATTTGCTTTATATTACTTTAGCATACTTATTTACAATGTTTTACTATTTCTTTACATCTAGTCCAATTTTAGTTAATCAGAATGCAAGTGATTTCTTCCTAATATTACCTTTGGAGATTGTGAGATAATATAGATATAAGATTTTTTATCAAAAACCCCAAAATAGGGTTTCATGAAGCCCGATAGAGGCAAAATGAATACTTCTGACCACACATAACTTTCTCATTTCCTTAACCTATTGAATAACCTATGGAGAACTAAATACAAATTTCTTCTTTGAAAGACAAGGTTTTTAGATTCTTGATATGTTCCCAATAATAAGCTTTTAGTCGGAAAATGAGGAAAACTACCTAAAAACAGGGTAGTCTCATTACTAGTTGCAATAATATCAAAACTTATCAACATTACATTATTATATACCTTAGATGATATCAATCATGTTATTAAAGTAGAATAGAACCTTGAAATTTTATTATCTCACACCCTTTTTAGGATTGATTTCTTGACTCTATATTACTACATGAGGAAATAATATGGAAAACTAGTGAATCCAACTTCTCTCTTAGTTGTTATATCATTTTTAATGTTATATGACATCTATTTTTCCATCTATGGAATATGAAAAACCTCACAAGGTGGATTCTATGTTTAAACTTAGTTTATAGTTGTTATTTTCACTCAACTTCCCAACAAGAAAAGAGAGATGACTTCTTCCTGATTTGACTCAACCACAAAACAACTTTGATATGTCATAATGACACATTAGAAGACTCCTACCACTCATGAACGACTGTATAAGAATCCTAATACACTAAATTGAGTGGACTATTTGCATATACAAACATATCAAAATTTAAATATTCAAATAAGACTATTTTGGAGGAAAACAAACCTCTCCAAAGGATAAAATTAGTTTTTACACACTTACTATGACTAAAAACTAGCTTAAATCATTTCAAACTCATCAAGAAAGTTCCAAAAACTTGTAAAGATGATGCACCTGCATCTAACCACCAAAGTACAAATAATTCATCATGAACTCTTCATAATCATTCAAATTCTTGTTGTTACTCTAGATACATCTATATGTCTTTGCAATCCTCCTCCTAGATCCCAAGGCTTGTTTATAACAAATATTAATGGATAGAAGCATGTATTACTCTCCAGTGTGTACTTGTTACATTGGGAGTGGGATTATTTTGTATCAAGTTCTTCTTTCTTCATCTTTATACATGTTATTTCTAGTTGTCCTTTATCTCTTTTAACCATATCCAAACATATTAAAGAAAGGATTCATTTCACCATGCCTTTAATGAATTATTGAGTGTTGTGTATTTTTCTTAAGACTTTGGTATTCATGATGAATCATATAGACTTCATTTTTTATTTGCCTCCATTTCTTCATTTTCTCTTTTAGTCTTCTCTTCTTATAAAACAACTATACAATGCATCTCTTAGTTATTTTGCTGAATTTTTCTCTCATCTTTCATGGATTCAACATGCCATTTCTCATCACTTTGAAACACCATAGTAGGTATTCGATTTTCAATTATCACATTACACTATTTTCTTGCTTCAAGCTCACTAGTTTCTTAAGCTTCTATAATCACCTCTTTCTTGCACTCTAGGAATTCTTCATTGACTCCAAAATTAGCATTCTTACTCATCTTTATCCGATTTATCCTCTAAAACTCTTCTTCCCCATCGATCCATTTCCATGCATGCATTAGACCATTCTTGAAAGATATACTCACTTTTTCTTGTTTCCTTTCATCAACTTGTTTCCTTTCATGATCTAACACTTGATGATCATGTTCACAAACACGTTCTTGACCTCCTTTGTCATTATCTTTCTTCATAACCTGCCATATCTTCTTAACTAAATTCATCCTACCTTTAAACCTATCATATAAACCTTTAGATGCTTCCTTTATACAATTACCTTCTTCATTACTTACCTACTGTAAGAAGTCCTTATCACCTATAATCAACAACTTAAAATCTTCTTTAATAGTCGCATATTCATCCTTAAATGGAAAAAGTGTATGTTTGTGCCCATATTGCTCAACATAGTATGCATTACACCTTCCATCATCAATAGCTTTATCGTCAAAATTCCAAGGCATTCCCTAGAGAATATGATAGACATCCATAGGCATAATATCACATAAAACTTGATATCTATAGATTCCTATTTGAAAATATAATTTACATTGGTCACCCATCAAGATTTGATGTCCTTTTTACAACCAAGAAACTATATAAGGAGTAGGATGCACTAACCTTTACAAATTCATCTTATCAACCATCTCAGAAGATACAAGATTATCAGTACTACCACTATCTATAATTACCTTACAACATTCACCTTTGGATTTACAAATTGTTCCAAACAATGTCTTTCTTTGTGAAGGTTCCTGGATCTCTTTGAGGGGCTTAAACAATATTCTCTTCATGAGAAATGATTCATCAGTTTCAAGAGCATCTTCATAAATAGTTGAACTCTCACTTTCTTCCTTATCTGCGTGAGCTATATGAACACTTGGCTTGAAGATGGATTGTCATGGCATTCATAAGATCTATGACCAAATTATCCACATTTGAAACATCTAAAAATGAACTCACTAGTTCTACCTCTAACAAATGGTCTCTTACCTCGAAATGAGTAGTTTCCTCTTGAAGATTGTTATGGTATTTGTGAGCTGTTACTTTCTTCTTGTTATGTCTGCATCTGACCTCTATCTGCATGCTCTCCTCTACCTCTAAAGGTTCTAACTCTTCCACTTGATATCTGATTGTATCTTCTTGAAAAAATTTCTTCTACTGTTAAGGACAACTAATATGCCTCTTCAAATGATTTAAGAATCAAAATATATATCTCATCTTGGATAGTAAGTCTCAATCCATTGATATATCTAGCAACTTTCTTAGCATCATCCTCAATATGACCAACTCTAAAGGCCGATGTGTAAAACTCTTTTATATACTCTTTTACTAACATATCCTTCTGCTTGAGATTCTACCGTCTCTTGAAAATATTGGTCTAATAGTCCTCAAGCATGAATTTTCCTTTCAATTTAGCCACCATCCTATCCCATTTCTTGATCTTGGTCTTTCCTTTCTTTAATCTTTCTTCCTACAATGTATCCCACCAAAGAGATATACGAGATTTCATCCTAATAACAATTTTTTTTACCACATTCTCATAGTCAATGTACTTGTCCATGGAATTGATCCAATATATCAATTCTTCAATCATTAATCTCCACTCATACATAAGAACATCTAATTTTGGTTTTGAAGTGGCTTTCACAATGGCTTGAGAAAATATGTCTTCTATGGTTTCTTCCTTTACCACCAATTCTTCAACTCTAATTCTAGGTTATTCTTATTTGTCACTAACATCTCCACTCTCATCTCATCTTCTCTGAGTCAATTCAACTTCCTATAATATTTCCGTTAGCTCTCTTATCTCTTTCATCAACATGGTCTAAGTAGGTTTCCTTCTTCCTCCTCATCTTACTCTAGTTCCATTTTAACTCTCTTGATTGTCTTAGCTTCTTTTTCAAGATCCCAACTAGGATTTGATACCAAATTTAATTCCATAATTCTACTTTCACACTCTAATTCACCAATCTAATGAATTGTGTTTGTAAAAATGAATGTTTTAATGATGAGATCTAAACCTCCATTCTTGATTGAGAAAAGAGAAATATTTAATTAATAGATGTTTAATAAAGTTTGTTTGTTCTTGATTCAACCTATATTCATGACATCTTAAGTGTGGAAGAATAATATGATTCATTTCATAAGGATTTTCTCCTTTCTCGATCTTCCTATCGCGTCACAATCTAATGAGGTCAGTTCTTAGTTAATTTTGCTCTATTATTCTCTTACATTACCTTCCTTGAATTATAATTGGTTTAAAGAAAACCCTTTTGGGATTTCTTTCAAGATATGTAAACATAAAGGGGGATCATTTGAGGAAATATTACCCAGTTTTTTGATTTAGAGTTCCAATTAGGTCTCTTTAACTATGTACAATATTGTTTGCTAGGATTGTAAATGGGATCTTTCTGCTGTGAAATTCAATGATCCTAAAACCTATTTCAAACTTAATAACATGGAATATAGGTGATTTATTCCAAATATTATCTTTGGAGATTGTGAGATAATATAAATATAAGAAATTTTGTTAAAAACCCCAAAACAAGATTTCAAGAAGTGTGATAGAGGAAAAATGACAATTTCTTATCATACAGACATGTTTCAATTCATTAACCTAATGAATTAGCTCTAGAGAAATAAATACAAGCTTCTTATTTAAAACACAGGGTCTATAAACATTTTATATGCTCCAATAATAAGCTTTTAGTTAGAAAATGAAGAAAACTGCCTAAAAATAGGGTAGTCTCACTAGTAGTTGCAATAATATAAAAACTAATTAGTATTACAGTCTTCTCTGTCTTAAATGATATCAATCATGTTGTTATAGTATAAGATAACCTTGAAATTATATCAACTCACACCCTTCTTAGCATTGATTTCTTTACTATATATTATTACATGAGGAAACAATGTAGAAAACCAATGAATCCAACTTCTTTCTTCGTTGTTCTATCATTTTTTAATGTTATATGACATTTATTTTTCCATTTATGGAAGATGGTCAACCTCATAGGGAAGATACTTGTTGGAGAGGAATTTTTTCGGGTGGAAAAACTTGTGAATTACTTGCCAACGCTTTGGGAATCTAAGTCCCTCTACTTAACCAGTGCAACTACTGTATATGCATGCGCATGAAAAGGTGGATTTCTGTGGTGGCCTTTCGACCGGGGATCCAATAGAAGCACTCCACTGACCCTGATGAAAATGCTTGTAGTTATTTGCAAGGGGGGAATTTTCTATGAAGGTGGGAAAGGGAGTGAGAAGAGAGGTAGGAGAACTAATGTTACAGGTAGAAAATTATATTCCTGCACACACTAGTTAGAAATTTCAACACATGCATTTATGAGAAGAAACAACTTTGCAAATGGCAACAAGAGGAGATAAGATTGCAAACTCAAAGTTTCTAAAATATCCTCATCAAAGAGGCTATAAAATCCTTCTTCTTGTATTGATGCTTAAACAAAAGCTATACATAATGAGGGAATGGAAGGAATTTGAGAATGGAGGAAATTAGAAGAAAATGGCTATCTCCTTTGCTTTCTATGAGTACAATGCACTCTTGAGTTTACAAGATCAATTGCCAACCCTGTACAATGGTGTGAAGAAGCCATTAAATATCTCGTAAGAAATGGTTACAAATTCTTCTTTGTTAGAAAGAAATGGTTTACAATCTTTTCAGTCACTCGTGTCCGTTCAGATTCTTGATTCACAAAGAAACACTAATGGTGAAAAAACTAGACTTTACATAATGCAGCCGTTACACTCGTTTTGTACTTTGAATTTGAATTGTTCATCTTGCCTTTGAAATTTTAAACCAGATCCATCCATGTGGAAGAAATTCACTGGAGCGGGCATGGAGGATGCCTTTTGCATTTTACGACTTTATAGAGATTTGGCATTTTTTACATTTTTGGTCCGCCCTTCCGCTTTTGATATGAGCCTGACACGTGGCTTCACTTGAGTGGAGACAAAGTCACGGGTCACTTTTATAATTTTACCTTTTTTCAATGCGGGCTCAAAAACTAAAATTGCTCTACAGGCCTGCCTCCCCGCTTTGACTCTTTTGATGTAGGCTGAACATTTGAATTTTTCCTTTAAGCCTGATTAGGGTTGTGGGTCACTTTATGACTTTTAGCGCTTTTTACAAAAAGGCTCAAAACCTCAAAATGCTCCGTAGGCCCACCTCTAATTAGATATGTCCACGTACTTGTGGATAATGGGGCCAAAATTTGATAGGGAAGAAAACGTCCGTCATTTATGACTGTGGAAAAATGCAGAGAAGAAGAAAATTCCACCATTTTGCGCCCAGTTTTCAAATTTCTTTTGCAAACCAAGGGATTGAATACAATACAAGGTTCGATGATCCATGTCCATAGAAATATTGACAATTTCATTCAAATGAGGACAACAATAGAATTTTCACGTGTCTAGACGGGGAAACGGAAAATTTTCAAACCATGCAGACTTGAGAATTTAAACAACTTCAAAGCATGAATTTCTCAATCTTTTCAGACTTTGAACTTTACTCATTCACTTCTAGAGGGCATGAGCTCAAAATTTTTGAATTTGACTTAAAAAATGAGGGGGGGATTTTGAGGGCCACAATAGATGGCTCTATCTTGGGGACATGACATGGACTGATCATAGTGAAGACTTGACATGGGAATCTAAAATCTCAATCTCTAGACCCTATAATTCATTGACCAGTGCCTTATCCATTAGGCCTTATAGATTCATGTACAAACTATAACAAGAGAGAAAGAATAAGGAAACATACAGGCACACGAAAAGGATGACAAATAAACACACGACACACAACAGGAAGGGAAACACATATAGCAATCACCTATGGTACAAGGTCAGGGACAACCCACTTTCACTGATGATACAATTTCAAGTATTTCCCACTCTGAGGCAATTCCAATGGCGTTCCATCCAAATATGAGATAAGAAAAGTGTTTTCGCTGCAAGCTTCATGGATCTAGAATGGGCCGAGCCATAATGAATCAAACTTTCCATGGTTACCTTTTGGTTCTCTTATCTTGTCCCATAGCAGGATGAAGTCTCCAACTTTGAATTCTCTTGCCTTGGCCTTCTTATTAAAGATCTTCTTTACTTTCAATTGGTACTCCTTAATGCGATCCACCACTAGGAGTCTATTTTCTTCCAACTTCTCAAGAAAGAGGATCCTCTTGTCAATGGAATCCTTCTACTGACCATCTTTTATTGCCTGTAATAGCTTGAGAGCTGACATCTCGATCGTGAGAGGGATTTATGCTTCAACTCCATACATCAGTCAGAATGGTGACATACCTATTGCCTTCTTGGGAGTGATCCTATCCACCCACAATGTGTCGTATAACCTTTTGTGCCAATTCCTTTGATTCTCATTTACAAGCTTGCAGATAATGGTCACAATGTTCTTGTTGCTTGATTCGGCCTATCTATTTCCTTGTGGATAGTAGTCAAAATAATGAGATAGGGAGATTCCGTAGCTATAGAAAAACTCAGTCATCTCTCTTGAAGAGAAATAGGTAGCATTATCTACTATAATCTTCTATGGCACCCAAAAATGGACTATGATATTATCCTTGATGAAGTTGCATACTGTTTATGTGTTGGATTATTTGGCTGGAATGGCTTCCACCCATTTGGTGAAGTAGTCTATTGCTATGAGTACATAGGTGTGCCCCGCGCTTGAGTGAGGGTTCAGAATACCAATGAAGTCTAGCCCCCACTATTGAAATGGTTCTTCAATAACCACATGCCTGAGTGGTAATGTAGTGAGTTATGGTCTTCCAACAAACTATTGACATGCTTTGCATTTAGAAACCCAATCTTGAGTGTCTGCAAAGATGGTGGGCCAATAATACCTTATGTTATCCATATTTTCCCCCGTGTAAAATATTGAATCAGCCACGACAACGCACAGAAAGAACTAGAGAAAACACGTTTAAATCTTGTAAACAAGTTGTAGAAGGACTCAATAATGGAATGACAGGGCCTGCGAAAGACTAAATGACCATATGTAAGAAGAAAGAGAAGAAAAAATTCTATCAAGTGAATCCATGTCTTAAATCTATTTAACAGGTTACATGTGGGCTCAAAAATAGAATAACAGGGTCAGAGAAGGAGGAGTAGTGTCATAGAGAAGCCATGAGCAAGAAAGAGAAGAAACAACAAAGATTCAAAGTCTTCGGGCTCAAAACAGTTCAGAACAAGTCCAAAAATTGATTAAGTATGGAGGAGCCAGTGGAGAGCCACGTGTTGGCACGATGCTTATCCAAAATCAAATCCATACAAGGGAGGCTTGAACAAGTTTCAGGTCTCCACGTGTCCCAGGCCCGAAATTGAGGTAAAGTCAAAGATAAAAGTCAAAGGAAGATAGGGTGGGCCTAAAAAAAGGCTAAGTATAAAAGTGGCAAGCGGAAGAAGCCACGTGTCAGCTCTGCGCGTCTCCAAGGTTAAATCCAAACACAGAGACTCAAATGAGCGCCAACTCGCCACGTAGCCCAAGGTCCAAAAAGGTAGGAGGGGCCGTTGAAAAGTCTAAGAATCTATGGAGGTTTCCACGTGTCGATCCGATGCTCCTTCAGAGGTAAAATCGTAAGTGGGTTTCTAAGTGAGCGCAGAGCCTCCACGCGTCCCATTTCAAAAAGGGACAGGGTCAGGTTGAATAGTCAAGCACTGAGACAGACCAACAGAGGGTGCCAAGTGTCAACACGATGCCAACTCTAGAGAAAAATTAAGTGAAGCTTTCCCAATGAGCGCCAGGATGCCGCATGTCCCTGGTCAAGATATATGACCTTGCCGAGTAAGGGACTTAGCCAAAATATAATGAAATTGAGAAGACCGCGGAAGAAGCCATGTGTCAGCCCGATGCCAACTCAAAAGAAAAATGTAGAGGTCACCCTCAGACATGCGCCATCCCTCCACATGTCCAGTTTAAAAAGGGGACCCATTTTCAAACTATTTTCTCGCTATTTTGTGCAGACCTGACCCAAATTTCAAATGCCCATATCTTTCGACTCGAGGCTCGAGACCTAGCAAATCTGACATTGTTGGAAAGATCTTCGGCCTTGTCTACACCATGGAGATATGTGACTTTAAGTTTGGAAAGGTTAGGTTGGATAAAAATGGAGAAAAGTATTCAGGCCATTAATGCAGGATCTATTTTGCCACAACAACCAGATCAGATTTGATCTGATCCATCGTTTCCTCCTCCTTCGAGGCACAAAACGAGAAATTGATTCATTCAAGATAGATTTGGGGGAAGATTTTGTAAGAGACATTGATGGCAGTGGTTGAGCTCCAAATTGGTTTTCCCACTTCTCTCTCTTTCTTCCCTCTGTGTTGAATCTATAAAAGAAGGGTCGGGGCTCATTGTAAGGTTGTTGTTCATTTTTCCTCTCTGCCTCCCCCTAATTTTCTTCCTAAGGGTCGAAAATGGAGTTCAAACCTCCTCCCTTGCTCTGTAAATGGCATTTTTTTCCTCTTGCTCATGAATGATGTTCTGTGCAAACTTCTGAAGTAATAAAAAACATGTTTTGTGATGCATTTGTCCATCCTTTGCTCTTTTTGGTTGTTTCTTCTTGCCTCTCTTCATTGCAGGGTACCTGTGCATGTTTTGGATGTTCATTTGTAGATCTGGGAGCTGTGTTTGTTGGGTTTGAAATGTTTTCTATGTGAATATGATCTTTGGCCTGTGATGCAGTTGTTCATCCTCTCCATTTCTCACCTCCCTTTGTTTCATGGTAGTTTGGTTAGATGATCAACAATTTTCCTTCTCTGGTGTATCACCATTTTAGTGTAGGCTCTATTTTTTCTTGTTTTCTTTCTCTCCCTGTCTCCTTGGATAGTTAGATTAGGATTAGATTAGCTTTCCTGCACTAGAATAGCTTGTGGCAGGTAGTTTAGGAAGAGGAACCAACCTTCTCTGGAGAGCTTTCCCATTTGCAAGGTCCCACACCTTGGGGAAAGCTCAATGTTATGCAAATCACACCAAATGACTCTGCCTTAGAAAATCAGATCTGACAACTCATTTGGGGGTGCTGTGATTTTGCACTAACAGTTTTGGCATGCCCGGTGGGACACTAAGGTTATATCTTCCATCTTTCCAGGTGTCTCATTATCAATAACAAATCATAAGCCACCGTGTGACCACACTAACAGTTTTGGCAGGCTCATGGGACCTAAGAGGTCTTCACTTCCAATAAGATTGATGTGCACTTGTTGTAAATCTCCAGCTTATTAGAAGCTTTAGTTTGCACAGACTCCATCTAGTTTACAACCTATTCTCTGAGTTACAAACCTATTTTTTCCATCCACTTTCATTCATTCTTCTCTCCATCTCTTTCATTATTTTCCATTCCATGAAGTTGTGCAATCATGACTTCATTTCCATTATGGAATTCACATTTGCAACATCAGAGCAATCCACCTCCAATATGTTTTACAACTCCTTCAAATCATTATTTTGAGCAAATACAAAATCAACATGTCTACCCCTATGAGCAGTAGTGCCAAAATCAGTTTGGCTATGGAGCTTTCCAAGAGCAGGGGTATGCAAACAATGAAGACAATCAAATGCAAGATGCTGGTCTACTGGAGAAGATCCAAAAAATGGAGGTTGGCATGGTTCAGTCAAGGGGCATAACACAAATGAAGGCATTCAAGATTGGTTGTAGGGCACCTTGTCCATGGGAAGGCCCTTTTCCAAGACATTACAGCCCTCAGGAGAAGCTTGAATTCATGGTTGAAGTGTTTCCTCAACTTACACAGTGGATTGAGGACATTGAAGCTTATGAGAAAAGTGTGAGACAACCTTGTCAATGGGTAAGTCAATCACCAGCTCCCTGTACTTCATTTCCTCTTTCTCAAACTTTATCATTTCAGCATGATCAAGAGTCAAACCCCTTGGTTTCTGCCCCAAGTGTTAGTTTCTTTCCTCCATCTCCTAGTCTTCCACCCCATTTCATTTTCTTCTGCCCTTTCCCTTCCAAACAGTCATCCCCTCCAAAAAAAATAAGTTCCACTTCCCTCTCCACCACAAACAATTGCAAATCTGGTTGAACCCCAACCTACCACTCCTCTTGCTTTCCCAAGTCCATGTTGGGAAGAGACTCAAGAATCCAGTCAAGGAGAACAACAAGAAGAGGAGCCCAACCAAAAATAAATGACAGACAATTTGAAGAGTTGGGCTGCCAAATTTGGGTTTACAAAGATCCCCTTGATGGTTAAGCCAATAGAGGAGGTCAAGGTTGAAGAGCCAGTGGTGGCTGAGGATGAGTTTGCAGCAGAAGAATATCAAGAACGAGAGGAAGAAAATCAACAGTCTGTTTGAATTTATGGTACCTTGGCACTCTACCTGAAGAAATGTTGATCTAATCCAAGTTGCACAACCAGTTGAAGAAGGAGAGAACAACCAGCTCCAAGTCCCATTGAAGAGGAGTAGATGGGAGAGATCAAATCAGAGTTGAAGCCACTCAATGAAGAAAGCATCATTGAATATTTTTTGCTTTCATTTCAAGGGCCTGATTTGATTGATGAACCCATGATGGAGGAGGACCATACAGTTTCAGAGGCTCTAACCCAATTGCAGGCTACATAAGAACCTTCAGTTCTTCCTTCCACTTCATCTCCTTCAATCTCTAATGTTGAGGAGGAGTTTGATCTTTCAAACTTCATGTTTGAGGATGAGGAGAACCATGGTGATCAAATTATAGATTAGGAGGACATCATGGAGGAGGTAGAGCACATGCAGCAGGACAACAAGGAGGAAGACTATTTGTCTGACTTAGAGGATTGTTTTGATGGAAGAGGAACTTGAGGAGATAACATCATTTTCTCCTCCATCTTCCACCTTCTAAGCACACGAACCTGCTACCATGAAGGAGAATATTCAAGTGCAACTACCTGCATCTTATAGTAGCTCTTTGGAATCAAGTTTGGGAGATTTTAAATCTTCCATGTTCTTCACAAGGAAGGAAAGAAAAGGCAGGTAGAGGATGTCATCATCTCTCTCACACCATCCATCCATGAGGGTCAACAAGAAGACTCCATTTTTGGAGTTAAAATTCAGAAAATGGGCACATCAAAGGATTAGACCTTGCCCAATTAGGTACTTGGCTTCATTGGAGCCAAGGGAGAAGCCAAAACCAGTCATGCCTACTTCAGGGCATGAGGATGAGTATCAAAGTACCAAGGGTCACCATCAATACCTCCAGGAGTCCAATACAAGTTAGCTTGAGGAGGTATTTTCCATTAATGTTGATACCTTGATGATTTGGGTGGAGGATAGGCTTATAGTCAGTTTTTCACTCATACAGGCAGCTATATTTAGTGTCAAATCATTTGCATGGCTGCCTCTCTTGAGAAAGGGAAGCTACTTCTCCTGCCAGTTGTAGGATTTGTTTAGCATTCTTTCTCTCTAGTTAGTTTAGGAGTAGGAGTAGATTTGCTTTCAGTAGAAGAAGTGCTTATGCACACTCTGCATGTCTCATTTGAGGCATGTATGATTTGGTATTTGTATATAAGTTTTTTACATTGCTCTAGAGGTGCATAAGGCCAGGATCTTCAGTATTCATGGTAGAAGACTCATATTTTCTGTAACAGTTGCTAATTCCAAAAAGAAAACAAATGCAGAGCAACTAAAGTCGTTTCGAAACAGTCCATTTCAGGGACAAATGAAAGCCCCAGAGTCAAAACAATTTTCTACTCTCAGAAACTCCATGTCCAAGATTTTATTATGAAAACTGAGAGTGTAGATGGATAGGTTCAGGGTCAGGACAAAACATAGAAAAGGCATGAGCTCAGTGGCTCAAGGATTAGATCTTCAAAATTCAGTTTCTTCCATCATTCTTGACTCCATGCCCAATGGATGCTTCAAGGCCACTGGTCTCTTCATCTAGCAGGAAGATGTCCCTGTGAGTCACCAAATTGTTATCCATATTTTCGCCCCCCGGAAAAATTTGGATCAACCAGACCCCGCACAGAAAGAAACTATGAAGAAAACATTCATTTGCAATCCTAAACAGGTTGCAGAATGACTCAATAATGGAAACCAGAGGCCTGCGAAAGAGTCAAATTTGACCCTATGCAAAGAGAAAGAGAAGAAACGACTCTGTCGAGCGAATCTGTATCTTAAATCTATTTAACAAGTTACAGGTGGGCTTAGAAATAGAATAGTAGGGTCAGAGAAAGAGGAGCATTGTCACAGAGAATCCATAAGCAAGAAAGAGAAGAAACAATGAAGATTCGAAGTCTTCAGGCTCAAAACAGTTCAGAAACGAGTCCAAAAATTGACTAAGTATGGAGGAGCCAGCGGAGAGAGCCAAGTGTCCAAATGACGCTTCTCCAAAATTTGAATCCAAAAAAGGGAGGCTCGAACAAGCCAGGCCCCATGTGTCTTAGGCCCGAAACGGAGGCATAGTCAAAGCTAAAAGTCAAAGGTTGACAGGGTGGGCCTAAAAAAAGGCTAAGTATAAAGTGGTCACGGAAGAAGCCAAGTGTCAGCTCTGCATGTCTCCAAGGGTAAATCCAAAAATGGAGACTCAAATGAGCACTAACTCACCATGTAGCACAAGGTCCAAAAGGTAAGAGGGGCCATTGAAAAGTCTAAGAGTTCTATGAAGGTTTCCAAGTGTCGATCGATGCTCCTTCAAAAGGTAAATCCTAATCTGGGTTTCTAAGTGAGTGCGGAGCCTCCACGCGTCCAGTTTCAAAAAGGGACAGGGTCGGGTTGAATAGTCAAGCATTGAGACAAACCATGGAGGGTGCCAAGTGTCAACACACCAACTCAAGAGTAGAATAAAGGGAAGGTTTTCAAACAAGTGTCAGGTTTCCGCGTGTCCCCGGTCAAGATATATGACCCCTCTAAGAAAGGGACTTAGCCAAAAAAATATAAGGAAATTGAGAAGGCCTATGGAAGAAGCCACATGTCACCCTACACCACTCCAAAATAAAAAATGTAGAGGTCACCCTCGGACATGCCAACCCTCCACATGTCCATTTTAAAAGGGGACCCATTTTCAAACTGTTTTCCCGCTATTTTGTATGGACCCGGCCCAAATTTCAAATGGCCATATCTTTTGACTGGAGGCTCAGATTTAGCAAACTGACACCATTGGAAAGATCCCAAAATCCTCTATGCCATGGAGATCTAAAAATCATTTTTTACAGGCCCTAGGTAGGAGAAAAATGGAGAAAATCTTTGGCCATTAACGTAGAATCTTATTTTACCTCAACAACCAGATAGATTCGATCTGATCCGCCATTTCCTCCTCCTTGAGGGAACAAAAAGTAGTCAAGATAGATTTGGGGGCAATTTTGTAGGCAGAGGCATTGATGGTAGTGGTTGAGCCTTAAACTTGTTTTCCTGACTTCTCTCTCTTTCTCCCCTTTGTGTTGAATCTATAAAAGAAGGGTCGGGGCTCATTGTAAAGTTGTTGTTCATTTTTCCTCTCTGCCTCCCCCTCTTTTTCTTCCTCAGGGTCAAAAATGGAGTTTGAACCTCCTCCCCTACTCTGTAAATGGCATTTTTTGCCTCTTGCTTGTGAATGATGTTCTGTGCAAACTTCTGAAGCAATAAAAAATGTGTTTTGTGATGCATTTGTCCATCCTTTGCTCTTTTTGGTTGTTTCTTCTTGCCTCTCTTCATTGCAGGGTACATGTGCATGTTTTGGATGTTCATTTGCAGATCTGGGAGCTGTGTTTGTTGGGTTTGAAACATTTTCTATGTGAATCTGATCTTTGGCCTGTGATGCAGTTTTTCATCCTCTCCATTGCTCACCTCTCTTTGTTTCATGGCAGTTTGGTTAGATGATTAGCAATTTTCCTTCTCTGGTGTATCACCATTTTAGTGTAGGCTTGTTTTTTTTTGTTTTCTTTCTCCCTGTCTCCTTGGATAGTTGGATTAGGATTAGATTAGCTTCCTACACTAGAATAGCTTATGGTAGGTAGATTAGGAAGAGGAACCAGCCTTCTCTGGAGATTTTCCCATTTGCAAGGTCCCACACCTTGGGGAAAACTCAATGTTATGCAAATCACACCAAATGACTATGCCTTAGAAAAGAAGATCTGATAACTCATTTGGGGGTGCTGTGATTTTGCACTAATGCCTTCCTCAAAAGATCTTTTATGCAGTGACCATTGCTTAAAAATGCCCACCACATGCTTGGTCATGGTATGCTTCAAGCAACTTTTCTTGTTGCTCTTTATCTACGCACCTGAGGAAACAACAATCCAGGCTTCTTTTGTAAAGCGCATGATTCCATATTACAAATTTAGTTGCCTTCAGCTTGAGTGTTCTCCTTTTTTTGTAATCAAGATGGGGAGGGCATTCTCCATAAGTCAAGTAATAGGAAATATCAACATACCATTCATCAGTAGTGGTGATAAAGAGAACTTGTGGGTTGTCTTCTAAACAAGTTGAGAAAGAAAAATTTTCTTTTCCATGTTGAACTTTGAGTGTTTCATCTTCAACAATAAACTTACACAAGCCATTTCTCCTTACCAGATTGGAGGGTCAAATCTCCAAGTCATTTTCTTGAGTCTTTGCAATCCAATTTCCTCTTTTAGCTCTGGGATCCTTTTGTGTCAAGATGGACTTGATTGTATTGCCGGGGACCATCACCACCATATGGGAATTAAGGATGTAAAACCTGAAGTTTTTTATAGCCTTGACCACTGCATATGCATGCTTCTCCAATTGGCTATATTTTAGCTCATGCTTTTTCAAAGGAAAACTCATGAAAGTAATAGGTGCTTCCATGCCTTCATCATTTTTCTGAACGAGAATGACAGAGAGTGTATGTTCTGATGCATAACAATACATGATGAATTCTTTGTCAAAATATGGAGATACAAGAATCAAAGCCTTGACGATGGATTTCTTGATCTCTTCGAATGTTGCCATCCCTTCATTGTTCCATTTAAGTTTTCTTGTGGTTTCATCATGGAAGTGATGTGCTTCGTCAACTCAGCAAACTCAGGCACAAAACGATGAAGAAAGTTCACCTTTCCAAAGAATGAATGAAATCCTTTCTTTCTTGTGGGCAGGGCTAATGCTTGAATGGATCTAATCCTCTCAGGATCAATGTGTGCTCCATGTTTGTTCACAATGTGCCCAATAACTTCCTTCTGTGACTCCAAAAATGCACTTTTTTGGATTTAGTGATATGCCATGTTTCCTACACCTTGCAAGTACCTATTCCAAGTGATAAATATGATCTCCCCTCTTCTTTGAAAATACTGTGAGATCATCAAGATATATGACAATGCAATGCTTCATATCTTTGAAGGCCAAATCCATTTCCCTTTGGAATGTAGCTCCTGCATTGATTAGGCCAAAAGGCATTCTGTTGTAGGCAAAAGTGCCCCAAGGTGTTGTAAAGGATGTCTTGGTGTGGTCCTCCTCTGCCACTTTGATTTGATTATATCCTGAGAACCCATCAAGTAATGAAAGCATTTCAGATCCAGTGACTACTTGCAGGATATGTTCCATGATAGGAAGAGGATAATTGTCCTTTAGTGATGCCTGGTTCAGGTTGCAAAAATCTACACATATCCATATTTCACCATTCTTCTTCTACACTAGCACAATGTTAGCCACCCATGTTGAATGGTGGATGGGAAAGATGATCCTTGCATTAAGCATCTTCATTACCTCCTCCTTGATGGTATCAACAATCTTTGGGTTGTACGACCTTTGTTTCTATCTGAAGGGTTTAACACCCTGCTTCAAAGGAATAAAATGATGCATTTCCTTTGGCTGGAAGGATTTGAGTTCATCATAAGAGTAGGAAAAGACATCTGCGTATTTATTGAGTAATGTAAAAAACCTTCTTTTTACTTCAGGTGAGCAACATTTTCCAATATTGACCATCCTTGGCTCCTCCGGGGTGCCAATGTTTTCTTTATCAAAATCAGCTGGGCACTGAGAAGATTGCTTTTCTTTCTCTTGAATGAATCTGTCATGTTTTTCAAAGAGGTCTTCTAAAGAGACTAGGCCTTTGGGAATTTTGTTCCCTTTCAATTTGATTACTCCCTCATCATCAATCCCTTCAATTCCTTCTTTCTCTTCTTTGGGGACTGCTTCTCGGTTGTGGATTTTCACCTCCTTCGAAGAAGAGATTATTGAAATTGTCCCTTTGCTCTAAAAAGGATAGAATTTGGTTATCATCATTGAATACTTGCCAATGATTTGCATTGTCTGGCACACTAGGCTTGAATACCATTTCAATTATCACTTTGTCTTTACCAAAAGAAGGATGAGGTGTCAATAGGGAAGCTGACACTACAAGAGAATCAGCCTTTTCATTTTGTTCCCTTGGAATAGCTTCAATGGAAAATGCATCAAAAGATTCAATGCATTCCCACACTCTGTTTCTGTAATGCCAGAGTCTTGGATTATTCACCTGATATTGTTGGTGGACCTACTTTACTACAACCTCTACATCACCTCCACATCTCAGTTTCTTGATTCCCATGTCCTCTACTACACTCATGCCTAAGAGTAGTGCTTCATACTCTGTAATGTTATTTGTATTATCAAATTGTAGCTTGTAGGCAAATGGGTACAACTCATTGGAAGGAGAGTACAATACTACACCAGCTCCCGAGCCCACACTGGAATGACTACCATCAAATTCCATTGTCCAAATTTGATCTTCCTCTTCCTCCATGAGAAGTGACAAGTTATCCTCTTTTTTTGATGTGAGGAAATAGTTTCCTAGCCCACAATCTTGAAAGATAATGTTTGATTTCAGATCATCAGAATTTCGTACTGTGAACTTCATCTTTCTTACTGGTAGCAACTTCTTCATCTCACCTTTTACTGGGATAGTTATAGATGACCAATCCATTTTTATCTCTCCACCCATGTCTCTACAGAAAATCCTACTCAATAGCATACCAAAGGATGCTGGGATGTCTACTACCAGTATGGTTAGGAGCACCTTCTTGTCTAGAAAATCAGCTAGTGCTACCTATGCATCTTTGATTCTTCCTACCAATGGCACTTGTTTGGATTCCATTGAGTAATAGGTGTCATTTACCCAGGTCAAGGTGAGGCCTAGAGCATTTGTAACTTTGGCTGGCATCACATTGTTTGAGGCTCTGGAATCTATGATACAATTATTTAGCTGGAAGCCTTTAATGAGGAGTGACAGGTAGAAAGGTTCAACCCTGTTGGTTTTGGAGGCACTGAGGGCTAGCATGTTTTAGGAAGGTGGTGTGGATGGTGTGGGCAGTAAGCCTTTAGAATTAGGACTCGAGGATACATGGTTACCACCACGAACTATATTAATGAACTTGTCAAACTTGGCAGGGTGTGTTTGTAGGTATTCTATTTATGAGAGCCGGAGTTTGGTTTTTCTTGCATGTTCCACAAAGTCAAATGGGGTTATGGTGAGTGAGGAAGAGGTTCTGGAAGCAGAGGAAGATTTACATGGTAGAGGCTTTGCTACTTTGGGTGTTGAATTCTCCTTTTCAGGTGTAGCAATTGGTTTGGAAGGGGGTGAGGGTGTAGCTTTTGATTGAACCTTAGATGCTTTTGCAGGAACAACATTTAAAGGAGAATTGTTCTTAGCAACTTTTGATCTGGGAGAAGAATTAGATGACTTACCTGGCATAATAGCATGATCTCTGACAACCAATGAGTCTGGTTTTTCTTTGGCCGACTCCATAGAAGGTGGTAATGGTGATCCTCTGCTGATGATTTTATTTTGTGTGACCTCTGGAGGAGAATCTTCTTTATTCTTCTTATCCTTTACCACAACCATTGAGGATGAAGCACCTTTCCTGGGTTATGCACGAGTGAAAACAACACATGAGAAACTTGGAGCTTCTTCATCATCCTCATCTTCATCATCAATGTACTCAATTAGGCCATTATACATATCAACTTCCTCGACCTCAAGATAGTTTTCATAGTCTTCCATATTTTCTTCTTCAATTTCATCAATTTTTGCTTCCTCCTCTAGCTCTTTGGTGTCACAGATGGCATTGACTGGTGGTGCTTCAAGAGAAAGCCGACGAGGAGGTGGAGCAATCCTTGGCCTATCTGGAGGGTTTGGTTTCCTTGAAGCATTCCAAATTATGAATTGAGATAGATGCTTCTTCAAGGCAACCAAGTCATTTTCCATTTCTTGGAACATCAAATCTATGGTGACAAAATTTGAATTTTGACCCTTTTGCTTTCCATTGGCGCCTTTCACCTTTCTGAAAAGGATTAGATCATCATCGGTTTCTATTGCAAAGTCCTGGGCTTGTCTCAATGTTCATAGTTGGGATCTTCTGAGGAAGAAACCTACTTCTGATGGCACAACACTGATGAAAAACCTCTTCAAATTATTTTCGGGAGGCACCACATCTTCAGGGATCCTTCTTATCACTCTATCATATCTTGCTATGAAGTCCCTCATTGACTCAGAGGTTTCTTTATTCATTTGTACCAATTGGACCAAAAGATCCTGACAATCTCTTGTGCTCTTGAACCTGTGTTCGAATGCACTTCTTATATCATCCCAATAGGTGACAGACCTCAGGGGTAGCATGTAGAACCATTCGGTAACCTTTTCTTGAAGTGACTCCACAAAGAGTCAGACTGACACGTCTTTATCCACAACACCCAACACACCGCAAGCAGTGATAAATGCTACTACATGCTCTTCAGGGAGTTAAGAACCATCCCCTTTGAATTTTGTGAAGTTTTTCCTTGAGCCTCTCGGTAGCTCATGGAGTGGTTGGGCAAGAGCCGGTGGACCGGTGTTTCCTCCCCATGGTACGTTAGGCCTATGGGCCTCACGATCACATTCACACTCACGCTCACGATCCCCAATTCTATTTATGTTTCTAACTTCTATCCTTACTAAGGCTGTAGCTTCTGTTGCTGCTCTTTCATCTGCCTCAGCTTGAAGTCTTTTGATTTCTTTGAGTTGCGCTCTTATTTCTTCTTCGGCTCTCGCCTCTCTTTCTCTAGCTTCTTCTTCGGTCTCTGCATCGGTGAAATCTTAAAGGTTCTCATTGATGTATATAAATTCACCGTCCAAAGGATTGGAAACACTCTGGTTTCCAACGTGACCAATTGCTTGAGAAGGAATCTTCTGGATCCCAAGTAGCTCTTGTCTCCTTTAAAGTTCCTTAAAAATGGGATCATTTTGTCCTCCTTGTCTCTACTGCCGAGTGTATCTTCTATCCGCTAGCTTGAAAATCTATGCTCTTCTTTGCAGTGCTAGAATTTGTCTTTGCCTCTCTAATTCGGCAGCGTGTTCTTCTTTAAGATCCAGAATCCTCGTGGTGATGAAGTAGTGATTGTTACTTTGTCTATTATGCCAGATAGCTTCCCTAAAATATGAAGCAACATCTTATTGGATGTGGAAGAGAAATTCAGGTCTTTCAACAGGAGGGTTTCCCAGAATAGCCATGAGTTGAACCCATGTGGCTCATATAGCCATTCAAATTCTAGAAATTTTTCTCTTTTTTGAATTTTGAATTTTCTGACCTTGCGGTTGCATTCAGGTGCAGATGCTGCTAAATCTGCCCCACGGTGGGTGCCAAAAACTGTTGGCGAGGAAATTTTTTGGGTGGAAAAACTTGTGGATTCCTTGCCAATGCTCTGGGAATCTAAGTCCCTCTACTTAACCAGTGCAGCTACCATATATGCATGCGTGAGAAAAGGTGGATTTCTGTGGTGGCCTTTCGGCCGAGGATCCAACAGGGGCACTCTACTGACCGTGCGGAAAATGCTTACAATTATCTACAAGGGGAAATTTTCTATGAAGGTAGGAAAGGGAGTGAGAAGAGAGGTAGGAGAACTAATGTTGCAGGTAGAAAATCAGATTCCTGCACGCACTAGTTAGAAATTTCAACACACGCATTCATGAGAAGAAACAAATCTTCAAATACAAACAAGATGAGATAAGATTGCGAACTCAAAGTTTCTAAAATCTCCTCATCAAAGAGGCTACAAAATCCTTCTTCTTGTATTGATGCTTAAACAAAAGTTGTACATAATGAGGGAATGGAAGAAATTTGAGAATGGAGGAAATTAGAAGAAAATGGCTATCTCCTTTGCTTTCTCTAAGTACAATGCACTCCTGAGTTTACAAGATCAATTGCCAGCCCTGTACAATGGTGTGAAGAAGCCATTAAATATCTTGCAAGAAATGGTTACAACTTCTTCTTTGTTAGCAAGAAATGGTTTACAATCTTTTCAATCATTCACGTCCGTTCAGATTCTTGATTCGCAAAGAAACACCAATGGCAGAAAAAACCAGACTTTTCATAATGCAGCTGTTACACTCATTTTGTAACTTTGAATTTGAACCGTTCATCTTGCCTTTGAAACTTTAAACTAGAGTCATCCACGTGGGAGAAATTTACTGGAGCGGGCGTGGAGGATGCCTTTTACATTTTGTGACTTTATAGAGATTTGGCATTTTTTACATTTTTGGTCTGCCTTCCCTTTTGATATGATCTTGACACGTGGCTTCACTTGAGTGGAGACAGAGTCGTGGGTCACTTTTATAATTTTACCTTTTTTCAATGCGGGCTCAAAAACACAAATTGCTCCACAGGCCCACCTCCCCACTTTGACTCTTTTGATGCGGGCTCAACATTTGACTTTTTCCTTTAAGCCTGATTGGGGTTGTGGGTCACTTTATGCCTTTTAGCCCTTTTTTACAAAGATGCTCAAAACCTAGCATGAAGTTCTCCGCAGGCCCGCTTCCCTGCTTTGACTTTCCAATGGCGGGCTCAAGATTTGAATTTTTCCTTTGTGTTTGGCGGGGCTGCGGGTCACTTTTTAACTTTAAGCCCCTTTAATGAAAAAAGGCTCAAATTCTCAAATCTCCCTGACAATCCGCCTCCCCACTTTGACTCTTTTGATGCGGGCTCAACATTTGACTTTTTCCCTCTTAGCATGATCGGGGTTGCGGGTCACTTTATGACTTTTAGCCCTTTTTACAAAAAGGCTCAAAACCTCAAATTGCTCTGCTAGCCCACCTCCAATTAGATATGTCCACGTACTTGTGGATAATGGGGCCAAAATTTGACGGGGAAGAAAACACCTGTCATTCACGACTATGGAAAAAATGCAGAGAAGAAGAAAACTCCACCATTTCGTGCCCGATTTTCAAATTTCTTTCGTGAACCAAGGAATTGAAAACAATACAAGGTTCAATGATCCATGGCCATAGAAAGATTGACAATTTCATTCAAATGAGGACAACAATAAAATTTTCACGTGTCCAGACAGGAAAACAGAAAATATATTAAAACGTGCAGACTGAAGAGTTTAAACAACTTCAAAACATGAATTTCTCTATCTTTTTAGACTTCCAACTTTACTCGAACACCTTTGGAGGGCGTGAGATCAAAATTTTTAAATTTGAATTAAAAAATGAGGGGGGGATTTTGAGGATGATAACAATACTATATTTAAACTTGGTGTATAATTGACATTTTCACTCAACTTCTTAACAACAAAATATGAGATGAATTCTTCCTGATTTGACTCAACTATAAAAAAAGTTAGATATGTCATAATTTTATGTTGGAAGCTTCCTAAAACTCATGAAAAATTGTCTAAGATGCCTAAGACACTAATTTGAGAGTATTATTTGCATATACAAATATATCAATGTTCTAATATTCAAATAAGACTATTTCAGAGGGAAAAAATCTCTAGTTTTAGGATAAAATCAATTTTTACACACTTCCTATGACTCAAAACTAGCTTAAATCCTTCCAAAATCATTAGGACACTTCCAAACACTTGCATATGTATGATGCACTTACATGATTACAATGTATTGACATACT
The DNA here is from genome assembly GCA_019776745.2 of Taxus chinensis. Lineage (NCBI taxonomy): Eukaryota > Viridiplantae > Streptophyta > Pinopsida > Cupressales > Taxaceae > Taxus > Taxus chinensis. Next base: position 154,174,422 of record CM034157.1, read on the forward strand.
GTTGTGGGCTAATAGAGCTTGAGATTTGGCTTGCATAACTGCAGGGCCCAAATTAACTAAATTGAGTAGGTAGTAAACGAGAGTGTGTAAATTCCATAAGAAAATGTTGTTATAAATAGTCAGTTTAAAAATTAAAAGGTACTTTCCATTATGTGATTGTGATTGAGTGTGATAAGAGCTTTAAGTTTGTAATGATGTCAAAAGTAAGAGACGCCATGTAGAAATGATTTGAGTGTGTGATGGATGCAATTCAATTGCAAATGACATATGACTTGGTATTTGCATTTATTGTGACTAATTTCATGCGAAATAGGGTAGATTTTCCTTGTTTTTAAAAATTTAAAAATTTTGTTATAATTTTTTTGTATAATGACAAGACTTGATTGAATGGTTTGGTTTTGACCTCAGGTCAGAACAATATGGAACCATATGGTTCTGCCTCTAAACTGTATGGTCATGACCTGAATTTGAAAAATTCTTACTTAAAATTTGTTAGAATTAATCTTTCACATGTTTGTGTTAAATCTTGCTTTACATTGATGTAATTGATTTTTAAATAATAATCAATGCATATAATCACATTGTTGTCCAATTTCAATGATGTTCGTAATGCTAATTTTTTGTTAAAAGCTTGTTGTGAAAGATAAAAATGGTCTTACCCATGGTCAGTTCCATGGTTTTTGCATTCATAACAACTTTCATTCATTTTGGGTTATCATTATGAATAACCATAAACATAACAAGTTTAAATAAATATGCCATATTATGATTTTTCTTGATTGGAGAGAAATGTTTAAATATCCATATTAACAGAATGTTGTGTTCAGTAATGAAATACTACTAGTTTAGTACAGCTTAATTTCAAATCATGGGGTATATCCAAAATGACTTAATGGAGTATTTAAATCATTAATTTATTGTCTACCAATTATAAATGGACCTTATAAACCATACACGCCTGTAATCACATGATACATTAAACCTTTTTGGATCTTGGTTTCCTCAATCCTGAACATTATATTGAAGATCAAGCTATTTTTTAGTTCATAATAACTATTGAGAAATGAATATGGATTAAGTATAGTGATAAACTCAACTTTCACAATGCCCACACATGGAACATTTTTTATCTCCTAAGGATATCACTAAAAATTGAAAATTCCCAATGTTAAGGAACATGAACTATTTTCCCCCTTCATTTCCTATGTATACTACATATTCAAAGAGATTAACAATAACCTAATCTACAATTTTACATCAAATAACTCAAACTTGTTGATGATGCAACAACAATGTACACTATTAAAACATGGGAAGGATCAATAAGCACATTAATTTAACATCAATAAGGCCCAAATCTTCTGGGCCAGTGTGGATCGGGTTCATCTAGATATATTTCACAAGGAAAGAGTATCTTAGGGTGGTGATAAGGAGCCGGATATCCATGAAGATATCATACTCATTGTTAGAATAAACTAGTTAGAATTACAAAAGATACTCATTGACGAGGCCCTGCTAAGTACAAACTAGTCACAATGATAAGAAGGGAACAACATCAATCTATCTTAGTCTAGAGACTGTATGAATACACCAATATCATGTGGAACTCTTAGAGGTTTAAAATTAATTTCCCAATGAGAGGAAAATTTCATTACGAAATGTGACATTACAATTTGAAATTATGCCTAGGATGTCCCCAACAATATCCATGAAGGAGACATATTTACAATGCAACATAAAAAGGGGACACCAGGAAAACATTAGAGTTAAAGTCACCCCTGGTCACATGATGTTGATTTGTGGTCATGGAAATGGTATTGAGAAATTGTTATAATGCTTAAGAACCAACATTGCAATCTATGTAGCACGGTGATAAGGCCCAATTTGGAGCAAAACTTGATCATTTTTAAGCTTATGGAAGGATAATAAACATTAGTGTGTAACATATTGGGTCAAATGTTTAACTAGTACAACCATA